>CM075850.1:104960398-105295398 GCA_037975125.1 Latrodectus hesperus | reverse complement strand
ATTAGGACACTGGTACCCATCTACAGATAGTGAGCCCCATGAGTTGGGTTATCAAAAGTTAAGCACCTTTATTTTATTAAAGCTCTGTAAGACTTCATTTATCAAAAGCACAAAATTTAAGACTTTTAAGATGTTTAAAGAGGCTAAATGATAGGAGCACTTCTACTTGCTGCATGTTTGACTAAAATATCACAACATTTAGGTGTTTTTCCAGGGATACGATGTCTAAAAATATGACATCTTCCAGACAGCACTCTAAGACAATATTGGCAAAGTAAAATAATGGATGGTTAAAGAATCTCATTGAAAAAGATTGATAAGAATTGAAGTAAAATTTTATGTATAAAAATGGATCAGTTACAGCAAAATTAACCACAAAGCTCAACTATCATCTGTACTCTCTAATATCAATGATTATATATAGTTATAGAATCCATCTTCATACATGATTGAAAAATGGTAATTTCATTAAATAATTTACCAAAGAGCTACAATTTCTAAGATATTTGCCAAAGATATAAATGTCAAATATCATCTACTGTGGTATTGCATTAACGAAACGTATCGACTGATAAGTGGAAGAAAGTAATATCGTATGACAAATCAAATTTGAAATTTTTTCCTACAACAGAATGACCGCAGCTTTTGAGGATACCGACAGAAACGTAGAATCATGCTTGATTCCAAGTATTAATGATGGAAGATCTGTCATGATGTTGGCAGCCGTGTTGAATTTTTCTGCTAAAATAAGTATAGTCCTAAAAGGAAAGATCATTGGAGAGAAGTATAGAGAAATTTTACATGACTGGTACCCTTTTATAAAGTAAATTTTGCTTCTTGATAGGAAAAAATTTATCAGAACTATAATGCACCTATGTATGCAGCGGGACTTGTCCATTCATGATTTGATGAACATGAGAATTAAGTTAAGCATTTACTTTGCATTAAGTATGGAACACTACAATTCTAAACACTATTATATTATATATTACTGTTTGTACTTGAATTTATTTTTAGGTTAATCAAATCATATCTAAATGTTGAAAATAAAATTCTCTACAAATTGAAACAAACTATCTTAAGATTGAAATATCAAAATTAATGGGAGAAAAAAATCATGTGATTCGTCTTTCATGAAAAGGTTCATTTAATTCAGAAAATCAAAACGGGTTTTTTTTCTGAAAAACTTAAAACCAGTTGAAATTAAATATTTCTATGAACTCAAAAACTTAATTTAAATAAAATAAATTACTAAGAAAAAAGTAAAACTTTCAGTTATCACTCACCTGAGATTTAATTGAAGTAAAAAATTCTGATTAATTGTTTTTCTTTTAGAAAGCCGCATTTTCTTTGTTAATTCAATATTTTATTCGATATTGCTATCACATCTCCAGTTTTCCATTTCTGAAATTTCTGATATGCTTCAAATATTTCTAGAGATAATGACCAAAACTGAAATTCAATTTAAAGATATTTACTTTTAGACCAAACCTGGCTGCTTTAAACAGCAAAATATCTCATGCTAAGGACATCTTCATTTGGAATAACATATAGAGTGCACATTTCCAGCATCTATTCAAAATCATCTTCTTAGATCATGACGTGAGCAAATGGTAAAGGATAGCAATATGTCTATTTCTTTGTCATTTCTTGTACACATTGTAAGCTGTTTGAAGGTAGTCAATATGTTTCTGATATGTTAGATTCCATAGTTATGATCTATTTGTGAGACTTGCCTATTAAGTATGTGTGATGGTGTATTGACAGTTATGTCACAAATTATTTGGAAGGAGGAACATTGAAAATTACTTAGCGAGCAGTCGAACAGTTGAAGACTGTCGTAAAGTATATGAACAAACAAGATATTTTGCTTTGAGATGACTTTTCACAAATAATGAGTTGTATTAGATTTTCATTAGTGAAAAAACTGGATGACTCCAAAACACTCACCGCAGCATTTGCGCAGTCAGAAACTTGAAAATCAACCTTCATTTCTCATTTACATTCAGAATCAGCTCACATTGTTTGACAGTAACTATATTTGATTTCAGTGTCATTCACGTTGGTATATGCAATCTTACTAATAAGCCTTGCCTGATATGTTATTAAAAACATATTTGTCTTTTTCCATAGCCCACCTTTTAACTTGTCTTTACATTTGGAAATAATTGGCTAATATCAATTCCATGTAACTAAGTGCCTTTATTACTATCCTAAAGGGTTAGTATAAATATTATTTCTTAGGATTTCATACATCAAATCTTCTTTAAAAATTCAATACCTTTTCACCCGAGTATAATATTTTATGAAGTAATATGCAGTGTTTGAGTATATTTTTTACCTTATTTTCAACGCCAAGTAATATTATTTGTTATCCAAGATTATTAATATAACTGCCAGTTTTAAAAAAATTTAGTCTTACTTATTATTTGCCAGCGATTATAACAATTAAGAAAACAGAACAATCGTTATATATATATATATATATATATATATATATATATATATATATATATATATATATATATATATATATATATATATATATATATATATATATATATATATATATATATTCTTGTAAAATTTAGTGTTTTTCGAGATTAAAGCTTCATGTACTTGTTCAGAGTCTATTTCTATAATTTTTGGGTTTCAAAAATATGAATATAATTCCATCAAAAGTAAGAAATAAATCTTATAAAATTTGAAAGAATTAATGCTTTTTACGTATACAGATCCTGTCAGGAAATGATGCAATATATTTGTTTTCTATGATAAAGTTATTTTTTTTTGTTGCCTGAATTGTTCTATTTATTTTAATATTAAAGATTTCTTATCAAACGGTAATAAGACATTTTAAATTAAAGCAAAAATCTTATAAATTTTATATTAAATGAAACTTTTATTTAATAGAATCTATAAGATTATTTGCTTTCGAAATTGGTCTAAATTTTATTGAACTCACATTGTTTTACGTTCATTTTACAAAAGTTTGATATAACGCAGAATAAATTCTATCTTATCATAGTAAAAATGATAAATCCAATTAAATTAAACGGATAGAAAAGAAAAAGTTTATAAACTAGATACTCAAAGGACATGTGGCTTATGTTAATAAAAACAGTTTTTATCTATAACATACGTCTTACTTAAGAACTAAAATAAATATTACAAAAAAAAATTTATTACGACCTTCACTTAAATTATGTTAATTTAAATAATATGCTTGAAAACACACAGGGATTTTCCTGGTTGTGAGATCGAAGAATCTATTAAAGTGTGAATAAGTACTCAGTACAAGAACTAGGGTTTCATTTTCCATGAAACAAAAATGCAAAAAAGAAAGTTTCTCTGGTTCTTTTCACTCCTTTTAAATTCTCAAAAAACAAGTATTGTCCTTGACAAAAATATTCTGAAAAAACATTCTTTTATCGAATTTTACTTCCAAAAATTCGAAACACTTTAGTTTTAAGAATATTAAAGTGCCATGAGAGATTTAAATTAAATTTCAAAGCAAAGAAATTTAGTAATATTTAAATGAACAAAATATTTGTTTTTTCAGAATAACTGAAAGCTTGTTTTTTTTACATTTTTGTTTATTACTTCCAATTTTGTTGAAGAATAAAAGAAAATAACGTATTCAAACGAAAGAATATATGAATGAAAATACATGCACAATTTACATATATATATATATTGAGGATACTACTCTTTACTGTCATAGTACCTTTCAATATTCAGTGTACTTTTCTTATTATTAAAGACATCACATAGAGTTCCATAGTGCACAATATTTCAACATCAGCAAACTTATATTATGAGTTTAAGCATTAATATAAGCCATTAACTAAAGATTTCTTAGTAAATGTTTTGCATAAATAATATTGCCTCATTTCTTTCAACTTTGCAGCATACTTCATTTAAGCATTTCCATGTTTATTATTCCATTAAAAATCGTTATATTTGATATGTTACACAATACAATTATCTTACATTGTTAAATGAGTATTTTTATATCATTGAATTCACCTTCATATTCACTTACTTCCAATTAATGAATTTAAAATTTTATCTATTTTATTTATTTTTCAATTCATCGTGTGTTTCATATAAAATATAAGCTTATTTCCTTTTCTTCAAAACATTTTAATGGTTGAAATAATCATTATTTGAGAATAATATTCAAATTTACAATACGTTCCAAAAATGTAGATACTTTACAGTGTAAAATTTGGTTTAGTTCACAATACATTATAAATTTTACTGTATTCAGAAATTTTTTTAAAAAATTCAAAAGATAATACTTGTGAAATATAATTCATCATGCATCTTAGAAAACATCCATTACTATGTGCTCAAAAAATAATTCTTGTAGACAATTTTCTTGTAGACATTCTTGTCTACATTCTTGTAGACATTCTAATTCTTTTATTACATTCTTGTATTACTACAAGAATATCTACAAGAAATAATTCTTGTAGACATTCTTGTAGTAATCAGTACTTAAAAATTGAGTGAAAGTTTAATATCGGGTACCCCTTTATTCTTTGGCATTTTCTTTATTTAATTTTTTTATTCTAAGATAAGCGCCAAGATGTGACTAACAAGATAGTAGCAAGACAAAAGTTATAGAAAAATAGGATTAAAATGGTTTCTAGAAATTTAATTTCATTACCAAGGTGTATCGCCAAACTTTTTACTAAACCAAGTGATACCCGATTCTACAACGGACATCTAAATTTGTTTTGCTATTACAATTTACTTTAAAATCTTTAAATTAAATATAAAAATTGTGGTTTGGTCTAAAAGGATCGGGTCAAAAAATCTCCAAATAATCAAGGAATACTCCATTAAGCTTTTACCCAAATTTGGAAAATGTCCATTCTTTGTTACAATTCACATTTGAAAAAAGTGTTAAAAATAAAATCTTCAAGCTTTTCAAGTTTTTTATTCATAATTATACTAAATATGAAATCAGTTACACTGAAGTGCCACTGAATTAGGGATAGCAAGGGCTATGCAAATTATGTATCGCTGCGCATCATTTAAGCACAAGTGAGGTCGCTGTGGTAACTACATATATAGCGCGTACTGTGGTTGTTCTGATTTAGTTGTTGGAACTGCCAGAATGGGTAAACTGCCTGATTTAGACGCTTTCAATCGCGGACAAATCGTAGGTGCGCGATGCATGGGCCATTCAATTTCCAAAATAGTCTGACAGCTTGGTTTTTCAAGGTTTATAGAGTCAAAGGTATACCAAGAATACATGGATGGAGGAAAAAAACTAGTGATCGGGCAAATTGCAAAGGACAATTAGTCTTGACAGTGCGTGGTGAGACGGCTGAGGCGTCTTGTATGGAGACAGTGAAGCCAAAAATTAGCTCAAATTACCACCCAGTTGAACGACGGTGCCAGTCATACTGTCAGTAAATGGATTGTGCAACGCTCGCTTCACTATATGGGTTTCGGGAGCCGTTGACCTACGAGAGTACCATTGCTCAATGCTAGATATCAGGCTACACGTCTTGCCTGGACAAGAGAGCACAGAGACTGGAGTGTAGTACTCTGGGAACGAGTAGCATGGAGTGATGAGTCACGATGCCGACTACTTAACGACGACGAGAGGCTGAGAATATGGCGTCAGGCTCGTGAAACCATGGATCCTGCCTGCCAGGTAAAAACTGTCAAGGGCATGGTGGCTCAATCATGGTCTTGGTTGTTTTTTGTGGCGCTTTTGGGGATCTTTGGTCCGTGTACCAACCTCTTTCAACGCAATTTGGTACGTAGAGTTGCTGTATGATCACCTCCATCCACTTATGCTGTTCTGTTATCCGCATGGTAACGGAGTTTTCCAACAAGACAACTGTACCTCTCACAAGTCCCGGTGGCTACTGGCTGGTTGGATGAGCATTCCTTTGACTTTTCTGTCATAAATTGACCATCTAGAAGCCCAGACTTAAATCCTATTTAGCATATTTGTGATATTTTGGAACAAAGCATGAAAGGCCAGCACACAGCACCAATGGACCTTATTGAATTATGGAGAGTTTTAGCCGATGTTTGGCAAGACATTCCCGTGGAACGTTTCCACAAACTTGTTGAATCTATGCCTCGTCATGTGACAGCCATTATTAAAGCCAGAAGATGCCCAACTCGTTACTAAATTGGTATCCCTAATTCAGTGGCACTTCAGTGTATATGAAATATCATTATACTTATTTAGTTTAAGGATCACATTTCCAAATCGATATTAAAATAACATTGAAGATATTCAAATATTAAAATAATGCATTAAATAATGGTAAATAAGAACAGTATAAATGGTATTGCAAGGCATTAGAGAAGGAGGCATTGTGAAGCATTAAATCTAATATGATGTTACATTTTATGGCTGAAGCGGAAATCGAGTGATATTTGATACTCTTTTAACTGCCAAGATGCGCGTATCTAATAATTTTAAATTACGTTAAAATCTAATTTTTCTATCTCATGATATACAAATCCTGCTTAAAACTGCTAGAAAATATTCACTGTTAAATAGAAAGAAAATTAAATTACTAAATAAAATGAGAATTTATAAAAATAAATAAGATATTTAAGAGCTTGTTATGATATAAAACTTATGAATAAAAGCACAGTATAACCATATTTCATCTTCAAAAATTTATTTTTTATAGGAATTTTTAAGACACTAAAATAAATCATTTATTTTAGCTCAGATTAAATCTTGTATAAAATGAGGGATATAACAAAGTTTTAAAAAAATTAGTTAATTTCCTTATAAATTCAGATCCTTTAAAATTAAAATTTTTGATTTATATGAAAAAACGGTATGACATGATTTAATTGGGGTGTTCATTTTTCAATAATTTTTGTAATTATAGTTTTAAACTTTTTTTTGGTCCTTCATTTGTCAAAATATTTTAAATAATAAATGATCAAATATATAGCTTCAAAATTCAAATTTTCAAATGAAAGATGTATTTCTGAAAACATTGTGTACTCATTACTTTTACAAAACCATTCTTTTTTAACTTAAAGAAAAAATCGAAATTAAAAACCGTTTAAAAGTAACCAGAAGTATATTAATGCTTTACAGTGCCCATTATTATTTACGAATGTTGGGGCTAAAAAAAGTTTAGTTTATTTTAAGATAGAGAGTTGAAGTTAAAATAGAGTAATATCCCTAAAATCTTTTTCATAAATTTGAACATTAGAAGTCCAGTTTTTTTCATAACAAACTAAATATTTAACATTATCAATATTTTCTCTCATTAAATGCAAAAAATCAGATTAGAGTATAAGTATTTTATGCATATATAAAAAGGATATGTTTAAAAGAGTTTAATTTGAAATTCTACGTTAATCTGACTTAAAAAAAATATTTCTCAATAAATATTCTGGTTTTGTTTGTAATATAAATAAATTTTACAGTTATTATGAATCAGTAATATTTCAGCTTACGATTCCGTAATTTTTAATACAAAGCTTCATCGTTATTTACTTTAAAATGTCAAAAGAAATTGCTTTTAATTGTTAATTTTACAGTAATTAAATTATTTTACATAAAGTTTGGTTAAAAAGAAACAAATATTCTAATTAATTATTTTCCTTAAAAATGGTTGATAAAAATCCTTTTAAATAATGCATTAAATTATTTTTGAAAAGTAAAGCTTAAGAATCTTGCATAGCATCATCCTTGATAAATTAAATTTTTATTTCAAGTTATAAGATTTTTCAAAAATAAGAAACAAGTAGTAAAAACCAAACTCACCCTTTAAATCTATTTGCGAATAGTTATTGCCAATATTAAAAAATTTTATTCTATAATATATCTGTACTATTTACTGCATTCTGCACTATTTGTGTTTTTAGGAATGTTTAATAAGTCATCTGCAAACTCATTTTTGGGTAAATTTTCAAATAATCCGCCACATTGACAACCGTAAGATGAGTTTATTTGAAACAATTGGTCTACGTGGTACTACGAAAACAAAAGGTTCTAATTTTTTTATTTTATACTGAATTTTATTTTATTTTTGAGAGGGAAATAAAATGACAGGATGCAAAGCATTTTATTTTAACAGTGCTAAAAATTTTATAAGGTTCAATAGCTTTGAATACAGTTTAAGTTAAAGAAAATAAAACTGCTTAGAGAGAGAAGTTAAACATCAACTTTTGTGTGTAGGTCAACTATAAAAGAGGTAAAATTTACTTTCAAAATTTAAAGTGAGGAAAATAGTTTCGGTGAGAAATAACTTTTCTCATAAAGTTTCTTTGATAGAAGTGTATGTTTAAACTGCAAAAAATAGAATGGAATTTTCTGAAACACTGGAATAGAATTTGACTTCAAATATAGAAACTATAAATGTTTGAATCAGGTCTTTAAACAAAAGAGAGAGGTACATTTGACATTACAATCTTAAAAAAAGCAAGTTTACAGATAAATTTAATTTTGAAAAAATTTACATTTAGTTTATTATAATATTATATAAACTATTCCTATTTAAAGTTAAATAATTTTATTTTTAAAATACAAATAACAACATGTCATGTATAAATGCAATTATATTGAACATAATAATTATTCAATAAAAGTTGTATTCATATATAACTTGTAATAAGATCAGTATTTAAAAAATGCAAATAGGATGACAAGAATCTACAAATTGAAAAAATCCCAGAAACTAAAATCATGTAAATGAAATTAATAATATCTGAATATCAATTAAGAAACATAAAGATGTTACAAAAGTATTGGCTCATACAGCAAATGTGAATACTTAAAATACATCTTCATTCTGAATGTTATACTTCACTTCTAATGATTACTTTTTATTCATGAGAAGTAACTAAATCGGAATTTGGCATCTTAAAATTGGTATTGAACTATTAAAAGTAATATCTTCAGTATTGGAAATAGGAGACACTTTATACAGAATGTCACAAAGTGATACAACTGCTAGGATTTCATTAAAGGAATAAGGATATAATGAAAGACAAAAGGAAAGCTCATATCCATTGATTTTTCTAAAAGTATATAGTATAGTTATACATCGATTATATATATATAAATCTAATTGCTCTCGAAATATTCATGGTGATGTAAAATATATTACTCACTTTGTATCGAAATGATTGCATTATTTTATTGTATGTTTCCTTTCTTCATAAAAGGAAAAACTAGTCAAAACATATTACATAAATTGAATGGTAAAATGATGAATATTTTCTCTTGAGAGATGATTTTATGAATTATCGAATGTCAATCTTATCCCAGATTTCATGAATTCGTGTAGCATGTTTTTATTATCTTTTATGACCTTAATTAATTTTGATGAAAATTTAACTGTAACGCGAATTAAATTTTTCAATGAAATTTCTACTTGATATATTAAATTTAAAAAAAAAAACAATTCATTACAAGTAACTTAAGAACATTTACTTAAAAATTATAAATAGATATTTACATAAATAAGGAAATTATCTTTATTGCTATATGTTTTAGCGCAAATATTTTGTATAATTAGATGCGTTCGATTAAAATTGTATCCATTCTTCTGTATTATAGTTTACTAATAGTATGAAATTCTTTAAGAAAAGAGTTTACTAAAATCTAATAGTACACTTTTACATTTTATAGTATAATTGGACATAAAAGTAAACGTTTCTATTCATTTTAAAAGGATAATTTTAATAAAATGATATACATTACAATTTCTGCTTTTAGAAAAGTAACATTTTACCTTTTTTTGAAAATATTTTACCTTTTTTTAGCATTTCCGTGTTCAAAAGTTAAATCATTTCTTCTTTATATTGCATCTTGATAAGACTGTAGAATACGAATTTCTTCAAATGCTCAAATGATTTTAGTATTTTTTTTTTATTCTTTTTGCAATAAATAGCAATATGAAACTAAAATATTTGATAAATTAAAGTATACACATCCATGTAAACATAAATAACTTTTTATTTCCAAATTATTTCAGAAAATCTGGATTTTTGGAATCTTTTCTTCAAAATATGCTTGCCGAATAAAGATTTGCTAAAAACCGGGATAAATATAACACTCTTAACTATTTCATAGCATACGTCTTATTAAAAAAAATTCCTTTTCAAAAATGCATCAGTATTTCATTATTCTTCAACAACTATTTCAAAAAATTTATTTCAAAAAATTTATTTTGAAATATACTTTTATTATTTGTCATCCGAAGAAAAGTAATGATTTTATTTTAAGAAGAATCTTAAAGAGTTTATTTGTTGGTTTTCACACATTTCAGCGGAATGATATCGACTGATAAAGCTAAGAATTCAATACAATTTTTTAGATAAATTCTTATATTTAATTTGAGGTTTCCATTATCAGTGAATTTATACACTATATGATATCAGAAAGTAGTAACAGTATAAAAATATTTTACGGCATTTAATGGGAATGGAAATGATTAAAGAGGAATGAATATGTACAAACTACTGCTAGAAACTACTTTATAGAATAAGAATTTATATATAAATATATCATTTTGATTTTTCTCACTTCTATATTGAAGAAGGATAGTTTTAGATTCAGTTTAAAACTGAATTTAAAAATGATTTGTATTTTACATTCTATTTTGTGTAATAAACAGTTAAGTTGTTTTAAAGAAAGTAATAAAATTACGAATGATTCTAAACAGAGAAAGATTCATGTATATCATAATAAGTAGTATAAATTGAAAAATAGTATTTGTGTGTGTGAATTTGAATTCAAATCGTGAGAATAGATATAATATTTACAATAGATTTTTTTCTCTCTCAAAGGAATTTCACAATGAGTAAATCTTGTATGAAAATTATCAATGCATCCAAAACTATTTTCTAATTAAGATTAGAAACAACTGATTAAGTTATTGCAATCACCTCAATAAACAAGTAATATATATAATCGGGTAAGAAAATAAAATTCTAGTTTTCATATTATAGTTGTCGTGACAAATAGTAGTGAAAAATAGAAAATTATTTTTATAAAAATTGAACTTCAAAACACGTTCACAAAAATAATTAAAAGGCTATACTGGTTTCACATTTTAATTTAAAAATATGAATTCTTCATTTGCCAAATTAATTAACTCCACACAATATAACGTAGAAAAAATGATAAAAATAATTTAATGTTTGTTAAATTTGATATTTTTGTATTATTTATAAAAGGTATTAATTTTGAAAAACATACCAATAATAAGAATACGTCTATTATAAGAATTAACTCTACAAACACCAAGTGGTGTTTGAGATGTTAATTCTATTGACACAACGTTATGTATATATAGCTTAGAACCGCAAGATTTTTCTATTAAATATCTTATTATCTGCATATATCTTATAATTTGATGTTTTTATGACATTGAATTTCATCTGAAGTTTTAACACTTATTAGTTTAGTTTATATTTAGTTCACCTATACACACAGCCTAGTACCAGAAAAATTGTCGTAATACATTGAAATTCGACTTTCTACATTTAATTTTGGGCAAATAACTTCATAGGATTACGAAACTAGTTTAGAAATCAAAATTTTATATATTGGTGTTACTCATGACACTTTGGTATGCCAAACTCCACTGACATGCCACGAAAATGAAAATACGACTTTGCATTAAGCTCTTCCGATAGATGGCACCACCAGAGGATCCTCTCCTTCAATTTTGACATTGATCTGGAGGGGAAGGAAATTTTTTCCAGGCCATTACACCCATGGTAATTGCTCAACGACCGACCACAGGACTTTTGATTCCACAGATTTAATGAGCCCATATATATCGCATGTTCTCGGTGAGTATTTGGCAGCATTGGAAATCAAATCTGATGGGAAGTCAGGTTGGTGGGGAAGTCCGATGTCCCAACCACTACTCTATATATAAATTTATCTATGTTTCTAATATTCATTTGATTAGTTTATTACATCTTATTTTACTTGCCATTTTATTACACAGCCCTACTTTGAAAATGAAACACCAAGAAGGAATTGACGCACTTTGACGCAAGAAGGACTCACTTTGGCAAATGTTTGACAAGGAATGAAGAGCGATGCCTCAGGATGCCTTACGTACTCTCATTGTGCTTAGAAATGTTGCTTTGTGTATCGCTCTCCACGTTGGTGTTATAACCTACTGACCAGACCCTATTCTTGCTCTTTAAAACGCATATCATTTCGAAATACAGATTACATATTGTTCATTGCTATCTCCCTTTGTTTACCGAATTTCGTTGATTCCTGCTTGGATGTTGCATTTTCGATTACTGGCAGTGTATACAGAAAAAAATCTCTCTCTGTACCAAGGAATATCAGAGAATGCCCTAAAGTAAAACACAAGTACACTACATAAAAATTTAAAGATAAAATATGACAGGAAAAAGTGTATACAGAAGTATACACTTTGCAGTGTATACAGAAAAAAAAATCTTTCTCTGTACCAAGGAATATCAGAGAATGCCCTAAAGTATAACACATGTACACTATAAAACAATTTAAAGATAAAATATGACAGGAAAAAGTAAATTTTAAAAAAGAGAAAAGAAAACAATATGCAGAGAAAGATACAAAAAATGAGATGTTAAATAACTGAATGGATACATTATTTAAGATTTCAAAAACCTCTTTCTTCCGACAAAGGCCATCAAACTCGGATGCAATTTATTTTTCAAGTTGACCTTTACCGCAAAAAATTTTGTAATATGATGGTGCTCTTTTTTCTTTTTATTTTGCGTAAATATCTCAATATGAAAAAAATATGAAAAAATCAAAAATCTAAATTATCAAAACTACTTGATTCTATTAACAATAATTGTTTTTCTATCAAGGTTTTAATCAATAAAACCTTAAAGTGACAGTATATATAAAAATAAAATGAGGGAGAATAACAATACCTCAATTTTATTCTGTTTTGTATAAAAATATTTTAAAATAATTTTAACACCTAAGACTAACTGCAACAAGTTTCAAAATTAGTTCAATAATTGTTTTACTTAAAATATTTTCTTGATTTGAAATATCAATGATTAATTAGTAACATAACAATAGCTTATATTTATTTATAAATGTTCTTCATGCTTTTTTTCTTATTTTCCAAGTTTAGATTTTAATTTCTGTTGTAGTAATAAAACATTTTACATTGCGAAATGAGAACATATTTTTCCGAAGGTATGCAAAAATATTTCCAATTTATTAGATAAATTGCTGATTTGAACTTAATTTTAGATTTTGTATTTTATATAACTACGATTATATTCAAAAGTAAACAAAAAATATCAATGTAACATCTATCTTGAAAATGCATATATAATGAATGCATGGATATAACACATTTAGGAATGTTTGTCATTCGAAATATTTTCCCAAATTAAAAAGAATTTTCAAAAAATTAAGTATATTTGGGAATGCTATTTTATACATAGCTAATATCCTATGTAAAAAATATTAATATATAATATTCTATAAAAATTTGGATGTTTGGGTAAATATTCATTCATATAACATTTTTTTTAAATAAACAAATAATTTAAAATACATAACAATGTCATGAAAATAGCTAAACGTATTGTAAATTGAATTATTTTCAATACTAGTGTTTGTTTATGAGAAGTACTTATAGTATGCTAAAGTATGTTAAAATGATAAATATGTTCGATGATTACTTCAAAATATTATTTTTTCAGCATAAATGCTGTCATCTATGTAATAACATTTAATTTTTCATGTCGTATCATTAGAAAGAATCTTTCTACTTTATTGAGAAGATAAAGTTTTCCTTAAAAAGTAATATATTGACAATCTCAAGTTATTAATGAGTAAAACATTGTCTTAATTTTTATCTCCTTTAACAAGTGCTTAATTTCTTTAAAAGAACAGTTAAAATGATTCTCTTAATCACATTTTAATATTGTATATATAATATAAGAATTCTTAAGATACATTTTATAAATTTAAATATTACACTGAGAGAATAGGAGGCTTATATTTAGAAAAATTTAGAAAATATCTAATAATTCTTAATATGTTAAATATATTTATTATGTAAATATAATATTTTATAAAGTAGAAAATAGGTAAAACATAAAATAATTTTATTGAGATATAATTAAGTGTTTCTTTTATCCAACTAATTAAAATGTTTGATTAGTGTAAAAGTTATTTGTCAAAAATGCATTTAAGAAATCTTATTTCTATACTCAAAAATTACTTTTAGAAATTTTGTACATTGATGAGTCTAGATTATGTACTATATCATTGATTAAATTGTTATTTTTAAGTTTTCTAAGAAACAACATTAAAACTCTTCTAAATAAACAATATAAATTAATGCACATTCTAAATTTTGATAATAAATATACACAGACTAGCTTCACTTATTTTTAATTTTATTTCTTTTAAAAGATTTATTCAAAAAATGAATGTTTATATTACTGTTTATTATATACATAAATTGTATTAGTATTTTGTGAAAAAGAACAATTAAATATTTATAAATGCTAAATAGTCCGATAAAAAAATACATTTAATACTTGGAATAAATGGTAAGTTATTGGTAATGTTAATTCATAACAGAAATATCGGATGTAAGAAGGAAACAAAATATGTTTTGGCATTTCTGTTGCTGTAGTTAGTCAACACATTTTTGAAGCACAAACAATGTTCTTTATTGATAAAGCTTGTTGATTATAGAAGGATTTCTAATTAATTATTACTAAAAATAAGTCATAAAAATTTTTTTATCATAACAGTAAATGTGAGAAATGTATGATGCACCTAATGTGTTATAATAATAAATTATATTATATGAAATAGTTTAATATAATTGTGCATTAATATGGGAAGTCTAAATTTAAGTTGAACAACTTATACGCTTTGATGATCCTAAATTTTTCTAAAAATATTTTTATAAGCTTCATATTGATTAATTCTTCAACTAGAAACATTTATCTATCTATCTATCTTTCTATCTATCTATCTATATGTATATATATATATATACCACTGATAAGTATAATTTAAAATACAGTTAGAAGAGATCCGTTATCATTTCAGTTTTCAATGAATTCTTAAATTCAAAACAATATTTATTGTCAGAAAGATTATTATCACCTTAGTATTTTTGTTGTGTGTCCCTATCTAGTGCGTACATAAGAAAGACAACAACAAGCAGAAGTAGAGAACATTTATTGACGAGGACGATGACTCCTCACAAGGAACAAGAGGCTGCGCTGCTTTCTTTCTAAGCGGGGATCCATAACAGGCAGAGAGTCCGACTTCTTTCCCAGTTTTACATCAAGCCTATTCGGGATTCGAACTAGAGCCCACTCGGTGAGAACCGATGATCATAACCACCATACAGGCCGGGTGGCATTACCCCGTAATGTCAATTAAAAGTAAGCATTTAAATACGTATAAATATTCTAATTTTTCTTAGCGCTTGTGTTAGGAAGCAAGTGTTTATTTCATTGCTTTTCGCTGTAATAATCTTTGTGACCTGGTAGAAGAAATTTCATTCTTAAAACCCCAATTTAGTTAATTTTGTATTCGATTCAAATGAAACTCATCAACCAAGGGAGAAATGGAAGGTAAAAAATCCTTTTAATATATTTTATATAATAATAAAACAATTTGCTTCACTGGTTAACTTAGACAAAAGGTGACAGATTAATTGCCTATTATTATTATTTTTACCTTGATTCAAAATTTCTAAATTTTTGTTTTATTTAGTGGCTACTTTGAAATTTGTTGCTCGAAAGAATTAGACAAAAGGAGAGTTATTGACCTAATCTTTGACAGTAAATTAGTCTTACATGAAAAGCAAAACAGAAACTCAAACAAAATTTTGAAATTTACCTTTTTAAATTGTTTGTATTGACAATTTTTATCGGATGAGGAAAAAAATTTTTAGGAATGAATTTTCAGGAAATACCAATTTTATACGATTTTAAAATCATGTATTTTGACTATTAAAAATGTTCCTTGATAGCTCAATATGAGATTTAGATACTGAATTATTGATAAATATATGTTTATATTATAAGATTCGCTTTTTCTGATGATGCATTTTCATCAATTATCCGTAAAATTAATGCATCCAATTTGTGATCCTTATAACGATAATTATTTTAACACAAATTACATTTGAAAAATATAATTTATTTATTAATTATAAATAAAAAATTTTATAATTTTTTCTTCAAATTTTGTATAATATTTGACTGTTTTCTCATATTAAAAACCTTTTCCCATATACCTGTAAGTTTTACTTGAATTTAAAATTTCTTGATACAATTTGTAAAACAAAAACATGGAAAATAAATATTTTTATATAATTAATAAGAATATGCAAAATAAGAGTAATTTAACAACTAATAACGAATAATATTCGTGTAAAATAAGAACACATTATATATTTATTTTGCTTCAGTAATACAAAGAAAGTAAATTGAAAAAAAAAATTTAATTAATAAAATCGTTAGAAATTCATAACAGTATTTTTATTAATCCAAAATGCTTTATTTAGAAAGAAATTTTCTGAAGAATAACAATTTAATAGGTGTTTAGAATATATTATTTAAATTTTAGCTATGCAAAAAAATCTCCTAACAATGCAACAAATAAGCTGGTACGAAAAGTGAATACTTTCATCTCCACTCGAGTGACAAATTAAGTTTGGATGATTGAACAAACACAAATTGTAAGTGAGCAAATACTCAAGCTTAAGTTTAAAAAAATCAGGGAATTAGTTTATAAATTAATAAACTAATGTTTTATTTTTTAAGATATTTCCTAATTCTACCTTTGATGAGCACATTTATAGAAAAATAAACTATAGGATGACTAAGTATTTAGTAAATTAAGCTTGGTATTTTTAGGAATTTCCTAAATCTTATTTTTAACAGAAATAGAAGCACTTTCATTGTTAATTTAAATTCAGAATCAAATTCAATGCTCGATTTTCTTGTTTTTTTTTATCCGGTAACAATTATTAATCTAATTGTTAATCTAATTAATAGTACCAAATTAGCAGTACAAGTTATGCCGTAAAAACTTTCCTGTTCTGGAACAATTTTTTTGACATTATTAGCCTTTATTTGATATGTAGCTTAAAGAATTATTTACTTTGAAACTTTTCATATTTTTTAAATTTAAGATCGATTAATATCAAGTAATTCTGAAATTGTAAGTAATTCTCTTTTAAGCATACCTTGAACCATTTGTGCATCAAACCTTTTTTTTTAAAATTTATTCTGTTACAAGTTTAGCAAAATCATATGAACATTTAATTAATATATATCTATTTTAAATATTGTACCATATATTTGATAGATGTTTATTATATTTTAAAATAAAATGTATACCAATCAAACAAGATGTAAAAAATTAAAAACAGAACTTAGTAATATAATATTATTTGCCAAATTTGGTGAACATAAATATTTAGTGTTAGGCAATTCTTTTATAGTGAGGTGAAACTATTTTTTAAAATTTCACTTAAACTAACATTTTAAAAGGTGACGCTGCGCAACTGTTAATGAAAAGATATGTGGGGAGGGTCACATTTAAAAATACAATTATTTTCAAGTTTCTTCTTATCAGTATATACACCTTTGATGTATTGAATGAAAAGTACATTTAATTATGGTGGCTATGCCAATATTTCTATATTTTTTTGAAATACGTTTTATTAGATATAAATCCAAGAATTCAGAAAATTCTAATGATATAACAAATGTTGCATTAATGTACAAAGCACATTTATTGATACAAAAAGTAATATATATGTTAATAAATGTAGTTAATTATATTAATTATTGATTTCTGTAATAAATATATATGCATTTTTTTATTATTCACAACAAGAAATGATCAAGTAAAGTGTGAAGCGTGATTATTTTTTAAAGACTAAATTTTAAAAATAATAAGGATAAGATATCAGCGTTCTATTTTCCTATGATTGATTATAAAACACATAATTCCTTTTTGAATTTTTTTATTTCAAATTTTTAATTTCAATTAATAGAATTTATTACTAGCTATTTTACACTATCACTTGAACAGAGCGAAAAATTTCAAAATTAAGCAATTTCACATTATTTTGTGTATTAAGATTTCGAATATTTCTTTTACTAACATATTAGCTTCAAGATAAATTATTAGAATATTTGATTTACTCAATTTATGAGAATGTGTTATAAAATATGAAAAAGTTAATTGTAAAAAAACAATATTGCTTATATTTGCTAAATATTCAAGTATACATTATATTTTTTTATATATTTCTTTTTAAAATTAACAGAGCAGTATAATGAAATCAATATAGTGAATATCATCATTTTTTAATAAAGTTTTTAAAATTCATTGTTTATAACATTTACTTTTGTAGTACACATGAACACAAACAATTATTACTTTCCCAACTTAATTTCAAAATCAAAATTTGTTATTTGAATAATAAAATTATTTACTCTTACCATTCAAATGCATTCATAAAATTATTTCGCTGAATGAAACGCACATTTTTAAAAAGAATGCAACCGTTTTTATAATATTATAAAAGACAAATTATAACTTAATGTCTAAATATTGTATTGATTTTTATTCAAAGCAATCATTTGCAATAAAAATCATGAAGTTATTATAATAAGTTTAAATGTATATTTCTTAAACCTCATAATTCTATTTTATTCATTATTTTTATACTTGACCAGTGAAAATAAGGACACTATTCTTATTATTTAATTTCTAAAAAAATTATTCGATATTTAATTTATTTTCTAAAAATATGATTTCAATTTATTTTGAAAGAAATGTTTTTTTTTTCGACTCCGTAGTTATTTTGAAAATGTTTCCTGGTATTAGTTGTCATAGAATTGTAATTAATAAACACGCATTTTGAAATATGTTGCATTAAGAAATCCAGTTTAGGAATGCAGTTGGCAGATTTGGTTCCGTATTTCGCTCTTGGCAATAGGGTGAGTCCAAATAAGTTTCAACCTATAAAATTATTTTGATTTCTTTTGCTCTCTCGCTTAAGAAAATAAATTTCCTAAGTTGAATTTTCAGGCCTTCTAAAGAAGGATTTTTCACAGCTTTGGAAAAATTAATTTGATTATACGTCATCCCTTTACATAATTCTTCTATCAATTTAATTTAAAAAAGTATTTTAATTTTAGTATCTTAGAAAAAAATACAGATATCAGAAAATATTTTTAACCATAAAGTAATTGTTTTTCCCCATTCCACAGTTGAGATCATAATTAGGCCATTTATTGGTTTAAAATATCCATGACATCACATAATGTATCATCTACGTCACATCGTATTGAGACGGCTTCGTAAATCTTATTTGATGACGAATTTTTTGCTTCCCTTCAAAACTTATTCTTCGAATAAAAACAAACAAGGCAAAGTTCATCATCAAATATCTGAGTGTCGTCATTGATGAGAAAAATCCATTCATGTTTTTTACCAGCAATGAAGAATTTTTTTTTAATTATAATTTTTCTGTTTGTAAAGGTTTTAGAAATCATTATTAAAAAATAACTGAAAATTACCTGTAGTTCTACATAATTAGTTTTCAAATTTTTTAAATCTTTAACGATATTGCTTCCAAAATTGAACATCTTGAACACAGAACAGAAGATAAACCAAAAAATAAATAAATGAACAATAAAATATCCACTTTAAGGTTATATTAAATCGGGAAGGAGGACTTAAATTTTCAATTTTATCATTATATTAGTCTAGTTACATAAAAAAAATTATAAATCTATAAGCAACTTATTATAATTTTACTTTGATGTATACTTTGTTACTATATGTTCATTTGTGGATTCTGATGTGCCTATATTGGATATTATACTTTTTGAATGAAATTAAGATACGGTAATTTAAGTTTTTAGTAACATTAAAATTTAACACTTTATTTACAAAGAATTAGACAATAATCTGAGAAACTCATTAAACAAAATTGAGTTTTCATTTGATTAAGGAAATTTGCATATAAATTTGATGCTAGCCACACAATACTGTCATTACTCACATTTAATACTTGTTTTTTTAACATACAGTTCTTGGTAAATACCTTATACTTTGAAGTATATTCAGTAAAGAAATTATTTTGGAAAAATGAAGTTAACAAATTAATTTTATTTGTGCGACAAATATCAATAAAGTGAAAATAATTATTACTTTTTCTTAATAGTTCACACAATTTTATTTAACTTTTCCAGAAATTTTACAATTTTTACCACTTTTTTAAAAATGAATAATTTAGTTACACACTTATGATGTATTCAATCTTTTTATACCAAGTAAAGTTGGCAATAAAACGACATGACAGTTTTATCGCCATAAATTATATTCAAAATAATTCCACTAATAGAATTTGATTGAAAGTAAGAAACTTTGCGGAATGAACATTCTTCTTGAAATTAGTTGTTATTGATCAGTAATGCCTCACTGACATTCCTAGGATTTCTACAAAACACTAAAATATCATAGTAGATGATAAAAACAATTTTGGTTTTACTTAATTTTAATTAATTGGTGAAAATAAGAATATTTTAGGTAGTTTTTTTTGGTTGGATTAACAAGGAAATTAAATTGTTTCTTAACTATACACTGAGAAAAATAATTATCTTCATGTTTATTTAACATAAAAAATATAAACATATTATAAAAATGTCAAATATTGATCTGTAATAGATATAAAACTTATAAAAGTATTGTAAGACTTAATAAGGATTAAACATTTATAAATATTAAATTAAATTGAATATATTTTAATATTTTAAAAAAATTATTTTAATAAACAATTTCTAATTTTATTTAAAGCAAACTGTTAATATAAAAACGTTTATGTATCGATCATTGTATTTCCATTTATTGGAAGAGAAACTTCTAATTATAAAAGCATACTTTTATTCCGTTAATAATTAAATAAGATATAAAAATTATATTCTTGACATCTTCTTTTTATAAACATCTTGTAACTTTTCAAAAATAATTATGCCTTATTGGAATCAATTTCCCTGGAAATTTTTTATCCTTCTAAAGGTAATTAAATACTCAAATGTTTTTAAAAAAATAAGAGAAAAGTGATATTAATAAATTTGTGAAACGTAAATACGTGTTTAAGTTGCATACTAAAAATTACAAACCAAAATTAAATTTAAAGCTATACTAAATCACTTCTTTTTATTTATGATTTATTGCATTATAAAATAAAAGTTACTAAAACTTATTTTAAAGTTATACGAAAGTATATTTTATTATTCAAGGTTTAAGAAAATTTTGGAAACTTGCCGTTTTCTAATATAAGGATTTATAAATTTTATTAAATGTAGTTACCAGGAACATATTCGTTCATTATATTATAACATTTATTAAAATTTTGGTAAGTCAGTTTAAAATCTATACAATATGAAACATACAGAATTTATTAGTTTCAGAAATTTTAAGGAAAAGTTTTTATATTTTTTCATTACTCAATTATTTTTAAATTATTCAAAATTTTATAAGCATTTATTACCAGTTAATTTTACTATTGTGATCAATGATAAAAATTTCTAAAGGGAATTGTTATGATAGTTATATTAATATAATGTCTTTTTAAATATAATCAGAAATTTTAAATCATGCAAAACAAATTATTAAAAAGCTTAACATTTTTGCTTAATATATTTAAAACTTTTATTCAGACAATTTTACTTTAAAAAAATATTCAGTTGCTGTCATTTCTATGAAGATTCCTTCTAAAAATTCATTAAATTAAGTTTAAGATTGATAGAAATTTTGATCGATTAGATACTAAATTTCATAAATGCGATAAAATTGTTTAGGAATATTGTTCTTAAAGCATTATTAAATATAAATGTATTAAATATTATTAGTATGTAAATTCATGGTGTATATAGAAAAGAAATTATTTTAACAGTAATTACGTAAACAAAATTAAAAGTACTTTCTAAGGAATAAAAACAACTTTTAAACGTTGAAAATGATTTCGATTAATTAAATAAATAAGAAAAGTAAAAGCAAGATTTGTAGGGATAATGAACAAGCTATTAACTTTATTCTATTTTCACTGGTTTCACTTACAAATTTCTTGAACAAACATTAAAAGACTAAAGAACAAACATAAGATCAAGATCTGGTAGCTTTTTCATTAACTTTAAAAGCTACCATGAGTTTACTTTGGAAATAAATGTCAACTAGGCTTATGTACTCATATATTTATACTAAGAAGAGTGAGAACAAATATTTTTTGTATCGATATTTTATTTGGATTGTTAATCTTATGAATTTTGTAATTTGCAATCTCTATGATTCTGTTTCCTATAGGAAAGTATTTTTTTTTCTATTTTGGAGCATTAGTAGTATTAGCGCTATTTTACTCTGCCTTGCTCAAGTATAAATGAAATAGATCTTTATCTTATAATATATAAATTATTGTAAGTTTATAAATTATTATGATTACATATGCTTACATAAAAGTGAATAAATCTATGGAATTTTAAAATTTATTTCCAGTTTATACATTTATTATTTGCTAGAACTTAACATATTTGTTGAACTATAGTTTTGTGTTTCTTTTTAATTATTATAAATTTAATAATATGTTTTTTTAAAAATAATATAAATGAAAATATAACGGAAAATACTTTAGTAATTGATGAGAAATAAGGTCCTCCGTAACTAATTAATAACATAAGGAAATAATTATACTAACTAAGTTAATAAGCGAGTAATTAAATCAATTATATCAAGTTAAATAAACTGTAATTTATGGTATTCGAATTTATATCTTTAACAATATTAAAAGATTTGATTTAAATAAATATACTATAGAATTCATTTGTTAAATAATTAATATATTTTTCTTTAAATATTAATTACCGTCTATAAATATTCAGTAAAATATCTTAAAAGTTTAAAATTTTAAAATTCTTCAATATATTTAATTAAAATTCACGAATAATAATTTTAATTAAATCACATATTTATTATCATTATTATAGGTTATGAAAGTTATACATTTCATTTAATTTGTACATTCTATATTCATACATATCCATACATACAAGTATGTATTTATACCAATCAACCAAATAAATGTGCATAATTTGAATATTTCTTTGAGGTAACTATTTTATTTTACACATTTTAAGAGCTTTCAATCGAAATATATACTTCATGTAGAATCCATTTTAAGTTATTCTCATTTTATTTTTTTATTTTTCAGCAATATCAATTATTTTGCTGATAAGTTTCTCGGATAAGGAATTATAAGTGAACGAGGTTATGTGATAATACTTGATAATTATGAATACACTTTCCATTAGGATTTTCATAATTGATATAGAAAAAAGATTGGTAAATACTTCACATTTCCTGGGAAGTAAATTCTACTTCTGTTGTGGAGAACTTGCTGTGAAACATGTATATCCTCTTCTCTGAATAATATACTGAAAAATCAATAAACACATTTTGTTTTGCTTAGATTCATGAATTAATATCCGATCATAAAAATAATATATAGTTATAAATAATGTCTGATTTTGATACATTATTCGAAGTATGAAATGGAACATTATATCATTCCGCATTCAAAACGTTAATTTAAACATCTCGGTCTTATAAAATAGCTGGTTTTATCGCAAAATACTTTATTCTTTTATAAGTCAAGAGCCCATTTTTATTTCTTCCAGGTAAACTTGCATCAAACATGCAAGATTTTTTCTCAAAGACTTACAATTAAAAGCTGCTTGATGTAAGCAGCATTTTTCCTCTTCTTTGAGGTAAATTTAGTTAGGGATACATAGTTGGCTAAGTATGCATATACAACGGCAACTAACATTCAGAAAATGTTTGATTTAAGCACCTCACAATTTTAAATTCGATATACCAGGCTTCATCCTAACTATTGTTCTATGACGAAAGACATATACTGCATTTCTTTTACGTGTTGATTTATGATGATATATTCGAATTTCCTGGGTTACTTCATTACGGTACTATAATATTGCCTTGCCTCTATAAAAATATTTAATTTAGGTCAAGTTCAGTAGATGTGAGGAGATTTTCAACATCTTTCTTTGTATTTTATTTACTATCCGTACTTTATTATATTCTCCGAATAGTTAAAAATATGAGTAATATTGAACTTAACAATGTTTTTCGAGATATATTCGAAATATAATATTTAAACATGTACCTGTACGATTCTTCATCACTAGAGTTTATTCATATTCAAAGCAATTGGTTGTTATGCTCAGTTATAAGTATGTATCTCAGATGTCGAGGACCTTAATAATTTTCTTGTAGTATTCAGCAAGCAGGAGCTTATGAGGCATATTTCTTTTATGATTTTGCTTTAATAAGCCGTCTTTCATAACGCATGCGAATTGAACCAGCTTCGTGATGATTGGGTTAAAACTTTACTATTATACACTCAAATGTACGTAAAAATTTAATCAGCTATGAAGGCTTCTTATCCATTAACTGAATCGATAATATTGTTTAGTGCAGAGCATTCATTTTAAATTCATAAAACATTTTTGCCTCTTTAAGAGCTTCAGTTGGTCATAGCTTTTAGTTTCTGCAAATTTCGAGCAAGTTTGTGTGTATATATATATATATATAATCTCGAAGTATTGGTTTGAAAAAACTTTAGTCGTGTAAAATTTATCACAACGGAACTTTATAAAGCAAATTAATTCACTAAATATAATAAAAATTTAGAGGATTAAATTTTAAATAAATGTAACAAAATTTAAAACAATTTATCCTAATGCTGACAATATTTAACATATAGTTGAAAATATTCAATATTTATTTGAAAATATTTATGTAATACAGTTACTTTATGTTTATAAATTTGCGTTCTATTTATGTTTCTATCCATAATTTTAAACCATACACTTACCCAGATTATTGCATGTATACCAAAATTGCTTTCTGTAAAACAATGCTGAATATTTTTCATAAAGTCAAAAAAAATATCTTGTTGGAATGAAACTAAAAGATCTTTTGAAAATGGGTATTTATGCAGAAAGCATTCTGGAATTCAATATTTTGAAATATTTTCTTTGTCAGAGTCTTATTTCAAGATATATATATATATATATATATATATATATATATATATATATATATATATATATATATATATATATATATATATATATATATATATATATATATATATATATATATATATATATATATATATATATATATATATATATATCTTATGTATAAAATATTACAGATGAAAATAATTTCAAATTTCTTCAGGGGTTGTAGAACATCTCACAGTGTAAAAAGGACAAAGAATGAGGGTAAAACATAACTTGAAAAAAATATTAACGTTTCTTAAAAAAATATTTTTCTTTTTTTACAATCTTACAAATAACATTCTTATATTCAGAGTGTGTTGAATAATATTACGAGAAAGTTCGTATTTTTTGCTGGTAGTGATTACGCATCACAGAAGAAAATGAAGCAGAGATAGCGAAAAAATTTAAATATGTAATATTTCACTGACAAGATATGCATTATACTCTTTAATTAGATTTATCACATGATGCAAATTGCTTTCATAGAGCATAATATCTGAGAAGTGTTCATAATTCATTTTGAATATTTGTCCTGTATTTAGGGAAGCTCATTGAGAAAAATAGCATTTAAACAATTCTCTTTCAAAAAACTTCTAATTAAATACAGTAATCATCCGAAATATTACAAGCCATGAAATTCTTGTCACAAGTATGTTGCGCTAAAGTTTTTTTATTTCCTAAAACATGTTTTATAGCACATAGTAACACTGAGAACTGCACTGAGTAGCATAGTCATCATAATCTCCACTTTAGATATTTCTTATATGCCACGTAATGTTTTTAGAAACTACAAATGTAAAAGTCAATTGAAAAAAAGTATTCTAGAGAATAATATCATCTAGTAAAAAAATAAACACTAAATGCTGAATACAAGCCTTTATGGTATTTTTATGTCAGATGTTATTGAAAATATCAGATTAATAGATTAGGTCTGTTTATTACCATTGTACCTCAGATTAATAACATTGAAAACACAAAATTGAAGTTACATTACAATTTCTGCAATGATGTTTTGCAACGTAATTTTACTAATCATAATGTCTTTCTTGATTGTATAAACTGCTTTTAAATACATTATTTTTTAAATATGCAATTTTTTTCAATTTGATTTCTGTGATGGGATAATGTATCACATGGAAAGATTGAAAGTATCTAAATATTACACAGAACATTCAGAAATATAATTCTTTGGATTCAAAAATCTTTTTAAATGCCAACTTCTTTCTTTTAACATTTTTACTATTGCAAGAATTTATGAGATCTTAAAAACATTATATTTTAGACAAATATAAGACGAAGTTTGGTAGATTTAAGAACCTTTTTTTTTACTTTTTTGGGCTACATTATGAAATAAATGGCAAAATTACTCCCTTGTTCAAAATTCTAGCATATATTTTTCTACCATTCAAAAAATCCACAATCACAAGCTTTTATTGGTATAAGTTTAAAGACGTGATTAATGAGACCCATAGTTATAACAAACTAAGTGAATTTGAAATAGAAGAGAAATAATTGTAAATTTACTTGTTATTGTTTTGATATTTTCTGATGGAAAACGCCCTGATTACAGCTTATTTTATATATTTTCATGCAATAAAACTATAGTAAATTTAGAATATATTACATTGTGATTAATTCAAAACATTTCATATGTTTTAAAAATAATTATGTCAATATTTTAAAATGATCACAAATTCATAAATACTACAAAATAATTAAGTTAAAGCACCACGTACAAAAATCTTCATCAAACAGTAACTTAAAGAATTTTATCTTTTTAAAAGACTTTCCATTGAGTATTACTTTTGAAAATAAAAATTAATCTTTTTTCCTCCATCATCATTATATTAAGAAACGCTGGTGAATTAATCAACGCAGTTCTTAACTATCATTGTTATAGTTTTATGATTATAAAAGATCACAGAACTTTTCTATGAGCGAAAACTAATATACATTTATTTAATATTTTGCAAGGTACACTAAATTTGAAATAAAAACTATTATAATCATTATATTAAATATTTTATATCATAAAAGGTACTTAGATACATATATTTCTAATGATACGTATTTAGTTTCTATTATTAATAAGCATTTATATGTTTTTGACATTATATAAGGTGAAAAATATAAGTGTTTAAACGTGCTACAATTTTAATTTTCTAAATTTATAAAAAAGATGCTATTATAAATAAGTAATAACATTTCCTTTTGAGGACAAATTAATTTTAAATAATAAGTTTTCAAATTTTCTTCCTGAAAACAACATATTACTGTACAAATATTTTCTGTAATCTTAGTAATAAAAAAATATTCAAATTATAACTATATTCCTTAAAATAAATTTAATTTAATGTTTCACAACATCAATAAAAATTTCGTATGTGACGGAAATTTATTAAAAAGTTTTATACAAATATTTATAAAATGAAAGATGTTACTATCTTGTTTCCCTTCAGAATAAATCTACACAAACTTCTTAAAAGTGAGATAAAACTTCATTTATTACATTTGTTGTGTATTAATATATATTATATTTATATTATAACTTATACACATAATATGGATACATGCATGTCTTTTAAATGTGAATTACATTGAAATGAATTCAAATAGAATAATTCTGTTTCGCTAGAGATAAGGAAGAACTAAATTCACATTATAACTTTGTTTTCAGAGTGATGATTATTTATAATAATTTTAGTATTTAACTTTGAAGGTTTCAACTTCAAGAATAATATTGACACTGTTCTTGATATTGATACATGTTTCAGTTTCAGATTAATATGTACCATCTAGAGAAAGATAAATATCTCTTTTAAAATCTATTGCCTCAATTTCACTCTAGGATCTTGAAATATTTATGCTTTTAGGACATAAATTTTGACAGGCTTTTATATTTGATTTTCGATATGCATATAACAGTTTTAATGCTCTCAAAATGCGAATCTTGACAGATCGTGAATATATTTCCTATTTCTATACAATATATTCATGAAATATTTGAAAAGAATATTTACTAGTTTAACATTTATAGGTATTTTATCATAAATATGGCTTTGAAAGCTAAAATAAAGGCAAATGCTTTATTATTTACTGACATTCAAAATGACTCTCGTCTAAAAATCATCTTTTTGATTTCAAATTTACATTTTTCATTCTTATTTTTAGCAAATTTTCAAAAATTTTTCTAATGATAGAAATATATTTTACTTAACACAAAATTTCAATGTAGTATAGCATTGTTTTTATTATTAGAAGCTGAAAAATTTTAAGTGTTATTTAGAAATAAAAAACGAAAAACAATAAATTTCCAAACGTTATTTTTAAGAGAAGAGATTCAAATTAGTATTTCTTATTTTTACTGAAATTAATCTATGAAATATTTTAGTGGATTGATTCTACCAGTTTTATCTTAAAAATAATTAAATACTATGTATACTTGTTAAAATAGCTTGGTTAATAAAAATACTTGGTTTTCCTAGATAAATAGAGTCTGTTAAATTGTATGAAAAAGATAATTTATTCATCAATAGGACATGCATGCTAATCATTGAATGAATAAGATAAATAATTTGTTATAAAAAGAGATTTCTTTTTTATTAGAACTGTATAGTTGTTATATTGTTATCATAAAATCTTTTCCATACAGCCATTTTTTAACCATTTAAAATATATACATAAATATCAATCCACTTGAAATATTAAATTTAAACAAGCAAAAATTATTCCTCCAATGTTTGAAAACATTTATTCATTTTTATAAAACCCCCTTGAATTCTTTAAGTGTATTTTTACTAAATATTATTATGTTATATATTCTTATGTTAATCAATATTTATTATAGTGGTCTTCATTTTTACCTGTATTCATCTGAATTAAATGTAACTGTTGTAATGGTTATACTAATATAAATTAAAAACAATGTAAAGCAAATTTGTTAAGAATAATTTCATTACCATTGTAACAGAAATGAAGAAAATATAAATTTATTTGGGATCATAAAAATAAAGTGATACTTTAGTTTTATGATCCCAAATATAATTATCCACTTTAATAAAGGAATCAAACTAAAAGAGGCATCTGAAGATTAGGAAGCCAATTATTCACTTATATTAATATAGTTATAGTTCTTGTAGTGATGATTATATATAGTTATTTAAATACTACTCTTTCGTTTTGAATTTTAGTTTTCGTATTTTCAGAGGATACAATTCTGATAAGTGCATGAGTTCCTTATTAAATGTACAGTTATTCAATTTCACAATATTATTTCTAATGCTCTTATGTTTACTAAAATAATAAATGCAAATCAATGATCTGCTTATAAGATCTGAATATCTAGATAAATCTTACCGTATGAAACAGATAAATATATAACACTATAATATCCCTATATATAACATATATATTACAGATAAATCCTATCATCCTTCTTTTAAACTTGAGAATTTGGAATTAGATGTCAACTTTTAATATTTAGTTGATACTTCGTTATTTGTTGTTGCATATTTAAAACAGTAAAAACCAATAAAGTAGAATATTTCAAAATTTATTTACATTAAAACGAACACACATTTTTGAAATGAAAATTTTTAAGCATTTTAATCTACTTAAAATTAATACATTTCTTTTAAATCTATTTGATAATTTAAATATGATTTCGTAAACTGATTTTATATTCCTTTTCACGTATTTTCAATGTTGAAGTGTTTAACACGTATTTTTAATGTTATGAAAATGATATCTTGATTTTGGAGGCATTTACTCAATCCCATATTATAGCAAAAATAAAAGGTATGGTATCCAGAATTATATTCTAATATTTATTATGTTATCTATTCAAATTGCTGATTTTATCATTGCTAATTATAAAAAAGGGAAACGCACAAAAGCAAAATTTTATTAACTTAATTTGAGACTACGAAAATAATAAATTTTAAAAATGTGCTCAATAAATCAAACAAATAGCAAATGTTAAAGTATTAGTTACTGCATATGAATTAAATTATTGGTCAAATAGATATTGTTAATATTCATAGTACCAATGGTAAAGATAAGATTATGTTTAATAGTTTATAAAATCATGATTGCGAGAATGTCAGTTGAGTGAATTTCATATGAGAATTGAGTTTCTGTACAATTTTATAATCACATATTAAATTGATTTATAACTTCAGCAAAATCAATAAAATTCATGCACAGTTCTTTTTTATCAAATGTCAGTTACTTATTCATTTTAAGATGATTAAATGAGATATTATCAATGAGATTTTTACGGAAATTTAATTAGCATTTGCCTAAAAGTAATATTATGCTGAAGTTACTGAAACAATTGTTTTTAAAATTAGTAATAACATAAAAGTATTTAAAAATATTTGTATAAACTACACTGCTGGAAAATTGCTAAGGACGGATAATACTATCATCCATAGCAACCACAAAATGAAAGGAAGCAAAATGTGGAAAATTAGAATATGTGCGGGATATTGTAAGAAGAAGTATGCGTATGCAAATTTTTTTCCACGTCTGATCATCACGAGATAGCGTTCATAAGAGCTTTAAAGGTTTTGACGCGTGTGGACAGTTGTTTGTTTCAAATCAAGGTTTTACTGGAAAAATTTAATAGATGAACTTGAAATTTTTGGTATGTCTTCCCGACATCACTTAGATGATTTTATGCGTGGCCGAATTATTGGAAAAATCGAAGAAGGGTAAAAAATAACAGATGTTGCTAAAGAGTTCGACATCGCTCACAGCGCTGTTTCACGGCTGTGGAAGTCATTTAAAACTACTGGAATGTGTAGTAGGCGGCACGGGGGAGGTCGTGTTAGAAGTATGACGCTTGCAGAAGACAGATATATCGTCCTATCAGCAAAAAAGAACAGGTGCACCACAGCTCAACAGGTGGCAAATCAGTTTCTTGCTGCCTCAGGAAAGCAGATCTCCCGAAACACTGTTGCCAGACGTTTGAGGGGAGGAGGACTATACGCCTGCAGCTATGTTGTGTGTGTCCCATTCACCAGACAGCACCGTACTGCCCGTTTGCAATGGTGTCATAAGCATCGCAATTGGAATGAACAGGACTGGGCATGCGTACTATTCTCAGATGACAGTAGGTTCAGTCTGTCATGGGATTGTAGACGCCAATGATCTGGCGCGAGAGTGGTACTGCTTATCGTCCAGAAAATATCCAGGAAAGGCACCGATATCCGACATGCAGTGTCATGGTGTAAGCCGGCATCATGATCAATGGCCGCACGCCCGTACATGTAATTGCGAATGTGTCTGTGACGAGCCAACGATACATTAATGAAGTTCTACTTCCTCATGTTCGTCTTTTCCGTGGTGCTGTCGGTGATAAATTTGTTTTTATGGATGAGAACGCAACATGTCATCGAACCCTCACTGTTAAGGATTGTCTAGACAGCGAGGGTATTCAACGCCGCGTATGGCCATAACGTTCTCCAGATCTAAACCCCATTGAAAATGTGTTGGATGCTTTGGGGAGGCAAGTTGCTGGTCGAAATTATCCTTCGACCAACAAGAACACCCTCATCCGTGCACTCCCAGAGGAATGGGATAAATTGCCTCAACAGCTGCTGGATAATGTTGTGCAAAGTATGATACGACATGTGGAATGTTGCATCACACTCCACGGTGGACATATCCCGTACTGATACCTTTCTTCAAGGTGCCTACTGACTTTTAGATGCATTGTTCCATTTACCCGTATGCAGCATCAAATGAACATTTTTTCTTTCAGATGTTTCACAGCTTTTCTACTTTCCAGAACAATAAATATTCTTTATTCTAATGTCTTTGTTGTAAATAATATAATGCAAGTAATAGCAATGAAACACAAAGTAAGTCTCTTTTCGTCTGTAAAACTGTAATCTTCTAAGACGTCCGCAATCATCTGCTTCGCTGCCTTCTGATTGGTGGTTGTGTTCAAGCCGTCCAAAATCTATAAATACACCATGCTCTGTTCTCTTATTTTAGTATCTGTATAATTTCTTTTCTTTGTAACTTGCTTCATTAAATATTCTTTTTGCGATTCATGGACTCTCGTTCGTTTAACGAATTTCAACAGCAGAGCATGCTTTTCACTGTTATAAATTAAAATCAGTTTCTAGTTTTAATTAATTGCTTGATAGAATAAATTTATCAATAAGCAATAGCTTCGCTGCATGGTTTGTATGGAGTAAATCCATTTGATGGAAGGAATTTTCCTGTTTGGCAGTGACGAGTGGAAGCTGTTTTGTTTGCGAAAGAACTGGAAACATACTTAGTTAAGGAGCCCGATGTGAATAAGGACGCAGAAGTAATTAAAGGAAAGAAAGTCTACGCATTACTCATGTCACTCTTAAGTGATCAAGTGCTCGTATCAATGAGTGGTGAAAATACGGCGAAGGAATTATGGGCGAAACTTGATGCTGTTTATGAAAGCAAAGGAGTGGTAAACCAAATACTAACTAGAAAACGTCTTGCTACACTTAAGAAAAATAGAGATGTTCCCTTGAGCCAGCATATAGATGAAGTATCAAAACTTGTCACCGATTTACGAATGTCTGGAGCGGAGGTTAGTGATATTGATACTGTCGTCTATATTTTGATGTCTCTCCCTCCAGAATTCGAAAATGTTAAGGTTGCATTAGAGAATCAACCGAGTGAGAATTTATCGTTAGATTTTGTAACTCAGCGTTTCATAGACTCTGAAGCTCTTTTGAATGATTCGAGAAACAAAACAAGTATTCGTTTTATGAAACAAACTGTGGATAGCGTGGCTTTTTTTACGAGAAAAAACTCAAATGTTTTCATTGTAAAAAGAAAGGACATACTGCTAAATTCTTTAAAAAGAAAACATGCTATGATTGCGGTCGTATTGGTCATTTTAAAAAGGAATCTTAGTTAAAATCTGAGTCTAAGACTGATGAAAAATATTCTGCTGCTATATCTTTTGCTGCTGGCAATTTGACTTTCGGAAGTCCGAAAAAGTTCATTATTGATTCCGGGGCAACATCCCATATGTGCTCTCAGAAAGACTGGTTTTCATTCATTAAACCGTCATCAGGAACTATTCGATTTGCATCCCGCTCCACTGCACTGGAAGTGAAAGGTATTGGAAGTGTAAAAGGCAAAAAAACTAATGGAATTGACATAACTTTAGAAAATGTACTTTTTGTTCCTGAACTCAATTGAGAATTAATTTCTATAAAGAATATTGAATTCGGTGGATATAGTGTTATCTTTAGGAATAAAAAAGTGTTCATCGAAAAGGAGAAAGAAAACATTTGTTTGGGCTATCGTGATGATAGCGGACAGTATATTTGGGATTTTGTTCCAAATCGTGAAATTTCCCTTACTGCGAAAGAAAATGACTTGGACATCCCTCTAATAAAGCCTTAAAAGAACTTGGATTGCCTACCTTTGATAAATTTTGTGAAGTGTGTACTTTTGCCAAACAAAGTGCTTCTCCTATAGGAAAAGGTCCTAGACGAAGGGCTTCCGAAACTATGCCATTGATTCACACAGATGTTTGTGGCCCTATTGATCCGCCTATGGCTACAGGTGAGCGTTATTTTATGACATTAATTGATGATTATTCACGTTTTACGGAAGTTCGTTTGCTGAAAAGAAAAAGTGATGTTGTGAATGAATTAAGATGCTTTTTAAGAGCAAAACCTTCAGTACGAAAAATTAGGTGCAACAATGCAAAACAATATGTTTATGGTGAACTCATAAAATGTGCTAGTAAATTTGGTGTTACAATAGATCCAGTTCCTCCTTAAACAGCACCTTTAAATGGAGTTGCTGAGCGTGCCAATCACACATTGTTAGAAAAAGGGCAAGCTTTAATATTTGAAGCAAAATTTAGCACGAAATTTTGGGGATTTGCAATTTTAACTGCCGCATACCTAAGAAACAGAATTCCTTGTAGATCCATAGAAAACTGTACTCCTTATAAATTAAAATATGGTAAAGATTCCGATCTTCAAAACATTCGAGTATTTGGATGCGATGCATACGTGTTGGTTCCTCCCTCTCAAAGGAAGAAGTTAGATAAGAAGTTAAACAAAATTATATTTGTGGGATATTCGACTATGGGATATAGTTTAATGGATCCAGATTCGAAAAGAATAGTGATATCAAGGAACGTTATACTTAACGAAGAAAGAAAAATGGATTTAGAAGATAAAAATATTCTGAATGTGGATTCCATTATTTTGGAAAATGAAGATGATGTTGAAGAAATTGGTGGTGAAGAAAATATTACTGAAACAATTATTACACAAGAAATTTTGGAAAGACCTCAAAGGAAAAAGAAACCACCAGTTAAATATCCTGAACCAGAACTTTATGAAGGAATGGTAATTTTTGAAGATTCGTTGTCGCTTAAAGATTTATCTGCACTGCCAGAGGAAGAACAGAATCTTTGGAAGAAAGCAATGGAAGAAGAAATGCAGTCTATGGAAAAGAACGAAGTTCGGAGTCTTGAAGAATTACCACATGGGAAACGTGCAATTTCATTCAAATGGGTTCTGCGAGAAAAACGAGGTAGAAAATACAAGGCTCGACTCGTTGCTCGTGGTTTTATACAAAGAGAAGGAGTGGGTTATGATAAAACATTTTCACCAGTTATCAGTATTCCTGCATAAAGTATAGTATTTACTATTATTCTTCAAGAAAATTTAAAAGTTTTTTCACTGGATGTTAAAACTGCATTTCTCAATGGTGAATTAAAAGAAATTATTTACATGGATCAACCAGAAGGATATGATGATAATAGTAACAGGAAGTGCCGGTTAAAGAAAAGCGTATACGGACTTAGGCAGTCACCTCGTCAATGGTATGTAAAATTTTTAAATTTCATTCTCAAATTAAATTTTAAGCCATTAAATAGTGAACAATGCATTTTTATTCGTCAGTTTAAAGGTAAAAGAATTCTAATGGCACTTTATGTGGACGATTTATCAATTGCGGGTACTGCTGATAGTGAAATCAAAATTATAATTGGATTATTATCAAAAGAATTTGAAATGTCTAAATGAGGAACAGTTTCTGAATTTTTAGGAATTAAAATAACATTTACACCTGATGGACTGTATCCAGATCAAGAAACATATATTTTGAATTTATTAAACAGATTTAAACTGCTTGATGCTAAATAGTCTCTACTCCCATGGAAGTAGGAACAACAGCAGCTGATTTTGAGAAAAGAAGTGCTTTTTGTGGACCCTACCGAGAACTAATAGGATCTTTAATTTATTTAGCATATACATCTCGTTATGATATCCTTTATGCTGTAAACTGTTTGAGTCAACTTCAAGGACACCCTATTGATAGTGCTTGGAGGGCATTGAAAAAATTTTGAGATATCTGAAAGGTACTTCAACTTTAAAACTGGAATATAAAAAGTGTGTGGATAAAAATTCATGCTTAAATATCAATGCAGATGCTAACTGGGGTGCAAACCCAAATGACAGAAAATCCATTTCTGGTACCATAATTATATTTAATAATTGTCCAATATTTTGGTCTTGCCGAAAACAAAATTGTATTACTTTATCTTCCACACAAGCAGAAATTATTGCCCTAAGTAAAGCCATTCAAGATGCATTGTGGTTGAAAAACATTATTTTGGAATTAACTGATATTAAAGAAATCATGAATTTTGAAGGTAATCAATCTTGTATTAAGTGTGTAACAAATGAAAACAACAAAGGTCGATTAAAACATATAGACATTAAATTAAAATTTATTCGATATTCCTTGAATTTTCATGATATAAAAGTTCACTATATTTCATCTAACCTACAAATTGCTGATATGTTTACAAAATCTTTATCTAAGTTTAAATTAAAGGAACTTTTACCATTATGTGGATTAAAATTGTATTAGATTATATCATGTTAATGTAAATATTGGATGGCTTGAATGTCTCTAATTTCTTAATGTATTCTTATTTTTATTGATTTATATGATTTTATTGTGCATGTTTCTTTGTGATTAATGGTGAGTGTTGTAAATAACATAATGCAAGTAATCGCAAAGAAACACAAAGTAAGTCTCTTTTCGTCTTAAAACTGTAGTCTTCTAATACGTCCGCAATCGTCTGCTGCGCTGCCTTCTGATTGGTGGTTGTGTTTAAGTCGTCCAAAATCTATGTATACACCATGTTCTGTTCTCTAATTTTAGTATATGTATAATTTCTTTTCTGTATAACTTGCTTCATTAAATATTCTTTTTGCGATTCATGGACTCTTGTTCGTTTAACGAATTTCAACACTCTGAACAGTGTGGCAACTATATTTTATCCTACTAGCCCTCATGTGTCTCGCTTAATGTTATGCTACATTGCAATTTGTGATCCGTCTTTAGCAATTGTCCAGCAGTGTATTTAATTATTAACTGATTCCTACATATTTTCCGCTATTGCTTTTTTATAATTATGTTTCTTCTAAATTATAAAGATTGCTTTTTAAATATCCTTTAAAAAGAACTTCATAATATATAACCAGATTCTTTATTGTTAAAAAAAATAAACTAATCCACATTAAAAAATGTAAATGTTTAAAATCCTTGCCTTTGTTAAAATAATTTATATGCGTTCATATCAGTAACAATAATAACTATTGACTTCATAGAAATCTATGCGTTATGTATTTCCGTCTAAAATACAACTTTTATATCAAACATAAACATAGTATATTGAAGACATCAAGAATTAAACATAGTACATCAAGATACAAAAATATACATTGTTCAATATATGCAGTCAAAATAATTAAAACGTGGGGGACATCAATTAATTAGAATTGATTACACCATCCTAATTCAAAATACCATTTTTCGGAATGAGATTTAGAACATAGCTATTTCGGATATCATAACGCTGTAGCATAAATGAATTATTTATTTAATTAAATTTCTTCAATTTTTAGTACAATAAAAATTAAATTATTCTAATAATGAAAAAGTATTATTGAATAAAAATACAGGATTATTATTTAGGAATTTAAAATTATTTATGGCAATTTTTTTAAACAATGTATTGAAGCTAGCTGTGACAGAAGATTCAATATTGTAACATCAAATTGCAGAAATTATATACATTTTTTAAAAAAAAATTATTTATAAACGTTTACGAAGTTTGATGCACTAGAATGTATATATATCGAAATATATTATAAATCACTGAAATATCCAACTTTTGAATTGTTTTACTAGACTCAAAGATTTAATAAAAATGTGATGCAAGAACTAAATCAATTTCATGAATTGTTGAAATGAAAGCACAGTACTCACCATTCTATCACATCAGTGTTTAAGAAAAGAAATTTAATTCTGCTTCTTTTGATCATGTTTAAAAAATTGCATACTAATCCGCATGATAGTTATTTTTTGGAAATATTTATCAGAATCTTAAGTATATAGTAATCAATTATTATTCACTGAAAATTTAGATTAGAATTGTCAGTAAAAAAGAGAATTTGAATATTATTTGATGATTTATTTTCTATTCGTTCATAAAAAAATTACACGCATTTATTACATAGTAAATTATTTTCAAAAATATAAAAATCAATTTATAAAGTTGATTTTACTTATTCAGAAAAATATTATTATTCAACTATTAATTTATATATATTAGAATATAAAATTTTCAAGATAATAATATTTTATTGATAGTAATATCTATCATGCACAATACGATTTTTTAGTATTACTTTGGAGCATTAAATAATTAAAACGTAAATATTTTATTATGAAATTATGTATATATAAATTTCGTTAATTACATGTTTTCCACTTTAAGTGATATGTTTCAAAAAAATTATAAGTTTAATTTCAAAAGCTTAATGGAATTATGAATTTGGTCTCACGCAAAATTACATAGTTAAAGTTCAATTATATACAGATTCATGTTACACATGTGAACTTCACACATGTTATATTTATTATGTATGTAGTTACTCAATTTTTTTTGTCCATAAATAACATTATACCTAATCATTTTTATTGTTATTTTTATAAAGAAATAAAAGTTATTGCACGTCATATTATAATCCATTCAAAACTTCTAATATCTTTTGTAAGATACAAAAGTATATAATATTGTTTTTCAGAATGCATTAAATATGTTATTCTTAATGTTATTATTATACAATAATATTTTAAGTTTGAATTTTTCTAGAATAAACAAGAGTTTATTGCTTGTACGTTAATGTTTCTTTTATACTTTTACTACTTCTTCCTGACCGAACCATGTCCATAATGTATTCTATAAGTATATAAAGTACTAAAGCACACATGAATTTATATTGGTTATATTTTTAATTTAATAAAACAGCTAAGAGCTTTCTTCAATATGAATTATTAATATTTTCGTATAAATGAATATATTTTTATAATGACTGGCTCAAATGACATAATACGTTCAATTACCTAAAAATAAAATAATTGAAAAGACATATCCGTTTTTAGTTTTTGAATACGCCAAAAGTTATTCCTTCTCAAATTTGAAATTTCCATTCAAGCGCAAAATATTTCATGTGACATGTAGAAACATTAAAATAAAATTAATTATTTATTTAAACCTAAATAACACTATCAAAATTTAACATACATTTAAATTTTTATTATCATTTATTAATGTAATTTGGAAAATTTGTATTAATTTTGTTTTTATATTTTAAGTAATCAAGAATAAACTTTTTTATTACATTTAATCTGCATTATTACGTAAGCAATTTACAAAAAAAACACGATTAATCTGCAATAAATGTGAGAGAATATAATGCAAAAGTTAAAAAGATCATAGTTCCTAGGAAAAATTTTGCCTTCCATTTATGATTTCGTGTAAAATTTATTTGCATTTTAAAAATCAAAAATATTTTTCAAAATCCAATTTATATTTATCACCGTAAATATCTAACTACATTAAAATTACCTAAATCACGTTTATTATAAAGGACATCTAACTAAACTAGAATTCTCTAAAGTCCTACAAATATGTTAAAGGAAGTCAGGCAATGTCTTTAAGTTAAAAGCATCTCTGAAATTCTGACAAAGTTAAGTAATATAGGACTGACCTTATGTAGAGCATTGTAAATTCTAATTTAGACGTTGGGCTCATTGGCTATATAAAGTCAAATACTAGCAATTCATTTGAGCATAGTTATCCTTAATTATGACGAAAATAATGACAAGTGTCAACAAAAATCCGCAATAAGATTCAGAACATATTCAAATAATCAAGTAATATTACACATTTATAGAAAATATTTCTACTTATGGTCAAACGTGGAAGTTATCCTCGAAATTTTCAAAGAAATTGAAATGATTTTTTTCATTTCAATAACTATTTTTCATATCATATATTGAATCAATCATATATTGAAATGATTTTTTTCATTTCAATAACTATTTTTGACATTAGCTTCAAACAAAAAAGATGTACATTTTGTATGATAGGAAACATTCAAGAAAATATTTCTAAAATTGTAATATAAGGAAATTTAGTACATGAAAAATTGCTTAACGAATCTTACTTGCAGTTTAATTTTCAAAAATATATTTGTGCTTGTGTTTTCCTAACTATTAAAATTATTTTAAATAAAGGCTTGTTAAAAATGCAGATTAAATTATGTTATACTGGCAATCTATTATTAAATAATCTTAGGTACATAAATAAGGGAATAAATATACATAATTGACCTTTAAAAAAAATTGTTAATTAATTGAAAATATGCATGTAATTTCTTTCGGAATTCATCAATAAAATGCATTTCCTTTAACATTGAAAATAGCTACTTTCGTTTACTTTTATTTAGAAACCATTTAATTTCAAATAAATATTCTGAAGCTCCCATTGGAATTTAATTTAATACTCGATATGCATTAACACATATATTGAATAATAAAAATGATATGAAACTTAAAAACATGTGTTACGTTGCAAATTCCTAATCTCATTATGGAAACAATTAAATGTATGATTTTCATTCAATATAAATTGCATACAAGATTAAAATAAAGTTTGTTTCTTTTTCTATTTAAAATATGCTTTAAATAGAATTTAGAAGAAAAAGATCTTTTAACCAAAAAAATCATGTATTAATTTATGAAGTGAATGAGCATTAAATAAAATAAAAAATAAAATGCAATATACCTTAATATAAAATATAATTTACATGTAATTTACAAGGGAAAAATGAAATTGCTTCTTGGCGAATGATTATTTTATCACGAAGAATATTACTTTGTGGATTTTATTTATAGATTTTTATTTAATAAACTGGTTTATTAAAAATAGTTTTTTAATTTACTTTCATATCTAAGACAATTTTTCCCATTATACTTTGAATTAAGAATATGCATTAAATTCAATAAACTTAGATTTCATATTTATTGGTTTTATAGGGGAAAATATCATATCTAAAATTATCATGTCAGAGAATTTAAAAGATATTATTTATCGTACATAATAAAATGTAAAAATAACATCTCCTTTTTATATTTTTTATGAACCAGAATCATATCTTCTTTAAAAACTTAACACTAATGCCACATTATATGCATTAAGAGAAATATTCCTTATTAACAATACAGAAAATTAATGTCTTAACCACAAACGAAATTTTTTAGGCATTAGCACCAATGTTACATGAAATGATTGCTTTTTATTACTTTACTTTTAATGAGGCTATGATTTCTTTGTTTGTATCTAAACCGTAGTTAAACACATATTTGAAAATAGTAATCTCTGTTTCCTGTATTTAGCACACTCGCATGTCGGTTTTTATTATATCATTGAAAAATTAAGAAGAAGCTCTTCTATGTGATACAAAAAAATCGCTCTAATGTAAGAGATTTTTAACATGAAAAATTCTGAGGGAATTTAAATTTTACTTTTAATTTAATATTTTTTAATTTAATATTTATTGTTTTGAGCTTCTAAATAGATTTGTGAAATTTAAAATGAGAAGTTTATATTAATGTATTGACACATATTAAATGAAAAACACTTTTAATTTGTAATTTTGTTTATATTTAGATTAAATGCAACAGATGAAGCAATCAGTTAATAACAAATTGGGATACATAATTAAGTTAATTTATGTATTTTATTTTAACCATTTCAGAGAGCAACATTTTTAAGACTTGTAACAATTATCGATTATTTTCCACAATTGGGTATTATTAGACCAGTATATTTGGCAATATATTGGAGATCCAGTATATTTGGCAATATTTGAAAATAGTAAAATTTAACTTATAATCCTGAAATGATTTAACTTATAATCCTGAATGAACCACTTATAATCCTGAAATGGATTCTTTAACAAATCAATCTGCAATGTGGTGCCTGTTTCAGAACGTACAAAATTAATTAATTTTCGATACTAACATTTTTAAAAATAACATATTTTTAATTAATTTACAATTATTGAATAGATAACACAGCCAGCATAACAAATTTATAAAACTTAACATCTTATGCTAATCAGTTTTGAAAATGATCATCAGTTAATTTGCTTAAATTTTTATGTATGTTTATTTTTAAAATAAATTTTAGTTAAAATCTGTGAGAGTCAATCATTTTAGAGAAATTATATGGCAAAACTTAATCGTTCTTCTTTTTCGAATCACCTTAACGTTCTTGTTTTAAAATAGTAATCTAAGAACCATCAGATGTTTTCTTTTAAAACTAAAACATATATTTTCTAATTAAAGAAATTAATGTCAAAGTCAGGATCACCATTTATTCAAACATAAAATTAATTGAAAACCTGATTTAACGAAGTTTTCTTTTCAAACGCTAACTATATTTTTATTTAATAAGAGATAAAAAATATGAGAAAATAAATTCAATTTTTCAATAGCAATTATTTTTCAAGATCAGTGACACTTTTGAATCAATTTACTAAATCATAAAGCAAATTATTAAATTTTAGAGTACGTTAAGGCTTATTATTATATTTTTTCTTTCGTTCTTTCGGTTTCAATACTTAAAAGATATTTTGCAACTTAATTATGTAATTAAATGAAATAACTCGCACTCTAATTAAAAACACGTTTCTTATAAGAAAATGAATAGAGAATAGAAATTTGTTCTCTTAGTTTAATTATAGAGACATTAAAATTTAAATCATTACCATATTTCATTAAGAGAAACATTTTCATAAAAAAAAACATCAGCAAATATTTTCAAAAATAATATAATTAATATTTTCAAATTGTTCTAAGCAAATAATTTTAAAATTATTATAATGAAAACGTTACATCACATTTTTTCTGAGAAATAGTATAAATCGTAATTAACAAGGCGTAAATAAAAATTAAGAAAATAATCATTTTATATTAGATATTTTTCTGTATACAAGTTACAAGTAAGCCATAAAATAATAATCAATTATAATAAATTTCACTATTAGCGAACATAATAATTTGCTTTTTCGGTATTGCATCTTATTAATTTAGTTTATAATAGCATTAAATATCGGAATAGTGAAGTATATATTGTAGATTCAAATACAAAATTTAAAAAAATATTATGTATATTTAAACAGAGCATTTATTTATACACTAATGCACTCATATATTTTAAATTAAGTGAGATGTTATTTTAAATTAGAAATTTCATTCTCATTAATTAATAAATTTCATTCTCATATTATTTATACTCTAATTAATAAATTTCATTCTCATAAAGTTTACTGAATTTTTAAATAAATTATAGTTTAATTTATTAATGAATTAATGTAATTTTTATTAAAATTTGTATAATTTCAAATATCAACAATGATAAACACCAAAAATAATTATTTATATAAATACATTTTTTATGCCGTTGCATCATTTTGAAATATTCTTTAATGTTTACTGTGACTATATTTAAAAATCTCACAAAAAATATGCAAATATTGTTTTAACAGATCTTTGGCAATGGATGAATAGACGTCAAGACATCCTCTCATAAATATATTTAAGACATAAACTTTAGTTAAAATAATAAAGAAGTATAGTATTAATATAGCAACACATTTAAGATAACAACAAGCACAAACTTCAGTGCAGTTCTCTTTATATATATTCTTCCTGGCACTAAAACAATACCTATTTGTAACATCACAGCATAATTTACATTCGTGTTGTTGCCAATTCCACATTGTGATATAAATCTCTCAAAACTTACTGAAAAATGATTAAAAAGTATTATTTTTAATAGCACTTATTTATTAAAAACTCTTCATGAATAGATGAAATTTGATAACACGTTGAACATATCAAAAAATCTTTCAGAAATTTAATGTAAGACTTTTTAAAACATAATGAGTGATGTCATTTGAGAACTCATTTTAGATTTAATGGAATGCATTCAAATTTCTTAAAAGAAGAAATCAAAAATACTGTTGATTACGAATACTGACTGATGCCGTTGTGTAAAATGACATAACCAAACCCGGAGAAAACAAACGTTTATATTTTTATTATCACCTTAAATTTAAGAGTTTTTCCTTTCAAACTATGCTGTTGGAAAATAAAGGAAAGGATATAAGAAAAAAATGCGACAGTGAGACAAGTGTAATAAGCGAATAAATTTGTTCTTTTGGAATGGATGGGTGGTCTTGAGTAAATTTCCAGAACGTTTGTGTTTTATAATCTTTATATGTAATCAGAATAATCGGGATTCAGGGGGAGAGATTTCTGACCTATTCCATAGAAGTATAGTATGTTCTACAGAACTTTAGAAAACCAATGGTGTAAAGAGGAGGATCCAAGAAGAGAATTATGAAGAATTGAAAACTGTGCGTCTAAAAAAGATGAAATGGGAGGAAAAAAAGGAGTTCACGATTGCAGACTGGATCCTCATTAAGCAAAATGATAATAGCTGAAAGATTTAAGCTTTAAACGGAGTACAACTGCCTTGTCCAGTTAAAGCCTTGACTCGACTTTCCTGAATGGAGCCATAAGACATCAGACAAATAGATGAGGATAAATGAGAGGAAATTACGAAGAGAAAGACAACAAATTTCTGATGAGAGATTACAAAGAAAAAAAGAAATTTACATGAGGAATGAACGAACTCGAGGAGTAGTAAGCCAAGCGAGATGTTGAAATATCAGTGGATGGAAATGAAAAGTGAAGATGACAAGTAGAGGACGAGAAGCGTATGAAAGAAATGAATCATCGAGATCAGATAGAGGCTAGGCCATTGACGATAAAAGACAGCACAACTAAAACACTACTTCTAAAAGGGGTGAGTCCGATCTCTCGTTCTTATTCAATCTGGCCATACTAAGTCATATTTATTTTGTCACAAAAGACTTTATATATATATATAATTAGAATTTTATCAATTATTTAATCTAGAATAATTTAATTTGTAAATGCAAACGTCTTTTGTTATTAAACTGCTAAAATAAATTATTAAGTATTATTATATCTGCTTTGAATCTTTGTCTTTGCCATTCAATTATTAAAAGCGAATCTGGGTTTTCCCTCGGAGTATTTCTGAAATTACCGAATTCCACCACAACAATTTACATAAAAAGAAAAATACAGCAAAGTAACATCAGAATTACATTATTCCGCATATTTAATACTAACCTAATAAAAAATATTATTGCATATTTTCAAAAATAATTTCTAAAATATAGTTAAAATGATTTACAGGAAATAAACAGTTGCTCGATTATCCCTTATAGAGCTCAGAAAGTAACTCAAAAAACCATGCGAAATGAATTCATCATCACTTGTCATTGGAAATGCATCCTTCTCGTGTAAGGCAAAATTATTAACTTCAACACGTTTCTATTTTAACAGCGTAGCGCTTACCCTCCATCATCCATTTAACTTTTATAAGCACTGGTTGTCTAACTGTTTCTGAGTTTTAGAAACCTCTTAATATCAATCATTGGGTTTTAATCTCCTAAACTTAAAATAGGATTTTCAATCATTCTTCATACCTTTCATCCCCAGAAGCTATGAATTATATCTGAATTATATTAGAAAATAGAAATTTAAAGTAATAGAATAATAAAAAGTGATTCCTTGCCAGTAGAATTTGTGAGATGTAAATTTATGAATAAAATACAACAAATTTATTGTAGGTTTCGTTTTTTTGTCACTCAGTTGTCATGTTTTGTAGGTGAGATAACAATAGGATAAGATGCTTTGACTAGATTCCTTGGAACATAATAACGCAATGATTTTTAAAATATAAGAAAACTTTATATCTACGTCTGTTCTTACTTTCTTATCCTTACTATTATTTAGCTGTAGAAATATTATTAGAAATAATAGTTGTAAATGATTTATAGAATTTTTGGCAGAAATAAACAAAAATGGATAATACCATCTGGTAGGATCAACTCAAATTAAGATATAATTAAAAACAAATTATTTATTATTTAAAAGATTTACATGATCAGAAATATAAAGGATAAAAAAATAGGTTTCATATAACAGCTTAAACAATGCAAGGTGTTATTTACTCTTTTCAATAAACTACAAAACTAAAAATTATAATATTTAGTTAAAATCAACGCATGCTTATTGACATTAACGAATGATTTTACCAAAATGTCATATTTGGATATTGTGAGAATTATTATTTTCCTTTTTACTAATCACTATTAATCATTTTTACTTTTACTTGGAAGCTTCATTTGTTGAAGTGTAATTATACTATTTATAATGCAACGTTATTCCTGCTATTTAAAACAATTTATTTTATTTCCAAACGTTTTTGAATTTTAGTTAATAACCTAATGAAAAGAATTTTATCTCATTTATATATTTAATTATTCAAAAAATGTACTTATTTATAGCTTGCATGAGGATTGAAATTTGAGTAATAATACAATTTTTTCAAATGAATTAGAGAAAAGGTACAAAGTATCATTAATAATGTTGAATCATTTCTTGAAAAATTTTATATATCATTAAAAATTGCCGCTTAAGTTATTAAATGGAGTAGTAGAGAAAAATTATTTTTTAGCTTTTAGTCATTTTGCTTCAAAAATAAGTATCTCGGGAAAGATTTTAAATGAAATTACAAAGTTAATCGAAATAAATACAATTGCAGTTAGAATATATTATTTGGTTTTTTTATTGAAGGAATAATAATTGAGTTTATTATATTTTCTTCAAATAAACGATATATGGTCAAACTAAATGAAATTTTTTTAAATAAAAGTGATGTGATAAAAAATCTTAAAATTCCGTAGAAATTGAAAATAAATTATGCAATTGTGTCTCCAATTTGCAAAGTAACTATAAAACGTGTGTTCTAAATATATTAATCTCATTTATTACATTAAACTATTTTTAACAGTTAGAAAATATATAGTGCTAGAACTCACAGAACTTCCCCAAGCACATTTATATATTTTCTTAATTACATCCTTTTCAGATTTTAAGCCAAACTTCTTAAATTTTTCCTATTGCTTAAAATTAAATTTAATTTCGAAACACTAAACTAAATGTAGAATTTCAGTAAAAATTATTAATTAACTATAGAAAACAGTGTATTATTAGTAATAAATAAATCATTTTAATGAATTAAATAAAATGTTGTGATTAAATAAGTGATAATTTTTTTCCTGAAAAACTACAGCGGTATTTTCTTTTAACCATTTCTTCAATTAATAGTAGAAATTTAGTAATATATTTGCACTTTAAACTTCAATATATATATACTATCATATATATATATATATATATATATATATATATATATATATATATATATATATATATATATATATATATATATATATATATATATATATATATATATATATATATATATATATATATATATATATATATATATATATATATATATATATATATATATATATATATATAGTATATATCATGTTTGTTTTCTTCAAAGAACTTTAAATGGTGAAAAATAGTTTTTTTATGAAAATATACATAAAATTATGTAATTTTTTTGACTTTTCAAAAGAATCATTCTAATACATTATAATATAGAAGATCAAAACAGTTAACTGCTTACAGTAAAATTGGAATAAAATTATCAATATATTCTATTTGATTAATGTATTTTTTCATGTATGATGTCAGCAAATTACAACAAAAAATGAATTGCAAATTAAAATATATTTAAGTAATGATTTACTTTTGTATGGTATATTGAAATAGTTAAATGCATTATTTCAACAACTGAAAATGGTTAAAATAATTCATTACATTACCTATAAATATACTTAGATTTTATGCATGCTTATAAGTTTAAATGTAATTTCCAATAAATTATAAGATAAGGAGCATAAATATTCACATAAAGTCAAAAAACTGAATTGTGGTTATAAATTAACTTACATTTAATATTCAATTTATAGCATTCAAATGCATTCAATTAGAAAGATTAATAAATAAAAGCTTTATTGGGAAACTTTAATGAGGTTTTTTTTTTCAAAATACTTGCAATTTTGAAAAATAAATTACCTGCATACATTTGTCATTAAGTGGTAGTTATTGAAGAAATAATCAATTTTATAATATGGAGAAAATATTAGCAATTTTACATTAATAAGCAAACAATGATTTCTTTTGGTAAACATTTTCTTTGTCTGTTAAAACAATGACTACGATTATTTTAATAGGATATTTTATGATTCATTAAGACTTATGATTGTTTGTTAACACAAAATGGAATCAAATTATTTGAAGTTAATATTTTTAATGGCAAAAGTTTTCCATTTACTTGAATTTACTTATTTTCGGTGAAAGTATTATGCGAAGATCATAAATAACATTTGAAGAAAATAATGAGAAATTTCAGTTTGTTCTTATAAGCGAATTCTTAAATATTTTTCTTAAACAAAAGTGCTTTGTAATTTCTCTTCCAATCCAAATCAAGAGTTATTTCAAATTCTAACAATAAATTATATTGCACACCATTTACCTTTTTATTTTGAAAAATAAACACAAGTAAAATAGATGATGCTAAATAATTTACAGCACCGTTTATTCATGGTAGATTCTAATTTTCAATATTATAAAAACATTGCTCACACAGAAATTTTAAAAAATAAAACGGCTTTTCACAAACTGTTGAAATCTGCTCACATTTATATTTTAATAACTGAAAACTTGTCTTTCACATTCTTAGACATTCCTAAAACTATATATTCATAAAAAAGCTAAATTACATTTTAAATATTTGGATTCATTTAATTATACAATATTTAATATTAAATATTTTAAAACTTTAAGAAATTATTACGTAAAATGTATTAAATAAAAATTAATCTCTTTTTTTATTATTAAACATGTACAATAGCATTTTTATCATTAAGTAGCGCACATATTCATTAAAGCTAATAATAATAATTTTAGATTAGCAATTGTTTACAAGTTTAATATAAACATTATTTATACTTGTAATAAATATCAAACGTAAACATATAAACTAATTTTATTTAAGGAAACACTCAAAATCAATAATAAAAAGATCTTATTTTTTCAAAATATCTTTATGTAAAGTCAAAAATTTCTATTTCTGTCACAAAATTTTAATATATACATCAACTAGAAAATACAATAGAAATACTAGTCTATATTTCCCGTAAAAGAAAAAATAAACTTTCATAATTAATAAAAATATAACTTAGTATGAAAGATATGCTTTCCAAAGCAAATAAGTTGTCTAAAAATGTTAAAATATTACATGAATGTAAATAATATTCATTGTATTATGAAAATGTATAATATTCATTGTATTTGAAATGAAAATAAATAATTTTCATTGTATTATGAAAATGAATATCATTAAAATTGTATTCTTTTACAAAGTATAATACAAAAGCTGATTTAATAAATTTATACGCACAAAATTTATGGTTTTCAGTAACTAAAATTTTCATGCTTTGAACATAACTTAAATTTTTTGTTAATGTTACATTACAGTTAGTAAATTTCATTCTAAATACAATTAAAAATATTTAGAAACATAGTAAGAAAAAAAATTTCTTTCAAAGAATTACAAACAAATCTTTAATGCAAAATTGTTCATTAGAAGTACCTTGACTTTAAATGCAAATATTTTCAACGCAAAAGATTTTATATATGTTTTAAATCTTAAATCTAATGACAGTGTCACAGTTTTGCAGTTCATTTTTTATTAAATAATAATTCTAATAACAATGTTGCAGTTTTGCTATTTTTTTATTAAATCTTCATTATTATACATAATATTTATGAAGGCTAGTAAACATCTACAAATATTATTTGCATTCGAAATAATAAAAATTAACTTAATAAAAATATATCGATGCTATCTTAAACTCATCCTAAGATTAGTTTCTTAACACATTTATCAAATAAATTACTATCGGGACTTTACATCAGCTAAAAATTAGCTCTCTCATATTAAGTAAAGAATTATAATGCTACTTATTATAATAAAACAGTAAAATATTCTTAGAAAATAATAATTATTTTTGTAATACTCATATTTTAAAATCCAAGAATCAAGTCATCTTCAGTTATATATTCTAATTTTACCGCCCACTGAGCTTTTAATTTAAGGAAGGAGAATCTAAACATTTATTTTTAAAATTTTCGTAATGCGATATTTAGAATTTAAGATGATGTTCTAAACTGCTATGCATTTTTCAATATTTATTGTAGCATTATTTGAATGTATCACAAACTAAATTCAACTTTAATGACCCAATATTTCTCCTTTTCAAACTTTAGCAGATAAATGTTTTTCATATTAAATAGTTTTAGAATTTATTACATTGAAATAAAAGTAGTGGAGTTATTCGAAGTAATGATAAAGTGATAATAATGGAAAATATTTTGTTTCATTCAAACAAAATAAAAATGATTTAGCCTTGAAAATTAGTGATATATATTTTAAAAAATATAATCAAAATTAATCTCAATTTAATGTATAAAAACATTATAATTTATGATATTTTTTCATCTAAGAAATATTATTATTTGTATGTTATATTTAGTGTTATTTTAATTAAATCTTTATTATTTACAATAATATATGTTTATAATTGTATAATTTAACTGAAATATAGTTCATTCCCTTAGAATATGTCTTCTCAGAAAATTTCTTTAATACAACAAATACAATCTTCTAAAATTACTTAATATTATTCAAAAGCAATTAATTAAAAGAATATAGAAAGGAATTTTTATGAAAATAAAAAATTTTTGGAAGATTAATATTACAATACAAAAAATAATCTTCATGGTAATCTGTAAACATATATTCATGTATAAATTAAATAGTGAATTTGTAAGGCATAATTAGTAATTTGTAAAATTAACAATAAAAATAAAAAATTATATAATACCTTCTAAATATAAAATATTAAACGTATTTTAATAAAATTTTTAAGGATAATTTGAAGTGGTAGTATTGTTACATGAAATATATATATGCACAATTAAAGTAGAATTAAATTATTTATCAAATAATTTAATTAAATTTAATCTCAAAGTTTAAAGAAAAATACAAATGTATAAAAGAATAATTTGGAAATAAATGTGTGATTCTGCGAAATTGTTACGAAACAACGTGACACTTAAATATAAACTTGCATAGTTTCTTTAACCACAAGATTTTCAAATGGCAATCTAAGAATGAAAGATTGATTGGAATACAACAACTACTACAGATACAATCGCTCTAATTGTTATGAGTTACCTCATCAATAAAATTCAGGTTGTCGATTCTTTTCTTTTAAGTAAAATATTAAATTTTGGAATTTTTCGTTGTTTTGTTTTTGATAAAGATAAAACGATTCAGTGGTATAAAAGTTAATTAATACGTTGTTGAGCGTAGAATTCAAATACTATAACACATTTTAACGTGTATGCTGTTGTAGAGGAAGAGTTTCATCTCTCATAATATTATATTTTATATTATAAATGACTTATATCTTTATTTCTAAAAAACGTAGAGATGCTAAAGTTTAAAGAATAAAAATATTTAAAAACCAATACCTATTATTTTCTACACTAAGAATTTGTATGTACCGATTAAAAATAAGTAAAAAATTACAGTTGATAATTTTCATAATAAAATCTGGAGTAAATGAAGAAAAATAATGAAAAAAGACAGGTTAATCATGCCAAGAGAATCATCTATATATTTTGAAACAGTAAATATCATTATAAATTTCTATTATAATTATATTCATGTTTGAAGACTGATTATAATATATAGATTCCATTACGTTCTAAGCAAAACTATCTTAAATTGATGTTACTTAAGTATTGGAAAAAGACAAAAAATAAGAATATTCATGTCTTAATAAATTCTATCTCTGGTATTTTCATCGGAATCAATTATTACCTAGAAAAATCGAATATCAATTTTATCAAAAAAATTTTATTTAGTTGATTTTAAATTTGTTTAATTTATAAATTTAAATAAACCAACTGTTTATTAAAACTGAAAGCTATTAAAATTTAATTTAAATGAATCTCAAACTAAACTGATTTCAAACTTTAATTAAATTTATATTTATAATACTTAATAGACTAAATCGAATACAAATTAGTTACAGCAGTAACTAAAAATCTTTTTTAGTTACTGCTGTAAAGTCATTTTTTACAAACTATGGCTAATATGACCAAAATCCTAAACTTTGAGCGCAATCTGAAACGCACAACAAATATACATATCCCAGATCGGAATAGAATTCGTGAATGGTTGAACTAGAGGACAAAACACTAATTATATCAGTAACAACTCAACAAACTCTTAACGAATCATCACTTAAAGGAGAATTAAAATTTATTCGAAAGTGAAGATTAATCTGAGTCAATGGTACATCATAAAGATTTATACCTTTATTTTAAAATGTGATTATCTTTCAAATATTTCTCAACAATATATAGTCCTCACTCTAACCAAAATCTGCTTAAAGTCGATCTAAGATACATTTCAAATATCAAAACAAAAATAGTGTTTTTGGAATATGTTAAATATGCAACATTTCAAAATCTTTTGAATTAATTCTCATTGATTCTCAACAAATCTTAAAGACATCTACAGAATTTAATGTGTGTATTAATTTCTCAGAAAATATTTGCATATGATTAAATATATATTTAAAATGTCAAAAAAGAGTAAAAACTGAAATCTTCAAGGAATTTATCAATGTAAAATAAACAAAATTTCTTAGGCAATTTAAGTTTTGAAATACGTTCAACAGCAAAAATTTGTTTTGTTAAAAAAAACAATTTTAAAAAAATACTCTATAATTTAAATACATTTTGGATAGCATTATTTTGATATGAGTGTATTTGATTATGTCACTTTTGTGGAATAAATGTTTTTATTTTCTTTATAGAGCTCCTTAGGACTTCATATCTTCTTTAAAACCTGTGTTTTAATAAAAATGTTTTCCGGAAGAGGACACTTGGATACTTTAATCTAAAAAAGTTTTACATCATTTTCAAGAAATGAATATATATATATCTATATATATTATATATATATATATATATATATATATATATATATATATATATATATATATATATATATATATATATATATATATATATATATATATATATATATATATATATATATATATATATATATATATATATATATATATATATATATATATATATATATATATATATATATATATATATATATATATATATATATATATATATATATATATATATATATATATATATATATATATATATATATATATATATATATATATATATATATATATATATATATATATATATATATGTAGCAAAAGTACAGAAAAGTTTTTGGTAAAAGCAGAAGTACTTGGAAAGTTAGAATTGATCATAAACTTACTTCATAGAAATTATAAGACACTGCTGGAAGATAGCAACAGATTAGTGAATATTATGGTTAAAAATTCATAAGTGTAATAAAACATTTCCATTAATTACAAACTTTAAAAAATTTTATAAAATAATTTATTTATATTGCTGTTTTTAATATTTATATAATTAAAGTTTCTTTTTTTAATTTTTATAAAAATGCCTTATTAAATACATATTATTCTATCTTTCTATATTTATTCTTATAAAATACTTTAACCAAAGGAAAATAATTTAATTTTAAAAGTTTTTAAGAATATTCTTGTGTATACATGATAAAGTCATATACTTCGGAATTCGTCGTTCAATATTGTCACATTATCAATGATTACTCAAAAATCTTAACTACACATATCCGTTTTCAGTCTAGAAGTTTGATGAAATTACTCTTCAAATATTTCTGGTTTCCTTGATTTGTTAAAAACTTATTAAAATAACTGCATCATCGTCTTTTATAATATGATAAAGATTTATAAAATCAAAACAATAGATAATTTTATTTCTAAGCGCATTTAAACATTAAAAACTTTATAGTAACTTTAATTCATACTTCATGAATGTAAAAAGATATATTTGATTAGAATTTTTCTTTCACTAACAAACATATAACAATGCATACCAAACAAATTGTTTATTCATTTAAAACGTCTAAAAATATTTCAGAAATTTTAAAATGCAAAGAATATGACACTGTACCATTAATATGTAATAAGAGTATACCATAAAAAATAAATAATAATTATAATAAAAATATAATAAAAATAATTAATAATAATAATTATTATGATAATAATAATAATAAGTAATAATAATAAAACCAATAATAATGCTGAATTCTTCAATCTTGATACTATCAATAATATTTCAAAACAATTTAAATACCTTACTAGCAGGCTATCTATAGCCATGTTTTTAGATTTCAAGTTCATTCCCAGATGCATAAAACCAAGTTCATATAATAAAGCATTTTAATGCATCATTTTGTCTTTGCATGCTGAATAATTTTTTACCTATATCAAACATGAAATGTAATTTTATAATAAGTCGATGTTATCCCCTATTAATCCAACAGAGATGCTATTTCTTTCCCTTTTATATCTGACTTATAGCTTTCTATTGCATAATAAAACATGCATTAAAATAAATTTAGCATTTTAGGTAAATTTTAATGTTCTTAAGCAATTTTGTCTTAGAAACAGCATCATTTGCAATACAATTATATAACTTTTTATCATTGAAGCCTAGTTTATGCAATATTCAATATTTTAAATGTATAACAAACTCTATCTGCTATGAATCTTAATTTAGAATAATTTTAAGTAAGATATTAAGTTTTGTGATATAAAAAATTGCAATCATAAATTTTTATAAAAAATCATTTTTATATTTATGAGTCTTTCTTTGCAGCTCTCTCATCTATGTCTCAATGAGTTCTTGAGTATTTTAATAACATATGAACAAAAATTTATACTTTTATGAGATTTTATTAAAATATAAAAATTAACATTAAATTTATTTTATATTTAGAATTCAATGTATTAAAAAATTAACAAATGTAATTGTGTACAAGATTTATGGGTGTTTTGATGGAGAAAATACCATGCATTTTTATTTTAAGAAACATTTATTTAATACTTTCTAAAAACTTTTGTGTTATTATTAATGAGATAAAACTTTTTAAATCATTTAATATTATTTTAGTTACTTGTGCTTAAGTAATAACTTTATAAAAAAAGCAAAAGTAAAATTAACAAAGGATTAGAAAAAAAATTTTTTTAATATTTTTCTTCTTCTTTTCTTTTTAGAATTGGGTTTGTATGTCATTGGGCACCTCTGCTGTTATCAGCATTTTGTACCATTAACCCAATGTTTCTTAGTTCCAGTTGCTCGGGTCACCCACTTTATTAATAAAGTCCGATAACCCTTTAATAGAGTCTAGGTGTTAAAGTTAATCTAGGGAGGGCGAGAGCCTCACATTCGTAAATGATATGCTAAGCCATTTCCTCTTGCGTATGACATTTCCAGCAGATAGGGTCTTGCTGAAATAGTCCCATCTGGTCAGAAAGTCAGTCATGCTAGGGATAGCTTCCTGACTTTCACCAGAAGAAGATGGTTTGGAGGTCATTTCTACCTCAAGTGAAGGATTCATTGCTGCTCCTTTACAAGATTGCCTCTGAATTCCCTTGTCTTTTTCAGCAAGGTCTACTTCAGAGTCTTCACCTGCAAATGCAGAAAGGTTTGTTATTTCTTGTAGCTGAAAAGACACAAGAAAACAATTAAAAAGCTCAGGTAATATAAGTCCACCCAGCATTGCCTGATTTACTGGGCAAGGCAAATTACTCTAGAAGTTCGCCAGGCAACTAGAGGCTCTGTTAAGAGATCAATACTGCGGTGCCAATTGGCCCTAGGCACGGATCGCATAACACCAGGGTGTACGGGAGCTGGTTCGTGGCCTCTGATTCTATATTCAAGGCTATCCTATCATTCCTACAGGACATTCGGCGATCCACCACCTGCCGACGAGCCTGGTAGCTGCTCAAGCCCAAGAAAAGTTGACGTACCCCCTGGTTCCAGGTAAATATTTTTAGTTATATCAAAACTTGTTCTAATATTTCGCTTTGTCTGTTTCTCCTATGAGAAACGTTAATAATATCAAGGCAAGATGATGGACGATAATCGTGTTTTCCTATTCATCTTTCTCACCAACTTTGTCAAATATTTTCTCTTTTTTCATACAAACTGTATTAAATTTCATAAAAATATTTGCAAATAAAAAAATAAGTATACACCTATATAAAATATCTAAATATGTGTGTGTGTATCTAAGTATAAAGATGGTAAACAAAATGATGGGAATGCCTTAAATTCATTCATTATTGATATAATTGCTTATGTAATCTCAAATATACATTCAATTATCCGCAACTCATTTTATATGAAAATAGACCCAGCTGAGTTTACATTTTATGAATAAACTTTCTTAGAAGCTTAACAAACACTGACATGTCAAAATTCAGTTTGCATCTAAATTTTTTTCATGAAATCATTTTTATAAAGTTTAGTAAAATGTAAACAAAGAGATTTACAGAAAAAAAACTGCGTTCTGCCAATTAAAAGAAATATTTGAATGAATTTCATTAACTTTCAGGTTAATATTTGCACTGGATATTCATATTATACTTTTGATTTCCTCTATTCACTCCATCAAGTTAAAGATAACTAATCAAGCAATTAAAATTAAAATGAAATTATATATATGTAAATAATATTAGCTACTAAGAAACTCTTATTAATTTGTTAAAATCATTTGAATATGAATAAACATGACATTTTTAATGAAACTAGCTATACATTATAAAAAAATTTAATAAAACAATCCATGTGATTGCATGAGAAGCATTGTTTGATATAATGCAAGTAATAATAAATTAAAGGTAATAATTCATAAAACGCAATAATATATTCTACCACGCTTGAGAGTTTGTATTGAATGAAAGTCTATAAAACAATCTTGTAAAAGTCACAAGACTTTTATTCGTAATTAATTCAACCAGACAATAGAATCTCCAGCTGCAGAAATCACAAATACACACCTCTCCAATTCAACTAATACTACAGCAAAAATTTCTTATCATAGAAGTCTCTTCCTCCTCAGAATAGCATAGTAATTGAATAAATAGTAATTAAACAAGATTAATTATATATAGAAAACTTTAGTAGAGTTATTTATTTTTAATAAAAAAATATTGTTATATTTAAATTGAATATAACAGTGAAGACTGATCTTGTGTGGCCCTTTCTTGTGGACCGCAAATGAATTTCAAAGATACTGGCATTATAATACCAATCATAATTTAAATACAACAATGTACAATAGAAGAAACTGTAATGGTTTCTATCGTGTAGCAAGCATAATGTCATCTACTAAGAAATATGTATTTCTAAATTTCTACATAATGGTTAACTGAAAATTTTACACAATGCATAAAACTTCTATATCATCTATTATGAGTCGATCATGCAATTAAAAATTTAACTTGTTTCCATATGTTCCTTAGCTCAAATGAAAATAAGTACTTAAGAATTTTCCAATTTTCTTCTCTAATAGTTAACTGTCTAAACAAAGACTTTTTGGATAAGAACGTGTTACCAATGTACAACAAGGTTCATTACAATTATATCAAAGTCTTTTATAAAGTTTACCTTAAGTGTAATAAGCATTTTATGTTTTAAACTTTACAATATCTTTATTTCTTTAAGCAAATTAGGATCTCTTGCCGATTGAATGTAAAATTCATCGTTAGTACCTAAATATACAATAACGAAGGAAATAGCACTCGTAATCAACAGGAATTTGAGAATGAGCCTTTTTCCACTCCATATTTGTATGGATTATTTTATCATCTGGAGCTAATGTTTTGGTTTATTTTGATTATTAAAATTGCTTCTTTGTTCAAGAATAGTTAAATTTTGTTTGGAAGAATTTAAAATAATTACTCGTGTCACTTACAAGAATAATTAATTCAAATAATTTAACAGTAATAATAATAATATTTGAATTGTCCAAATCTTATGGCATAAGACATATAATAAGAATACCTTTTTTAATTTTAAAATAAAAAATCTTGGAATAAAAACTAAATTAATTTTGAGTGATTAAATCTTCTGTCCTAATACCAGGATATATATAAATTACACTAATTCTCCATTTATTTCTCACAAAAATGCTTCATCCTTCTTCTCAAATCTTACATAAAATGTCTTTCACAGCATTTATCCTATGTCAGCATTTATGATTTGTAGAGTAAAAATATTAGTTATTTATATTTCTAGTGTCTTGAACAAGAAGAAAATGATTGCAACCACTCAAAAGTAAGATGATCCTTTAAGCTTTTTTAGGAGTTCCATTAGCAGGATTTCCACTGGGTGTAGTTGCTTCTTAAAACATCCATTTACAGCATCAGATATCCTCTAAACTAGAATGCTTAAATTGACAAACTATCTGTTTTTAATGGAAAAAAAACATTTTATTTAATGGTTACAAATTAAAATATAAAAGACTATTGATTTTACTTATTTATAACTGTTTATTTGCTTTTAAAAAAACATAATCCTTTTTTAATTAAGATCTAAACAAGTTAACATATTTTAGAACAAATTTAAAAATAATTTTATTAAAATATATTTTGTTATTTCTGAAATTAAGAAACATTACTGAATTTTTGCTGATTTTTTTTAAATTTTCATTTTTCAAATAAAAAAATGTCTTTAAAAAATATTTAAAAAATTGAAAATTTGATTTTTATTAAATATTTGATTGAATGTGATTCATATATTACATACTTATTTGTTTCAGAGCTTACTTTTTGTGTAAAGTATGGTTTTCTACATAAAAAGGCATTTATAATTAGTATTTATGGTAATGCATAGAATTTATATCATTTTTTAATTCATTAAAAAAATAAATATGCAAAGTAAAACAATAATCATTTACAAATATTAAACAATATATGTTAATCAGAAAATTGAATTGATTGAAAAATCATGTACTTATTAGACTATTTTTCAAATAGATATTGGACAGTCTGTAATTGTTATACATCAATTCGTTAAGTAAAATCATTTATCCATCAACATTGATCATTGGAATTGGTACCAGTTTAAAATATCTTAGATGCCAAAATTCTTAAATAAAAATACTTAAATAAAGATGTAATAATAATTTTCATTATACTATCAATCATTTAAAAAAGTTATTTCATTGGATTATATTTTAAATTTAAAATCATGACATTTACAATGGAAATTTCTTCGCACTAATATAAATTCATTGATTTTTTATTCAATAATTAATGCAGATAAGTTTAAATGCAGCTTTAAAATAAACAATAATTATTCAAGAAGCTTAACAAGATGCAATAAATATTTTGACAATAAATCTTTGAATGTAGCTTTATTGTATTTTGACTTAAAATTACTTTACGAAATAGTTTGTATATTATTTTGTATACAAACAAGATTATAGAAAGCATAGTAAATAATCTATATTATGTGCAATTAAATCCTACATTTTTTTTATTTAATAAGTCTACATCTTGCTATGATTTTAAACGTCTGATATAAAAATAAATGATATCCTGGATAAATATTGCAAACTTTCTTGGGAAATTTATTTTTATCAAAGGAATGATATACAAATAAGCGTTTTTAAGAAAATGTTAAAGAATTTTTAAAAAGATCTCTAACAAAATGACATTGAAGAACATTCACAATTAGATTGATTTTTCTCTTCTGAGTAATATTTTAAAATATTAATTCTGAGGAACAAGCAAGTTAAATCCTTCAAAATAAAGTTCCTTCTCGTTTCAAAATATTAATTTTCAAACTGAAATATTTCTCCTAAATCTTGAATATTCAATTTGTTATACTTTAACAGAATATTTCATTTAAATGACCTAGATCAATGTAGTATTTTACATCAAACTTTTACTTAAAAACAATTGCTTGAAATGCGAATTGGGTAGTTAGCACTCTCACCTGACGTTCTATATTTCATGGATTCGAGTCCCAGTGGAAACATGTTTGTAGATTCTTTTAAAATGATCATGTCTTTTAATTGACAGTAGAGTGATATTCAAATTTAAATTCATTTTTAAATATACAGTGCAACTTAACAAGTCGAAATAATAGACCAAGTGAAAAGAGAATAAAAATTCCAATTAAAAGTTAAAACGACCTTGGTGAGTTTTTATACTTCTAGTAATGAATACAATTGTGTATTGAAATTTTCATTGATACTAAAGGTACTTTAAGATTTGCTGTTATAGAATTTAGGTAATGATTAATTTTTTTAAAAAATTAAACATATGAAGGCCTTTTGGGATGTAAGTCTCTCATGACTCATAAAAAGAAAAAGAACATTATTTCTCAAAAAAAAGTATTGCAAAAGATAAAAATCTATTCCAGCTACTTCTAAACATGAGAGCCATCAGAAATGTAGCACTTGTCATACCGAAGGTTAAGTTTTTGTATTTCAGTATCATAGAATCTTCCTCCTGGTAATGGATCAAACATGTCAAAAATGTCTGCACGTCTTCATCTGTGGGTAAGGGAGTGGAATTTCTTCAGGTACAAGAACTATAGAAGTCGCTGAGAGCAAGCTCGGGTCTATAGGGTGGATGGTCAAACACATCCCAGCTAAACTTTTCAAGCAGTGTTTGGGGGAATTCGCCGTACGAGGGCAACGGTTGCTGCAGAGTAACAAAACACCAGTACTGAGTATCCCACGTTTTCTATTCTGGAAGGTCCGTCGTAAGTTCGTTGTCTGTCTGTCTGTAATGTTCAACGTTTACTGTTGCCCCTTGAAGTCCGATGGTGAAGAAATAAGAGCCGACATCTTTGCGCACTATAACGACTTTAACATCAACATTTTTAAAATTAAGGTTGCAACATATGACAGCCACTCTCATAATGTACCATACAAGTACATTTGAGTATACTAAAAAAATATAAAATATATATTAAAAAATATTTGATATTTCTTCATGCATGAATTAAAAAGTTTCTATGGAGAAAATTCACCTTTTTAATTACTTTTTTATATTCACAAAAGTTATTTTTTCCATCTATTCAGTTTTAAAAAAATTACGAGATGTATTCATTGTTGAGATGTTAACAGAATTTTTTATTGTTTTACATTCCATAAAAGTTTTTGTTACTTGGCTGTTTTTAAAAATATTCGTCGTAAAAAATTTATTTAATATGATTTACGTAAAATCGTAAAAATATTCGTCGTAAAAAATTTAAAAAAGAAAATTTCTTAAATTTTTTAAATTTAAAAATTTTAAATTTTTTTCTATCTGACGAAAATATTCAATTTTAAATTTCATTTCCAAATTTACTGAATATTTGATAAGCAGCTGTAATAAAGTAAAATGTATCCTTGAATTACTTCTAAATAATACTTCGTTTCAATTCATTTGATCGATAGAATCATTTAGATTTTGATAGCAAAATTTATAATACTTTTAATGTCCAAATTCTATAAATAAATACAGCAATACGAAGGCTACTTAACTCTAAGTTATTTTTTTCAATACATGAATCAAATGTCTTAGACTTTAACCGTATGTGATACATAATAGTAAAATTACTGAAACCCAAGAAAAGAAACTATGAGATAAAACTCTCAGAAAGGTTTCTCTGAAATAGATAGCTACTTAAATTTCCAAGAAGCTTTAAACTACTCTTTCTGAAAAAACTGAAGCCAAGAATTTACTTTAAATTCTTCTCACATTCTTTTTTAAGTTAAGTTTTATGTTATAAAAACTTCAGTCTAACTGAAATACAGAGTATTTCGTCCTGAATTCGAGCTACTTTACGAGATACAGTACTTCAACAATATGTTCTAAAAGTAGGATTAGACTTGTGATGTATTTCATTGAAACGATGTCAGAAAGATTACTGTATTTTAAACTCAAATATATTTCAGGTTACTTAAATGTTGATATTATGAATTTTTTCATGTATTAAATGTACTTAACTGATTTTCTCAGAGTTTTTTTTAAGTTATGATGAATTATTTTACAATAATATTTAAGCTTTCTTTTTACTGAAACTGTGATTAACATCATTCTTTGAAAAAATTAGTCAGTTTAACAGAATGGTTTTAAATATCATACGTATATTGTTCATGATTATGGACTTCGTGGTTGTGATTATTTAAATTTATTATTAAGGAATTAAGGGGAATTAATAATGTGATTATTTAATTCCATTTAATGTTCTTAGGTAAATATAAAAAAATACGTAAAGCATATAAAATTAAGTTTAATGTGGCGTAAATTGCCTTTGCAAATTTCTCCGAAAAAAAATTAACGCAAGTGATGTGATTAATTGTAAGAAATACAATATAATCAATGTGACTGCTGCTTGCTCCCTTTTTATCGTAACAAGACCATCCACAAAAAATATGGGTGAAGCAATAAAACAAATAAAACCTGTTGTGAAATAATAAAAGCTAAATTAGTGCTTTATATAAAAATAAAATATTTTTTTGTTAAAAATATTTATCATATAATATACACATTTTTATAGTTAATTAACATTAAGCTATCACATAATTTAATAATAAATGAATGTTGATAATCATCAAGGTGTTTCTTAATGGCAAAACTATAAAAAATATCAAATATTATTGCCTATAAATTGAACTATTAGAGGAGATAAAATTAAATAAGCAAGTTAGAAATTGCACGACTTAAAGTTAAAATTTTTGTCGAAAGATTAAAGTCCATTATATTGTCTTAAATATAATTGCTAGGTATGGATTTGTTAAATATTTTAAGTATTTATGACTAAAATTCAAAAATGAATAAAATGAAATGTATATATATATATATATATATATATATATATATATATATATATATATATATATATATATATATATATATATATATATATATATATATATATATATAGAGAGAGAGAGAGAGAGAAAGAAATACAAAGGTCATTTGTATTTCTCTTTTTATTTCTAAAAAATTATGTCATAAATTAAATTTAATTTTTAAACCAAATTAAAATTATAGGTTCTGCATAATTTATGATTTTTTACATTTGAAAATGTAAATATGTACTGAAAATGCAAATATAACTATGCATATATTGGTTCTTTTGACCTCTACAATAAAAAATAAATGCGCACCACTTTCAGAAGATTACAAAATTATGTACTCAATTTGTATGTACAAAGGATGAAAATTGATTATCAGCTTCGTGAATTACAAATTTTTCACATATTGAGAATTTAAGGATTAGTGAAGACATTGCTTATATTTTCAAATTATAAAGTTAGTAAAAATATAAGAAAAGTGATAACAACATCGAAACAAATTAGTATAAATTTCTTAAAAAATTTATGCGATACTTCGTCACCACATAAACTTAGACACATTGGGAAATATTCCTTTCGGGTAAACAATAATCCTTACTGACAGAAATGTTATTTTCAGCAACGCACCAGTTTTCTTCAGTGCTATTTTACACTAACTGTGCACTGGAAAAAACACCTTCTTTCTTTCATATATTGATTCGTGCATCGTAATAAGACTTTTAACTGTTCTATAACATATTCCGATGGAGCAGGCTGCAATAACGATTTTTTGCAACCATCACACTAATTTTGTTTAAAAAATGCCTAACTCTTGATAAGTTTTCACAAAGATTCAATGTCCTTGCATTTAAAGTTAATTCATTTGATCGCACTTCTCCAGAATATGTTAAAGACGTTTTGAAAATTAAGTTTTGAGAAAGTATCTTATCTGTCTTTTTTGAAAGTTGCTGGATAAGTTGGCTACCTTAACTTATTGGTTGATTCGTAACATAAACAACTGTAGAAATCTATAGGCAAATGTGTAAATTATATAGATTTAAATATACCAAGAGTGACGTAAGAGAACCTGATGAAATTTCAGTTTATTTTGCAACTATTTTATAAATTTTTAAGCATTTGTTCTTCATTTAAACATTGTGTACATGAAGCATTTTAAAGCTGTATTTAAATAATTTTTATTAAGCGATAATATCTAGAAATGTGTAATGCGTACTGTTTGTATTTATATATAATCTACTTTTATCATTTCATCCTCAGAGGAGTTGTATAATTATATACGAAAGATATATAATAAAAAATATAGAAGATCATTTTTCGTTAGAAATAGCGTTATTGAAAATGCAAGCCAACTCTAAAGCTATAAATTTGAGAAATGTAATATTCACACGACTTCCTGTTGAATAAATTTTACTTTTCTAAGTGAGAGAAAATTTCTGCTCTGACGTATGATATATAAAAGTCAGTTTATATATAAACGTAATATGAAATATCAATTTTTTATTAAATTTTCTTCAAATAAAACTACTGTGTTTTGGAAGAATTTTGAAATATCCTAACAAAATTAAAGTAGAACACACTGGTTTAAGTTTTCCCTCTTTTTTGCATCTTTGTACAGCTTAAATTAGGTTTTTGTATTTCCTAGAGTTGACAAGTTAAATTCCCGAAGAAATACTAGAATTATGAAAGCTTTTGCAAAATACTTTTATTCAAATTTATTTTTATTGCGTTTTGCTGTGTAAAACAATTTTTATTAAACTTTAAGCAATTAGTTTTTCAGTTCCATAATGCAGAAAATGAATGAAATTTATATATTAGAATTAATAAAAACTAAAAATTAATCTTCGAAAGAGGGTTTATAGAGAAATAAAATATAATATAACAGCTTTGCTAGATCATCGATACATTGCGAACTCCTGTGCTGTAGAAAGTCCCCTCGAAGAAAGTATTCTCTGAATTGTTTTCTTTGGGAGGACAATTATCATATTACTTGTAAAGATAAGCGAATAAACTACGTATATATTCTAATATAAATTTTTATCGTTGGGAAAAATCATTTGAATGACTTTTGACAGTTTTAAAGAACATTTTTAATTTGTCTGCATATTAATTCATAAATTAAATTTTCGAAAATGAGAGAAAAATAAGAAAAACTATAGAATGTTTTAAAAAAAAAACTTCCAAGAAGGATTGCACTTTTAAGAATGGAAAATCTCAAATTCTTCGTTGTTACTAATCTCCATGTCCAGCCGCTGGTAGACAAAATCTACGAGTATATTCAACCTCAAAAATTCATAGGCTATCATAGGTAAATCTAATAAGTCGTCGTAAAACAAACCTAGACTCTTAAGAATATATGCTTGAAAAGCTTACTGTTGGTTACATTTCGGACAAATCGGACGGGTTTTTTAACAACCCTGGAGGACAAGGGCTCTTATATGGCTACTAAGAAAGCCGGAAAGAGCTGTCTGAACGCACCTGTCGCAACTCTTTGCGAGGGATCCACCACGGGATTTGGCACGGTATCAATAACTTGCTGAATGTGGAATCCAAGTCATTTTATCAATATGTTTTCTAGCAGAATACAGCTCAAGCTAAGTCAGGCAGTTAGAAGTTTTATCAAGACATTCGCCTCCTCACTGCCCCAAATGTCTACACGTGAAAGGATCCACTGAACATCACAATAGGACGAGATTCGTTTAATTTAGTGAGAATTGAAGTTCCATTTTTGTTACTAGCGTTACTCCAGTTTGACAAATGTTAGATAGCACTATGGAAGTCTCAAATTTAATTTCATTAAATAGAATAACAAAAAAAATTCTGATCTTCCAAGAAAAATCTTTAAGCAAATTCAGTTATTTTTGTTGTTGTTGCTAATCTACGTCCATCCTCTACCAGACGAGATCTACGAGTTTATTAACCCTCAAAAAATCATTGCATATCATAGGTAAATCTAAAATGTCGTAGTAGGACAAACCTGGACACCTAAGATTCTGTGCCGCAAAAGCCAGATCTTTCTTACATTTCGGACAAATCTGGGGGAGGGATTTTTCGACTATCCCGGAAGACAAGGCTTCTTAATTGCCATAACTCATAGACGGTGGGAAAATGCAGTCTCTGTTAGTTGAAGGACCTGAACACCAGAGGTAGAAAACTGACTCAGCTCGTTTGCCTGAAGGTGTTGAGCTCGGTAAAGGCTCGGTAAAGGAAGAACACCAGAGGTAGCTCGGTAAAGTTAGATTGGTAAAGAAGATTGCCGTTACGCTTGGGGTGACCCGACTAGAAAAAATACTCTCCAGACGTACCCCATCCGTTCCACCTAGTGATTCCCCCTCAATCTACAGGACTACAGGACTAGAAGGAGACTAGTTTTTGTACATGAGACAACTTCCTTGAAAAAGAATTTTCCTTGACACATTTTTCTTACAAATTAAATATGTTATTTGTTAATTATTTAAATATATTTTTGGGTTAAAGGCTTTTGGTTTTTATTCTTGATTTCCTTGTAATTTATATTCATAAAAATGATACACCTCGCGGCATTGAGTGAAAGTTAGGCCTTGCAACATTTCTGTAAAGTAAAATAGAACTTTTGTAGTTCCCTAAATAACTCTTTCTCAATGCTGTGATCATGATGTATCTAATAACAAATCTTGCAAAAAATAAATCAGATAATTAAGAAAACAGCCGTCATATTTATAACAAAATAAATCACAGAATGAACCCCCTATAAAATGAAGGTTCTTCTAAAGATGCAAATAAATAAGATAACAAGTTGAAATTGGATTGAAAAGTTAAAACTCAAAAATGATCCTAAGGAATATGATTCCACATATGCAAACTTTTAATAAATATAGTTACCTACTAACTTGGAAAAAGAAGTCATTAAAAACAATAAAGCAAGAGATCAGAGGATCATTTAATTTTTCACTTTATGTTACAATTGTAAATAGGGGTTTTAAATTTCTGCTTGTGAGTTTTATTCCAATCACTATAAATTTATTTCGATGCAAAAATGTCGTTGTAATGAGTCTTGAAAAATTAATTCAAAAATATAAAAATATAACGTAATTTTATTATTTAAAAAAAACTTTTTGTCAAAAAACAAGTTTTCGTCTTTTAGCCATGTAAATAATTATTTGTGCAAAAAATATAGGTACACATTTAAAATATTCATTTTTTATGTTTTGGGAAAATGTCTCCCAAGAAAATTAAAAATGAATCATAAACTTGAGAATTTCGCATTCGTAGATTTAAAAACATTTTTTTCAGAAAATCCTTCAGATTATATTTTTATCTCGTTTAACATCTCATATAGTTTAGAAAGGTAGCAGGTGCTCATACTACTGTTTTGCAAATAATTTTGAAGTATATCTTATCCTAAACCTGAGCTCAATCGTCTTGTTTATTCTATTTATTTGAGAGAACTTAGAATATTTTTTTTTATTTCTTGAATACCTTAAGGCAAATATTGCCAAAGATATTTCTTGAATTATTTATATTTCTTAAATTACCATATATTTGAAATACATATTTTTAATGAAAATATATAATTTAATGAATTAAATATATTTTATTTAGTGGTAAAATCCAATTCTAAACATAATAAGATATAATAAAATAATTCCATGCACTATATGCCATTATTTTACTTAAAATTATGCAACATATATATATTCATAAAAATTCAGTACATTAAGTATAATAATTCCTATAATATTTATCATTTTATAATAAATTTTTAATAATTTTAAATTTAGACTATCGAGACAGAGATTATTATTTAATAAAAGTTTGAAGGATTATATAATTGAAGTATTTAAAATCAATATAATGAAATGATTCAATTTTCAGGAGTTTAAATTTTAAGAATAGTTGTGACTATTGGCCTTTGAATATATAAGGAAAGTTATTGCAATGAACATCAACATATTGTTATGTTAAAATTGAATGAAACATAGCAAAAGGCAACTGGTACATGTAACACATCATGCTAACATCATTCTTAACATCATGCTAGATAACAAATGTGAACATTTGCTCATTGTAAGAGAAGGTGATTGTATAACAACCACTATATATTAGTTTAATTTACTCATTAAATTATTATTGCCAAAGAATCTTATTGCTTTTGGTTATATTTTGGTTGATTTTGATTAATTAACGTAGACATTTATTTAATGATTTTTAAAAGTATTTATATCATACAAGTGGTATATGAAAATTGTTTATATTTATTAGGAGCTCTGTGTTTCACTTAAATGATTCGAACACCGAAGAATCATCAGGGGCTGGATTCAGAGTTCCACCCAAGTTTCTGTTGAAGAAATGAGATGGTTGTGCGTTTCTGCTTAAGCACCCGATTTTCTTCATAGCATCATTTCTCAGAAAGCAATTTATTGTGCACTTTTTAAACGCTGTATTCAACCGTCATTTACTAGTCTTTGCATTCTCAATACCTTAAATCTTGCCACTATAGCATTTCTGACATCTTCATAGGGGAATATATGAACATTGCTTTTTCTTCAAATATTCCAGTGTAGTAATTAGAATCAATGACATTTGTTACAAATTAATCTCTTAACTTATATTTAGTCACCAAAGTTATGTTACATTTGTTGATGAAATATTTACTGTTTCTTAAATAATGTACTCTGCAATCACTTTTACTTCTACCTCTGTGAAATCTCATAATGCAGCATGTTTAACGAAGTGTAATTAATAGATGCAATAACTGTAGAAGCTATGGATAAAGTGATACTTATTAATGCTCATCCAATTGTCCAAGATATATATATTTATATCTATATATACATACTATTTATTGTGCTACTTTAAATGTTTTTCAAAAATGTGATAATTGTACATAGTATATTATCTCATATATTATTTCCATTCATGCAACTGTAATACAAATGTTGATTTGATGTAATCATTCCCTCATAGGAACATTATAGTCAATCATTTCTGAAATTATAATATTTTTATTAAATTACTTATTATTTAGATATAGGAAATCAAATCATATTTAAATGGACCTCATTGGTTCTTCTTTCACCACATAATTAAATCATTATGCTCAGATATTAAAAGAAATATAAATGTGTAGTCAGATCAAAAATCAATAGAAAACAAGAAATGAATTAAATTAAACAATGAATTAAAAACAATTTCAATCACTGATATTATTAATAACTTTCTTAAAATTTTCAAATATATCACGAAAAATTAATTTTAGCAGAAAAAAACAGAATTAAAATATCGAAAAGCGAAAATCTAATGGCTTTAATTCAGCTTCATTTTCAAAACCTAAAACTTTTATACTAAATCAAGATATGATATTTAATTTTATTTCAAGAAAGATATTGTGCTTACAAATTGGTAGCAAGAAGTTACAAAACATTTTAAGGGGCTTTAAGCCCTGCTGAACATCAGGCAATAGCATTAAATATTTTCTCTGAGTTAAAAATTAAATATAACATGACATATACAACAAACAATGGAGAAACAATTTTCAATCAATGAAAAGACAGTTAACAATTTCTAGGGTAATTATGGCAATAAAAACATTATATACATTGAAAGCAAGATTATAAATAGTATGAACACTTAATTATGAAAAAAATGGCATGATATGAAAGTTGATAACTATATACAGGCAGGCAGCTTATACAAGTTTAATAAGCACCTTAGCTTTTAAAAGCATTTTTTAAATAATTTTTAAATAATTCCTAATAAATTATTTAAAAAGTTTCTGAGGTACTAAAAGGAAATAGGATTCAATAAGTTTTAAGGTTCTAAAGCGGGCTCATAATGTTCGAAAAGTCCAAACAGTTCGGAACATACAGTTCATAAATTTCATTAAGTTTATATAAAAAAATTTATACACAATTATTAATTGTGGAAGAAACTTCACTAAGGATAGCTTTCTGATTCGTCTGTGGAATCTTCTATATCGTCTGTGGAAGCGTGGCCTAAATCCTGACAAAGTTCTAATCCTCGTTTGTTGAGATGAATCATTAGCTTTGTGAGGAGTAATCTGCGGTGACGATTTTCAAGCAAAATCTCAGGAACTCTGTGTTGGTCTGTTGGGAGTTCTTCTTTAGGTGGTAATTCTCAGTCTCTGGGCACTCTAGGACATAGTGGAAAGGATCTCCTTGGGCTCCACAGATACAGGTGGATGAAACTGCCTTTCCGAATCTTTGGAAGTATTGTGGAAATGGACCGTGAAATGTTAGCAGCTGGTTGAGGTATGGATTATCATACGTTAGCTTGCTAGAGACTTCTGGAGTAGATGTTTGGTTATTCGACCTGTTGTTGCATTGCCTCACAGAGACTGCCATTTTTGAAGTGTGAAGTGCTTCAGTTGTTTGATAAGGGAAGATCTTGGGTATGGAATCACTAATGCTTTGGATTAATCAATTTTTGTGGCTTCCTTTGCAGCGATGTCTGCGCACTCATTTCCAACATCCCCTTGATGCGCTTTAATCCAGCTTAAATTGATGTGTGAAGTTGCAGCTGCTAGTTTTTCCTGTATGGCATGTATTATTGGTGATGAGTGAAGTGGGTTAAGTAACGCATGCAAAGTTGATGAGCTATCAGACCAAATGGTTACAGATCTGAGGCCTTGTGCATCAATGATGTTGATAGCTTCAAAAATGGCTATGGCCTCTGCTTGAAAGACTGAGTTCTTATTCCTCAGCTTAATTTTGTATTCTTGAAGTTGTTTGCCTTTATGATAAATTATTAGGGCTGCACCTGTTTTACCGTCAATATGTGATCCATCCGTATAGATATTGTAAGGTGTGATCAATTGGATTTGACCTTTTTCTGGCGAGGAGGGTTTGGAGGGCAGATTGTGGATGTGTATCCCCTTAAGTCTTAACGATGGATGGACACAGTCTTTATACACAGGATATTCATAGTCAGACAATGAGGGTTTGGTCTCCCAGCACAGTAGTTTCCTGCAGTTGCAGTACCCTAGTTTTGTGCACTAGCTGGATGCAAGTAAGATGAAGTAGTGGCAGGCCTGCCAGTGTGTTGAGGGCAATTGTGGACGTGGTCCTGAAGCTTCTCGTGATTAATAATGTAAAGTAGCGTTGTAGGCTGTCTAATTGCCACTGCTTCCTAACCGTCATGGGTAGAATCCACAAGGATGAGCCATAAGAAACCATTTTCTCCATGACAGAAAGATAAATTGCTTTAGTAATTTTACTTTTAAAGCCCCAATCTCTTGCGATCATGGAGCGGAAACGCTGAACTATTGGTATCATCTTTGTCTTTAACTGCCTGATATGTTGTAAGAAGGATATTTTGCAATCTATTGTTACTCCGAGATATTTTAGTGTTTTAGTATGCTTTAGGCTATTATTTTCTAAGGTTATTCTGGGATTTGATTTTAAATGTTTTCTTTTCTGGTGCAGGGTAAGGATTTGCGATTTAGGATGAGAAATTGTGAGCTTTAGCTTTCTACAGTATTTTGAAAAATGTTGCAAAGATTCATTACAATGTGATTGCAGAGACGCTTTTGTATTACCTTCAACTACTAATAATGTGTCGTCGGCAAAGGCAATTACTTTAGTATGTTCTGGCCAGGATGAAGTTAATAATTCGTTAAAGAAGATGTTCCACAGGATAGGGCCGCCAACAGATCCCTGTGGGCATCCCCAGGTGTGAGGAATTGTGACGCACCCTCCATCATGAACCGTGGTCAGCGATCTGTCTTCCAAAAAGCTGAAGATCAAGGATGTTATATTACTTGGACATCTAGTTTGTAGCAGTGCTTGAAGCAGCCCTGGCCACCAAAGTGAGTCAAAAGCCTGCTGGATATCCAGCGCAATGAGTGCTACGTAGTTCTGCTTATGGTGTGATTCGTCAATTAGGTTTCTAAGTTTTTGGAAGGCGTGTTCTGTTGAGCTGTTGCTTCGAAATCCGTATTGGTGATTACTAAGGAATTTTGTTTTATGCAAGTGATGTTTGAGCCTTCCTATGGTCAATCTCTCCAAAACCTTCCCAAGGGCTGATAATAAGCAGATTGGCCGATAGGAGGTCGGGAGACTAGGGTTTTTATTATTCTTAAGAAAGTAAATAACCTGGCCCTGTTTGAATGGTTTGGGGAAAGTCTTAAGCCTAAAAAAGTGTAAATGGCTAGAGGTAATACCGCCAAATATCACAAACGAAATTAGTTATCACAGACACGCATGCAAATATCACCATCTAACCACTGTTGAGAGACACCTGAACGCGTCCACAGTGCACCGGCTGTAACGAAGATGGATGGAACAAGGAACTGTAAAACGTTTGCGGGTGGGATGTTGGTACATCCAGAGGGATGGCAGCATGCGTCACGTCGGTGGTGAGAGCAGCCTCATAAGGCACGTCTACCAAAATTCTGCAGCATGTGCAAGACAACCCTTATGTTCCCATACAGTCTAGAATCAGTTTGCCCTGTATTGGTTGCTAGTGGTCAGCGCTCATGGCTTCTGTTAAAAAAAGCTGCCATTGACCCCATAGCACAGACGCTCACGTTCTCGAAAGGTGCCGTATTAGAGTGGTGGGGACGATGGAGTGGCACTAGATCATCCTAGCAGATGAGTTTCTTCAGTGATAGTCACAGCATACGAGTGTAGCGTCGACGTGGAAACAGATCCAATCCTACAGAAAATGTTAAACACTCTAACGTTTGACAACGTTGTATCATGGTTTCTTGTCTCATTGCATATGATTCCAAGTCATCTCTAGTTTGTATTCGCGTCACTATGACAGCCCAACGTTATGGGGATAATGTGCTGTGGCCGATGACACACTCCTTACTTCAGAGGGTGTCCAATGCCTTTTATCAGCCTGATAACGCTCGAATCAACCAACATGCCTTACAAGGTGTACAGATGCTTCCCTGACCACAATATTCGCCTGATTTCACACCTATCAAACTCGTTTGGGATATAATTGGGCACCATTTGCAAACTTTAACACTGCCTCCTTCATAAAACTTACTTTGGCAAATGGTTGACAGGGTATGGAAAGTAATTCATCAGGTCACCATCCGTATTCGTAATGACTCTTTGTCTAAACATGTTGCTTTGTGTATCGCCGTCCACGGTGTTACTACTCCCTACTGATCCAACACTGTTCTTGCTCTGCGTTATGCATATTATTTCGAAATACAGATAAATTATTGTTTGTTGCTGTCTCTCTGCGTTTGCCGAGTTATCTTACTTTATTGCAACTCATTCTTGGTATTGCATTTTCAATGTCGGGCAGTGTATGATATGCCAAGTTGAAGCATTTTAATTTCAAATTCAGTAAATGACAAAATTAACTAACAATGTTACATGAATTGTACTCAAAAGGAGAAATTAGTGACTATGTTTCGGGAAAACACGTTATATAAGCAACAATATTATCCAATCAACTGAAGAGAATTGTTTTATTTTTCACAGCATTGTTTTATACATTTAATATATATATATATATATATATATATATATATATATATATATATATATATATATATATATATATATATATATATATATATATATATATATATATATATATATATATATATATGTATGTGTATGCATGTATGTGTATATATTGATAGATAGGTAGGTAAATAAAATATCTGAATTTTAGTTGTAAATAATCTAAATAATATCAACTTACTATAAATTTAATTGCTTTTCCACTGTTCAAAATATGCGAAATAGCTTTGCTGTATATCATTTTTAATTATGAAAGTTTAACATTTGAATGCAAAAGTTATATGATATGACAGCGCACATATATGATATGCAAAGATTGCGTTTGCCGATCAGTTGATCAAGATTGCGTTTGCAGATCTCTTTCCGTCGGTCACTCTTTCCAAGATTTAAATCCCACTTTGAGAATGAGTATTGTGGAGGCTCGGAATGCACATTAAATCATAGTTGCTTTTCTAATTAGAATTTGATTGTAAAAAATGTGGGTTTAGTGTCAAACAAAATAAATAAAAAACTGAGTTATAAATAATCTTATGAAGCAAAAAATGCATATTTTGAGCAAAACTGCTTTTTCAAATGTAACATAACCATTCAAAAAAAATGTGTTTTAAATTACTGTTTAATGTAAAAAAGTGACAACATATAAATTCTAAATTTGCATAAAACTTTTTCAGTATAAAAAATACTTCATGAGTAAAAAAATGTTTTTTAAATTTTCTCAATAGAGCTTTAATATATTTTGAAAGAACGGATACATTTAACATCAATGAAAAAATATTTCCTCCCAAATATTTCTGAATGTATTTTAGTTTTCTCTTTTAAATAAAATAATACTTATAATAAAAACACGTTAAATGTCAAGCTCCAAGCATTGCTTCAAATCACTCTTCCTAATACTTATTTCTTTATGCCATTTGAAAAAAAGAAGAAATAATGATGGTTCTGGTGATACAAACTGCCCCTAATATTTCTTCTATTGCCAACAGTTACAGATATTTCTGACAACTTATGGAAATTTCTTCATCATAATGATCAATCTCAAAGATCTTTATCGAAGAACTTCTTGTTTACCGTGAACATGACTGTAAATTATGACTGTAAATGACCATTTATTCAATGTTAAATGGTTCTAAATTAAAGTTATAATGTTTCCACATACTAATAATAAATATTTATAAGCTAATGATAAATATTTTTAAAAATAAACTTTCATGATGCATTGCCTAGAAATTAATAGCAAATCATTTTAATTATTAATTAAATTTTAATTTAACGATTAATAGTAAATCGGGCTTGCATCAACCTATATCTACACATGTAAACGGAAGCGAATGTACTCTGTGAAATAGAAAGTACTAAAATCTGTTGATTATATAAATGCTACACAAAAATTCCTACGCTACAAATGCGTACATTTTTGTGTGTTACATAAAATACAGACTATTAAATATTATATTATTATATAATATTTCTAAAACTATTTTTAAATTCATTTCTCCATTTTAGATGATATCTTAAGTAATATTTTAAAGTGTTTGAAGACGATGAATACAATTATTATACCAATATCAAAACGTAATAATTGTAGGTCAATTTTATCGATTATTTTATTGAAGTTGTGATCGTAACTTTTTGGATTTCGTAAAGCATTCATTTTATAAACTCAAATCTCTTTTATTGATCTAAAATCAGATTGTTTTGCAAAATACAAAATGTATTTTTATTATATATATATATATATATATATATATATATATATATATATATATATATATATATATATAGTTCTTATTTTATTACATTTATTATTTCTTCTCTTTATATTTATACGAGTCTAGTATCAAGTAAAACAGTGTAATACTTAATAACTGCATACAACATAGCTCTCTGCTATGTTGTATGCAGTTATCTAAGTCAACGTACATTTTATTCACAAAATGAGTACTGGCGGTGAATAAACAAAAGGCTTGTAGCCTATCACACACAAATAACTTTCATGCAAACTTCTTGAAATATATTTCAGTTGATACTATGTAGTGTAATCAAACACAATTGTATGATTGGCATACAGCATAATTTTGGAAAGCATTGATTATTTTAAAAAGTAAAAGAAAAGGAAAGAGAGAGAGATTTGTGTGTAACTTCTTTCAGTTTGCATTTGGGTAGCTAAATTGGGATCGAAAATATTTTCTCACAGTTCAACAACCATCAGAAATCAATACTGAATTCATTGATATTTGTTACTAATGGACTATAGCTAAATAAACTTTAATCAAATTTTAAATTACAAATATATTATGTAATTAAGCGAGAAGTACTTATCAAATGATCACTACCTAATCAAAACATTTTTGCATACATTTATTTTAAAAGATAGCATTGTCATGTCTTCTTATTTGTTGGAATTTTTGTGAGCTAAATATGAACTGTACATTTTTAAATAATACTCAAAAAAATTAAAAATAGTCGCAATTTTTAAACTATTTTATGTTATGGTTTAATTTTCACAAAATAACACATTATAAAAATAAATCAAGATAGACATTTTAACATTTTTATAACATTCCACATAAATTACCAAAAATAGTGACCATTGTTATAGATTTTTATAAGCTCCCAACGTTTTTATTTGCGCTTTACTAAATATTAATTATTAATTTTTAAATTACTCTCTGTATTGCTACATCATGACTTTATTAAATATGATTTTTTTGATTTATATATTTCATATTGGAAATTGCTCTTAAGAAATGAATGCCTTATTTATTTCAATCATAAAAATTTCCCTTTATAGAGCAGTTAATTTGACAGATACATAAAAACATAGAAAGTCTTGCTGAGTAATATTAAGTAAGTGCATAAAATATAAATACTTAAGAAAATGATCAAATATGAAATGGATTTATATTAATTGCATTACATCTAAGCAAAAGTGTCTTACATTCAGAAATAGAATACATTTTTAAACAGACAACTGATTTTACGGGTATATTTACAGCCTTTATTAAATTAAAAATTCATTGCAACCTTTTCCTTCTAATTTTACGATGTGACTGACAGTAATTTAGCATATGGTAATGACTTTTATGTAACAATAATGAGGTTTCAAACTCGGTTGAATCAAAATTTAATTAACTTCCTCCGACATCCAATGTTAACTCATGGGTCAAAACAAGTTTTATAATTTCCTATTAAACACGTTTCAATAAACTTCTGAAGTTATTAATATCATGTCTATTTAGTATACGGGAACATGAATACATTCCTCATTTTTATAATTGATAAAGCTGAATTGCTTAGCAAATTAAGAAAATCTAATACACCTAAAGTCTTTGTAGTGAAAAATTTCAAAAATATAATTTTTATCTGAAAAGCTATAAAAAATGCACTTATTTGGCAAATGATAGAACAATGTGAAATATATTTTTATTTTAGATAAAAATTTGAAATAGTAAAAACGATTTTTTCAAATAATAATAATAATTAAGCCTAAAATCAAAATAAAGTATAGTAGATTAAGCTAATTTATTTTATTAATAAAATACATGAATAAAATATTCTACAGTGTGTCCGTAAAAGAATGTCCGAAATTCAAATTGTAATAGTATCAGCTGTAATCGTACGACAGTTGTGGTTGAAGGTGACGAATAAAGAATTACTCCAACAGTTTCAGATAAGCGCATGCGCGTGTACCGCTACATCATTTTCACAGTTGTAGCGTCATCTATTCAAAATGGCGACTTCTGAGCGTAAAGCGTTTTGTGTTCTACAATTTGCTAAGAGTGATTCGGTAATTGCCGTTCAACGTGCGTTCCGATTAAAGTTTAAATGTGATCCCCCTTGGAACAGAAAAGTCCGTTAATGGTATCGACAATTCGAAACGACCGGATGTCTTTGTAAAGGTAAAATCCCAGGAAGACCTAAAGTTTCCATAGAGAATGTGGAACGTGTCGAAGAATCTTACCATCGCAGTCCGCAGAAATCTGTTCGGAAAGCAAGTCGTGAACTGCAGTTACCAAAGATGACAGTCTGGATGATTTTTTTAAAAAATTTACATTTGCGTCCATACTGATTACAGTTGGTACAGCAATTAAAGCCAAATGATTGTGCAGTACTATTTCGTTTTGCATGTGAAGTTCTTGAACGGAACAATGACTTTCTGCATCATGTTGTGTTCAGTGATGAGTCGACGTTTCATACAAGTGGGAAGGTAAGTATCCATAATGTTCGTATATGGGGTTCAGAAAATCCTCATCAATTTGTACAACACGAAAGAGATTCTCCAAAAATAAACGTTTTCTGTGTTGTTTCACGACGACAAGTGTACGTACCATTTTTTTCCAGGAAGCTACAGTAACAGGGGTTTCTTATCTGGATATGCTACAACAATAGCTCTTTCCCAATTAGTAGAAAGTGAACCTGCAAAATTTATTTGGCAACAAGATAAAGCCCCTCCTCATTGGAGTCTCTTTGAGCGAGATTGGTTACCGTTACCGAGTCGCTGACCGTAGGATTGGGCGTCACGGTCCAGACGACAGAGTTCTGTTACCCTGGCCGTCTCGTTCACTTGACATCATGCCTTGTGATTTCTTCCTTTGGGGCTTCGTAAAAGATCGGGTCTACGTTCCACCCCTACCCCACGATTTACCAACCTTGAAAGGTAGAATTGCAAATGCTGTTGCTTCCATTACTCCGGACTTGCTGCAGACAGTTTGGGAAGAATTTCATTTTCGTTTGGATGTGTGCCGTATCACTAAAGGTGAACACATTGAGCACTTATAGGAAAAACTAGGATAGTTCATGTATGATTCATAGTTCCTTCAATTTCATTATGTATAAAATAAGCTCCTGAAATATACCATTAAAACTCAGACATTCCTTTACGGGCACCCTGTATTATAAGTATTTAATTATAAAATAAAAGCTTAAACATGTGATAAAGGTTTTTTAAATTATTCCTATTTTTCCATTTATTTATTTGAAGTTCAAAATGCTTACCTGTTATTAGATGCGTAATTATAAGCTAAAAATGTGTGGGTAAGGGTTTGTCAAATTACATTTCTGTTTTTTGAGGCAATGAGTAAGACAAAAGGGCTTAGTGAGTTTGATCATTTCATTATAGTGGAATCTCACCCTTGTGGAAGATCAATTCGTGAAATTGCAGGCATTCCACAGAAGCTTAAATCCTCTGAAAGTTATGTAATTGTGAAGTGGAAATTTTGAAACAATGAAACTGCAGAAAAATGAATTGTGAAAGCAGGCACAGAACCCTGGAAAGGGTATTGAAACAAAATCGTAAAACCTCGTTAGTGGAAATTTCTCAGGAGTTACAAAGATCATTGGGTGTCAGTTTTTAGTACCAGGACTGTTTGTCGAGATTTAAACAACGTAGGACTCCATGGTCGTGCAGCCGCTCACAAGCCGAACGTCACTCCAGGGAATACAATGGTGTTCAGCTCACCATCATTGGATTGTGGCTTGATTTATACTGTTCTTGCGAGTGGCTTGGTATGAGTTCGTTAGTGTCTGTGGTTGAAAACATGAACTCTGAGATGTGTGTGGACATTATGGACAATGCTGCTCTCCCAACTCTAAGGTTATATTTCAGGGAAAGCCCATTTCTCTTCCAGCAGGATAGCTGCTCCATTCATAATGCGAGGTTTGCCCAGACGTAACATGATGAAATGGATGTTCAAAAATTAAACTAAGAATCTCGATCATAATCTTATATAGCACCTTCTAGCCGAATTATTTCAACGATTATGTGTCCAACTAAGTCAACTATCCTCACTCTAAGCACTAAGTTCATCTGTGATTTACGCCTGTAAGTCAATCCCTGTGATCTTATATCAAAGATATGTGGAAAGTCTTTACAGACGTGTGCAGGCATCGGTGGGAAAGGGAGACCAACATCATATTCATAAGTGCTTCAGGATACTGTTAGCTCAAACTATTTTGTGCCCGGATAATTTTGTATTTATGTATATAAATTACATGTATCTATATTTTTGCGCATTCATGTAACACAATTTTAGAAACTTAAAAAGTACTGGATAGTTTGAACAACTGGTTTTGATTTTGTTAAAATACATAAATTTGCAACTTACTGAATTTTGAAAAGACCTATATATTGATTTTGCTATTTAAGAACTTAATATATAAATTGAATAAACTGAATAACTTAATTAAGAAATTTTAATAAATGAACAATTTTTAAAAAATGTCTTTCTAAAATTAAAATCTATTTTATCAGAAATATGAATATATCCGTGCGTATTTTATTTTTATAATAAATAAAGATTGTTATGAAATGAGTATGAGAATAAAGGCAGAAGATAAATCAAAGATAATAAAGCATGCACAGTTACAAATTTGTTGCAAACAATTAAATATTTTATTTCTAAATTGTTATTTATCAATGTTTTTTCTCCAACACACACACATTGTTTGCTTTATAAATATTTTGTAATATGAAGAAAAGTATATTAAATTTCTGTCTAAGAATAATTGTACTTGAAAGAGAAGAAAGTACAAAATGTAAGCGAAAAAATTTATCAAACATTTACCTTAGAATTAGTGAAAACCTTTATATAAATACGTTCGTATATAATTTCATGCCATTTCCTAAATTGTTTTAAGTTAGATTAATTAATTAATTTTATAAAGAATTGCTTTAAAGCCATAATTCGTAAAATTAAGAAATTTAACGTTTTGTTTAACTTGCGTCTTTCTTTACTTAACTAACTTGCACAAATGAGGAACATTAAAATGATAAAACTAATCGAGAAATTCTTAAAATACAAATTCAAATTTATGTTAGTTTCTAAGTAAACTTCTATAAAGTAAACTAAAAAATAAACAAGGAGGTTCTTATCGCTTTTAATGATCCAAAAACTCGTGTTAAAACTTGGATTGTGTTAAAACTCAGGGATTTTGGACTCAAAAAGTCCGTGAGTACTTGATGCAAGTCTGCTTTATTGGTGAAGGATTTTTCACGATGATGATTGTCTAAGAAATGGAAGAGGCAATAATCTGATGGTGCAAGATGAAGGGATTGAGGAGGAGGGCACAAAGTCTCTCAACCATATCTTGTGTTTCCTGGCCACCAGCACGACACGCGGCCTCGTGTTATCGTCCAAGAACAGTACACCCTTAAAATTAACTAGTGCTCCATCCTTCTGATACGATAGGTCCACAAAAACCATTTGGTCTGTTGGTATCAGCTCATAGTAAAATGCTGGACGACTAGTTTACCACACATCAGCTTCATTACAGAGGGACGAATTTCCCGACTTGAAATTGTGACACCACTTAACAGCCGTAGATTCGTTCACAGCACTATTCCCAAGCACTTAATGTATTCGGCGACTTGATGCAATGGCTGATAATCCTACTTTGAAATCGTAAAGTAAATAAAAGCTAGCGAGTTACGATTGACGGATGTGCTCGGTGGACATGCTTATATAACTATTGCTGTTTCTAATTTCTACTGACAGGTGTCTCAATTATATCATATCTTAATTTTCATACTTATTCACACCCCATTCATTGGCAACGCAAAATGTCAAGGAAATTCTTGTTTACTTTATAAATCTTAGGAGAAATAATATAAATTATTTTTTTTAATTGTCCTTGTACTACAAAAAGGAGAGATCAATAAAATATTTACAGAAGAGATTCTTCATTGTTGAATAAGTTTTGGAAATTTTTATTTGTGATAAAAATCTGCTATTAATGTTTCTACACATATTTCATGGTTTTTCTGACTGCCGAATGTTAAAATTTACTTCTATTATGCACTCAAATGAGTCAACATATCCATTAATTCTATAAACAATGAATTGAATCTATAATTTTGCCCACAAAACGATTACACACAAGGTGAATATTTTGAACTATTCCAAAATTCCTATAATAAACATCATTTTTTAATCTGGGATTTAAGGTAGTCAAATTAAGATTCAAAGTTTTATTATGATTTCATTAAATTACATTTAATAAAAATTTTTGTGTTATGGAAAATCAGCTTGGTGTAAACATAGAATCTTAATTTTAAATTATACAGTAGTACAAAATTTAAGTTAATTCAGCAGATCGTTATTGAATATTTATTGATAATTTTAAATATTAATCAAAGTAATTACAAATTATAATTTTGTATATATATTAATAACTAATATCGGAATTAGGCTTATTGAGCACCATAATCCATCCTGCAGTTAAAACTGAACCACAGCTCAAAAAGCTGGAAAAAAGGCTTAATATACTTAAAATAATATTATACTATCTAAGACAACATTGCATTCAATCTATTCTGTTTATATTATAGCATGTATTAACAGAATGTTTTATGAAAGATGTCACTTTTCTTTCGTAAAATGTACATTTTTATCAAAGAAGTATATAAATTAAAGCAAATAATTTTGAAAATATTCCTTATTTGGGGAAATTAAAAAAAGAAAAATATCTGTACATTCAAAAAGAGTTTTCTTTGTGGAATTTACAGGGAAAACTGCTAAAAATATAATTTGCTTTATAGCACTGAAATACAACTACATTATCCTTTGAAATTCAAGCATGCATAGAATCTTTCATGGGTCAATATTAATATCTAAAGAATTCTGTGTTATTATTTATGTGTGAATTAATTTCAAGTAAGAAAGGAAAAAAAAGGCACTGAACAACTTCTTCTTCATAGCTTTCGTTATAAAAACTTAAGTGAAACATTATTTAAATTTGAAATACGTATTTTTGAAATGTACTCAAATAAATTATAATTTTTACATGCTTCTTTAATTCATGTGAAATATAATATTACATTTCTGTGAGTTACTATATAAAATGATTTGTGTGTCTCAAAAATAATTTTTAAATTTCTCAAATATAAGTTGAATATTTTTGAGGCTTTTAATAAAATAATCCTTTCTTCAGTTCCACACATTTTGTTATTATGCTCGACATTTTTAATAGGTAAATATAATTTATAATATGAATTTAAAACGAAGTTCGTGTAATATATGCTTCTAACATAATTAAATATGTAATAAATTTCAAAAGCGTAATATAAGAAATTTGCTTTTTTAATTTATAATAACTCTAGGAGTTTTTTCTAGGAAGCTAATCATATTTTAAAAATATGCAGCCAAGTAAATTCATCTTTATTCCAACATTTTGCATAATTACATTAAATAGCATAGATCATACAAAATGCATAAAAAATGTCGCAGATCCAAAATATTGTTCTTTTCATTTAAATTTATGCAATTAGTTCACCACGCCTATTATACGAACATTTAAAGTTTTATCTCTAACACTATTGTACAATGAAAATGGATATTTTGCTTTCGGAATATATCTAACTCATTTTGATTAGAAATTTTCTTCCTTACGATAATTAAATATGCTCTTACATTTTATTTATTGCCTAAATTATATGACACATGCTCTTGAAACGCAATGGCATAGCTGATGTTCAAATGTGCCACATAATGTTCATTAATTGTTCAAAACACTGCGTTAAACATAGATAGACACACAAATCTATAAAATTTCTAGTCATAAAATAAACATTAAACTTGTTAAAACGATATCAACTGTAACTTTCATTTATAAACAATTCCGTTGTAATTTAAATTTCTATAGTTTAATTTTAGTATTTAAAAAAGAACTTTTTTATTTAAAATATCATATTAAAATAGAATGAAATATACAATCGATTTATAATGTAAAATATTGAATTTTGGAATATAATTTTTACCTTACTCAGTAATAAATTGAAACACAGAATTTATATTAAAATGTGTCAGTAGAAATGGATATCTAGCTGAGCATAAAAACAATTTTCAGACATTCAAATTGTTTTGAAACTTTAGTCGTATCTCAATTTTAAGGAAAACATTTTATAACTGTTCTGTCAAATAATAAATTTGTCAGAAAATGTAAAATTGTTTTAGGAATTTCATATTGAAATAATATATTATATAATACCAGATGTATTTTTTTTCTACACAAAACTAATTCTCAAAGTTTCATATTGGCATAAAAATCTATTTTTCATAAAAGCAATTTTAAGAAAATGTGTATCAAAGAAATAATATCCAGTTTTGGGAAAAAGTATTACTGATTATATATATATATATATATATATATATATATATATATATATATATATATACTATATATGTATGTGTGTGTGTGTGTATATATATATATATATATATATATATATATATATATATATATATATATATATATATATATATATATATATATATATATATGTATATGTATGTATATATATATATATATATATATATCACCATAGCTTTATATAATTTATATCACCATGGTGAGATTTGTAACAACAACTTTCGACAAAAAAGTTAACATTTATACTAAAAGCACTAGTGAAAATGTTGATGAATGTTAGCAGTTGAATATAACTCATGATAATTTCTGCATAATAGTTTTTTTTAGATTTTTTATTCCAATATTAAAAACAAAAAATAATTTTAACAAATGAAATCAAATGATATTTTTATTTAATTCATCCATGAACAATGACACACATACAGTTTCATAGAAGCTGTTTAAGTAATATTTTTTTTAATTTTATAACTAAATGTATTTATTTCCTACAAAATTAATTTCAATATAAATATGGGAAGCATGTTAATAAAATAGGAAAATATTTTGATGAAGTAAAGATATTTAAATAAAATATTAGCAACTAAATTTTTGTGAAGAGATAAATAAAAAATGTCCTAAAATTGAAAGTTCAGATAACAATATGAAGAAGGAAAATGCTTTATTTACTAATTCATCATATATGAATATTTTTTTAAAAAAAACCACGCATTTTTTAAATGATATTAATAAATAAATCGATAAAATTAAATATAAATATCAAACTAAATAATTATAAATAATGAAGTTTCTTATCTAAGCATTTTTTAAATTTTTATTCGCATTTTTAAATATATCGGACATTATATGTTAAGCTATGTTTACCATTTTTCATAAAAATATACAAAGTATAACTAATTTTGAGTTCGTAAAACTTGTAAATATTTTATGAGAGATTATTTTTATATTTATTTTATAAGAGTAAATTTAATGTAAAATTCTATAAATTCACTTAATAGTTCATATAAAAATTCGTATTTGAATCAAACGGCATTATAATAGGGAGATATAATGTAGCAAAAATTATTTTTATATACTTAAAATATACTTAAATTTATTTCAAATTAAAGCTAGTGTCACAATATAAATTAATACATTGCGATTAATAGAGTTAATGTAATCACATAAAAATATGTAAAAATATAGATTTGACTATTAATTGCATCTTATACCTTACTATTTTCAGCAAATTAGCTGGTTACAAAAATGTCAAATTTAAAAAAATTTAAAAAATCAGTTTTTTAATATTTTTAAGAAAGAACAATAAAATTATTAGTTACCATTGATCTTTAAATGTACTTCAGTTTATTTGCGTTTGTACACATATAATGGAAGATAGCTTATTAACAGTTTTCTCAAATTCATTTGAAAACCTGAAGATGGAATAACATCTTCAATTAAATTATGTTATTTGTATTAATATCTATACAAAAATATCCTGTATTATTGATAGTTTCTAAAACTCTAACGAATACTTCTTAAAAAGTGTAAAAGGGAATGTAATGCATTTATAGTTAACATTACTTTAGAATAAAAAAGTTTTAACATAGATTTGAAATTCCAGAGTTAAAAAGAAATTATAAATTCTATGTTAGTATATTTAAAATATTTATCCATGAAACATTTCATCACAGAAAAATTATCATCATATAGAATTATCATCATAAAGCTCTGAATAAATCTCAAAACTTTGTAATTCAATAATCTATTGGCGGCAATGTAAGAAAATATATTTCCTTGCAGAAATTTATTTCTTTTCAAAAATTTTAATCATATTTAAGTAAAAAATTTTAAATTCTATTTTAGACAATATAATTTATCTATTCAAAACATATTTAATTGTATGTAATACTATATATATAATTTAAAATTCACTTTTATGTAAAGAAATGTTACAAATTGTATATATATATATATATATATATATATATATATATATATATATATATATATATATATATATATATATATATATATAGGAAGAGTCTGATTAGACTCTTGCATCTCGTTATTGTCGTTGTGCTTTTCTCCTACAAATTAGTTGATAAAGACCATAACGTCTAGCATTTATTAAACCAAATTCAAAACTGTAAAGAAAGTAAATAAAAGCCTTGTACACAATTTAAGAAGACTCTCTCTCTCTCTCTCTCTGATATACATTTATTTATGTTCACGGTGTGTGCGTACGTACATGTGTGTGTATTATTTGTTGAAAGTTTTCGATTGTTACTTATCCTTTTTGTTCACGAAGTTCAATGATTACAAAACTTACGTTATAAACCGGTCACTAAATTTTTGATTTCTTTAAATGGCAATCCTAGCCATTTGGCCTTGAATCTACAAACTGTTAAATCGAAAAAGTAGTATTCCTTCCTTCATAAAATGTTTAATTAAAATATGAGGTAAAAATCAAATATAAAATAACTTTATGATAAACCTCGAAGTTATTTTAAAGTGCTTTAACCAGTAAACTGAATTGGTAGAATGCAATATTACTTCATTATGGATGCAAGACAAGCATCAGTGATTTTCATTGAGAGCAATATACATCTCCCGTACTTCAGTAAGAACTGAAATCCCTCCGGGTTACTCATGATTAGTCGTATATAAATTAACTATGTTAATGTACTGAGTAAATTAAGTGATACAGGCGAACCTTATAGCAATTTCCGTTTAGATACTTGAATTTAATTTCTAAGCCTATTACAAATTACAAAGATCTGATATATTTGATTAATAAAATATGCTTAGTTTTCGTTGAATTATCATCAAACGATTCTAGGCTATACAGGCAAACTTATAATGACTTAAAAGGAAACATAATGAATTCCAAAAAATTGAAAAAAATATACTGAATACCCATTAAATATCCAAATATGTTAATTTTATTAACGAATAACACAAAACTTAGTTAATATTTCATCTGTTGTGAAAAAAAATAGCTTCAAGACTATAAATTTTGCACTTCACAATTTTTTTCAAGTAATTTAAATTGTTGATTGCATTGTGTGTATATCCGGTCTATATAAAATTACATAATGTGCATTTTTGTTTCTGAGAAAATGAGAGGTTATATATATATATATATATATATATATATATATATATATATATATATATATATATATATATATATATATATATATATATATATATATATATATATATATATATATATATATATATATATATATATATACAGCAATTAAAGAGAATAATATCTGATTTCTTTCAAATATTAAAATTATTAGATTGAAATTTTAAATTTAATTAAGTTATTCGCTCTCCACTGTTTTAGAAACTTAAGCCATTGTAATGATATGTGAAATAGATTAAAAACCAAAATATTAATGATGCATGAAATTTGCCGATGTTTGCTATGGGTAAAATACAAAAAAATAGTACATTTATGTACTTAGAAATAATTTTTGATACAAATTATTTCCTTTAAAAAAGGAATTTCTTGTTTCATTAGAAATTACTAATACTAATTTCAAAACATTTGAAAGTGTGAATGTTTGGAAAAATATTTTTACGAAGTTCCATTTGTTTATTTTTTAAGATTACTTTGTTTAAGCAAGGGACGTGTTCACCTAATTTGTAAGACTAGATGAATTTTCGACAAAATTTACAAAAATGATTTCATTATTCATTTCACATAACAGTTCAAGTTGTTTGAATTTAATTTATTTAGAAATTAAAATTCTTATTTTCTTTACAAAAATTTGTCTCAGTTTAAGTTATAATAGTTAAAAAATTTTATGTTAACTTTGATTTAAATCTTTTTGGTGGCTTAAGGCATTCTCATGTTTTCATATGCTTGGTCTACATTTTTGAACAAATACAGTTATAACATTAAAAAATATTTTATAAATAATATTAATATTTATTTTGAGTATATATATTCTGCTTCAAAAGTGTTGTTCACAGATACATATTGTCATAAAAATATTAGTAAACTTTTGATTGTAAATACGCAGTTAGAAATAACTTCATATGTCAATAATTTAAAATTTTTAAATTTAGAATCATAATACAATAACAAAAATTCACAATGTTGCATTTGCTAATTTTCTTGGATGATATTATTTTATTTGATTGAATAAATTTATTTATTTAACAGACCAAATTTAAAAAAATCTTCCCTTTGTTTAAATTAAGGATATTTAAAATGTATGAATGTACACGTAATTTAATAAAATTGTATTATTTTATAGTATTGAGTAAAAAATTATGAATGAACGTAAAATATTTTTTGAATTGTGGTTAATAAAACTAATTATATCTTTCGGAAAAATATGGTTTTCAAAAAATAACTTTCACTAAAGTACAAAAACTATATTACTTTTATCTATTTACACAAAATAAAAGATATCAAATAAATGAGAAATATATTTAAGTAATTCGTACGCATACTTTGAGCAAAGTAAATGGAAAACATGCTTTCATTTAAAACTCACTATGTCTTATATTTGCTTTGCGCAGTTTGTTGAAATGTTCGTAAATTGTTCTATTATATTTAATAGCGTGAATACTTTCCTGAGTGTTTATATCTAAACTGATTTCCTACTTTCTCATTATATCTTGACATGACTGTTTACGTGCTAGCGTTATTAATTTTCAAAATAGCTTCACAGAAAACCATTCCATTCACTAGCAAAGTAAAGTGTTCGTTGTTCGATTCCATAAATTAGGCATTTTGATTCTCTACAGTTGATCTCATGTCCACTGTTATGATAAACAATTTATTCTTGAACATTTTAGGGCTGTGTGCAAATATTCTTGCTCTCATTTACTTTATTTGCCTAAGTGTCTTTTGAGACTCTGTGTTCAAATAGTCTCACTTTTAATTAATTAAATGACAAAATAACTAGGAGTATGCGTTACAAACAACAATTATATGAGAACATTTAAAATATTCTTCAAATCAAATGATTAAAAAGTTATAGGTCGTAAGCTGTTCTCTGATTTATCTTTTATCTTAGACAAATATAACAATGCAAATTTAATTCAAGGTAACTTTTGATCAGTATAAATAAAAATCATTATTTATATATATATATATATATATATATATATATATATATATATATATATATATATATATATATATATATATATATATATATATATATATATATATATATATATATATATATATATATATATATATATGTACATTAATATAAAGCAAAAACATATATAAATATCAAATAATAAATATAATACACATAAAATACAATGTAGGAATTACAATACATTATAGGAAATCCAGCCAGCGCAAAAGCAGCTAAAGAAAGATTTGCCTATATAAATAAGATAAAAATGAAGAAAATTGAAACCAAAAATATAAATTGAAAAGATACTAAAATATATGATTCAAAATACCAGAAGAAGGCATAGGGACCACGTCTTCATCAGGAGGGAGATGGCCAGCTATGCAAAATGAACACTCTTTCCTGACAAGCTCGAAGGACAAATGTCTAAAAATCTTCGAGCAATTCCCCCGAAGAGTGTTCGTATTAAAAAGTTAGAATGAATATATATATGCAGAAAAATAAAAATACTCACAATAGATGAAACATAAGTACAGTAGAAAAATACACAATATAAGTGTCAGTAAATCAGATTAAAAAAATTTATATATGAGAATAGTAGGAAATTGCCAAAAGTAATTTTGAAATTAGAACAAAGAAATGTTACCAGAAGTAATTAAATTTAAAAAGTTAGAGTTGTTTAGAAAGTTAAGGTGTTTTAGAAACGTGTGGTAAATTTGAAATTAAAATGTGTTAAGGGGGAATTTAAGCTTTAGTTAAAAATAAATTAAAGTGTATATATGTAGGTGTTTCCAGGATTCTTGTAAGAACTGCAATGCTTGGGTGGCCCTTCTGTAGTTATAAAAACTACGCATTACTTCAATTTTACAAGCGATTCCCTACTTCCTACATATTTTGAATATTGTTATTTTTTAGGTTAGCTATTAGGCGTTTAATTTGATTTTCAGTATATTCATAATTGTTACAGATTATATAAATATGATTAAGTTCATTAATTATAATGTTTCTGTATATTTTTAAAGAAATATCTTGAAAATATAGAGCTTGTCAGAAAAGAGTGTTCATTTTGCATAGCTGGCCATCTCCCTCCTGATGAAGACGTGGTCCCTATGCCTTCTTCTTGTCTTTTGCATCATATATTTTAGTATCTTTTCAATTTATATTTCTGGTTTCAATTTTCTTCATTTTTATCTTATGTATATATATTTATATATATATATATATATATATATATATATATATATATATATATATATATATATATATATATATATATATATATATATATATATATATATATATATATATATATATATATATATATATATATATATATATATATATATACACATCAGAGAAAAGAGAAATAAAATAAAATTCCATTGTCAGATATGAATAGATACAGAATATCTAAAGAAATTGAATTAGTAATTTTGCAATGATATCTATTTTTCAACACATATTCAAAGATTAATAAAATTACAATAATAAAACGTAATAACTATATTCCGTACGTAAAAAATTATATTAATATCTTAAAAATTATATCCGGAATTAAAGTAATAGTGCTGTAATGTTCATTGTCTAAGCAATACAAAACCTCTTAAGATCTATGAGCCAAATCGAAAAAGCGTCATTCTCGTTTTACAACGCAGAGGAGCTATTCCTTCAGAACGAAAATGGCCCAACCTGCATAACATAATTTTATGTATTGTAGAAAATAAGGTAAGGTAATGCTGTCAAATGTGCAAGAAAAAAATTGGAATTAGAAATGGTAATTGGTCTGAGATTCCCTTTGCCAATAACCATAAGTTTTATTTATTTAAGGTTATTAGAATTTTAGTTCGTTGAAACAAAATGATGTCGCAAACTATTGTCGTCAATTATAACTATAAACTTAGAAACATTTGTACCAAAAATACGAGGAAAATAAGAGGGCTAGGCCAAATCGTTGAATTAGACGGAAGTCTGTTTACCAAGACGAAAAATAATTCTGGACTTATTCTTCCATCACAATGGGTTTTAAGCGAAAATTGCCTCAATACAAAGGATACATTCCTCGTTGCCATTATAAATAGAGGTTACAAAGTATTTTCTAAATGTAACGAATAAAATATGAATGATGGCTTTTACTCTGATCTTTAGAGAACTTACAAAGCTGACGAACTCGAAAAAACAAGCTTTTATATTTCAAGAATCACTAAACTCAACTTCGTTGATCCAGAAACCGGTGTTCATGCTCTGATGGTAGAGGGACTGTGGGAGACAAACAAAAGATGGAACCAGCAATCTAATACTTCTGGAGAGCATTTGGCATCATATTTGGCAGAATTCATGTAGAGAAAAAATAAAAACTGAAAGGAAAAGATTCATTTGATTCGAACATCAAAGCGATTGTGTTGAGCAATTTCTATCAAAAAATACACACTGGCATTCAAATAAATTTAACCATTAAATAATAATCATTTAGTTTATATAAAATGTTCACATACTATATTTAATAGTTTCTAAAAATATAAACACATTTCGTAATAACACACCTTATATTTAACACAATAATTAGGACTTTTTTCTCTCTCCTTATGTAGATTATCATATAAAGGAAATACAATCAAATTTTTGCATCAAAATCACAAAATTCTTTTTGAAGAAAATCTGTTTTTTAATACTTAAATAAATTTTGCTTTAATTAATAAATTCTTACTCAACTAACATTTAATTAAATATGATTTTTTAAATAATGTCAACCAAAGGTTTTAGTTAAAAATTTGTGAAAATGTTATATGCATGTATATAAAACCATTAGATTGAAAAATTCAATTTTATTTTCAAACTTTTTTATTTTAACTATTTATAACGCATTTGTTGTAATTATAGTTATTTTTTAGATTTTTTCCCTGTTATATTTGTTGTATATTATTATATATCATATACCTTTCACGTGTCTAATTATTTACATTATTTATTATTACTTTTCTCTTTTTTAATATCATTTTATTATTATAGTATAAATTATATATTATATAAATATAGCATATCTTTTAAAAAAATTATTTGATTTTAAATTAAAGTATAAGACCATAATAAATTAATTAACTAATGTAATTGTTTGAAATGCATTCATTGAGTCTTGAGTAGGCCAATAGAAAATTAATATTTTAATTCTGCCATAACTTGTTCAAATTATTGATACATTTTCAACAATAATATGTTTAGCTTAAAATTAATTTAAATAATAATTTAAATTAATTTTTTACTTCTCAAACTATCTTTGAGATTTGAAAATATGAGATTTTAGTTAATACGTTACGAAGAGTTAGTTAATGTTTTAATATAAGCGTCACATACATTTTTGTTAATATTTAAAATATAATATGCTTTTGTCCTGATCATTAAGTAATCTAATAAAAGACGATAACTGATATTCGAAATAATATAAAAAAATATATAATATGGTAAAAAAACCTGAAATTTAGGAAGCTGATATAAAATACTAAGCCATTTTTATCCTAGAATATTTTTTGACAAAATATGTATACATAGGTGTATATGTTTTATAAGAATGTTATTTCAGTTTCTTAGTTTTTTTCTGTAATATTTCACAAATTTAAACTTTATGCAACAAATCATAAGCACATTTTGGTGCAAAAACTATCTAAGGATAAAAAATAACTCGAATTTACTTCCCAATTTTTAAATTTTCAGTTCACCTAAATATTCTAAAGGAAGAATAAAATTCAATGTTCAGATGATAGACTTCAATTGTTAAGCGAAATATAATTGCAATATGAATTTTGGCATGTTCTGTTAGAAAATAAAATCCATTTATTAGTTAGCCATTTATGAAAATTATTGAAAAAATTAAATTTATTGAATTTTGTAAGTTTTGCTCACATTTTTAAATTAACTTCATAATTTTGAATTAGTTATGTTTAAGACATCGTAAACGCGACACACAAAAATTACAATTGCTTGCTTTAATAATATAGAGGATAATATTTATTAAAAAAATCAGATTATTTGTGAAATTTGTTCATACTAATAAATGGGTATACTTAGAAGTTGAAGTTAAAGTAAGCTAAATTCCTGGTGCAAAATTATAGAAAAGAGAAAATATCGTAGCATAATGTTTTACTCTTGAAATCTTACTCTTAAAAAATCTAACGCACAAAATACATGGTGTAAATACTATTTAAAAAAGAATACTAAATCCCCTTTTCTAGCAATATCCAAAAAGGTTTCCAAATGACATAATAGATTTACTTCAAAATGCTGTAATTTTACTTTCTAAAAGCAATTAATCTAGATTAATTAGTTCAACAAATGAAAAGCTCATTTTTGCATAAATCTGAAATTTTACTACACGCTATATTTTTGAAAATTGATCCAACAAGATAGTGTAATAAGAATGTGATAAGTGATTAAAAATTTAAACTAGATTTTTTTTACTTTATTAGAATTTGACACCACTTTTCTCTAGAGTCATTTTTAAGAATAAATCAAGTTCCATTAATCCTTTCCATATAATTCTCAGAAAATTAATTATGTTTAAATTTGATTTAATTAAAATAGCCTGTGTAGTAATGTTAAAGCATCCAATGTTTCGATAAGACTGTCAAAACCATTCTTTGTATCCTGCAGAGGGGTTTATTAAAGAAATGATTTAAACCAGAAAGTTTTCATTAATTTAGAATTACTTAGAAAAGTACTCAGCTATCTAATTTAACATCATCTACCAATTCATTAATAAATCTTTGCAACATTTCTATAAATTTAATATACAGATTTTTAGATGATAAAAACAGTTAAATTTATTCTAAATATATTTACATATCAACAATAATAAAGCCTTTCCTAGGAGATAAATTGTGTCCTAAATATCAAATGTTTTTTTCTAATCATTTATAATTACTTAAAACATTACACTCAAATCAGGAATCAAAAATAGGAAACAAAGTTTAGGAAGTAATAATCTAAAAAGAGATGTATTCTCAATACAAACTCTTGTCCATAGTTTATTCTTCTATCCATACTTGAACAATCAGACTGTTTTAGTAATTTTCAGCATGTTAAAAAAATCTTATAGTTAAAAATACGCTCTGACAGCTTTTTGTAACTTTTATCATAAATAATTTAAATATTTATGAAGAAAAGTTTTTAGAAAGTGCATTACGAAATTATAAAAGCCTCCCTCAAACTATATCATATATAATAAAAAATTTTAAATAAAAGAATAATATAATTGCATAGACATAATTATTCTTAAAATAAAACTGAATTTATATTTTTAAATTATCTATAAACAAATTTCAAAATTAAAAATAAGCAAGAAACAAGCAAACATCACGTTTTTGGGTTTTTTACTAAAAATGAAAAATAAATATTTATGAAACCACTACTATATGTAGCAATCATTAACATTTGTTATTACATTTATTTTCATTTGTTATTAGATTATTTTATTCCTTAAAATTTATTATTACATTTTTATACATTTTAAATAGTAATGTTACTATATTTTACTAACAAAATATTGAATCGAAAGTCAACAGTTTCAAACACAAAGATATTAAAAAATTAATCCAAATGCTAATTTTAGTTTTTAAATGCAATTTTATATTGAAATTATTTTTAAATACCAGATTATATACACTATTTATATATTATACTGATAATAACTTATCCTTATTGGAAGATTTTTAGTATATTTATTAGAATACTAAAGTAATTAACTTGCAATGTTTTAAGATAATGTGTGTGAAAGAATTTAATGGAAAAGTATTTTTACATATTGCATTTAAGCATTATTATTTCCTCTATTATATGCATTCAAACATCTTATTCAATTTTAGACAAAATTATTAAATTTTAATATACATTAAAAGCAATAATAAATAAGCATAATTTGCAGTCATCATTTTCCTTTTAAACTTGTTAAGCCAATTTAGAATTAAGTCCAAGCAAATGTTTAGAAAACAATTTGAGTTGATATACTATTAAATTATTTTGCAAATTTTCTCTTTTTCATATTTTACATTGAATGAAAAAAACAGATCATTTTCTATTTTAAAAATAACAATGGAGATGAGAATTTTCAATCATAAGCATTAACAATAAACTCAACAGCATCAAAATTATTCTTTCATTTTTTATTCTTTCACATTGACCTTGGTATTTACTTGAGTTGTTAGCTTTAATAAAAAAAAACAAATTCAGATACGTTTTCTTAAAATATAATATGAAACTTGAATATCTAAAAAATTAACATTAGCTTTTTATGTATAATTATTCTTAATTAAAATTAACGACGACCATCATATTTTGTTTAATTAAAGTTATAAAGTTGCATAAGAGACTATATTCATTACGTAAACCATTTACGTAAGAATTGGCCACTGTAATAAAAAATAAAATCTAATTACTCTATACTTGAAGCTAAAAGTAAGATACATATTTTTATGTAAATGTAAAATATTCTAATTTATAAAATATTCAGCAGAAGTAGATAAATTTTAAAAGAAATCTTAGAAGAGTAATTATCACAAAATGATTTGATTTTGCAATTTTTACAACAAAATTACATGTGCATTTATTTATTTAATACTGTTACATTTGAAACGGTAACATTTTAATCCTTACTTAGAGAAACTTTTCCTCTTCTAATAAGTCTCTTTATTAGAAAAAAAACTCATGTGGGATAATAGAACATTTAAAATTTATTTACTCTACTGGTATTTAAAAACAAAACTATTTTACAATTCCTGTAGTGCAATTATTTAAAAAAAAATTGAACTTCTTAATAACTTGAAAGTTAATTATTTCAGCAAGACTAACAGTGCTTACATTTCAACTGAATATTTTAAAAAAATCAATGCTTTTCTTAGGCCATTCGTATATTTCAACATAGAAGTAAATAATGAAAGAAAATCTAAATTAACACAGAATTTTCATAAATAGTTTAAATTATTAAGGTAAAAGATATATTACGCAAATAACTAAATCACTTACACAGCATTATAAAAGTTGTAATCATATTTTAAAACCAAACTTGCACGAGCTTTATACGTATTTATACACAGTGTCGCATTTGAAAAAGTAGATTAAAAAATGAAACAATTTTTTCCCAGTGTTTGAAGTCAATTCATTTTAAGTTGTTAAAATATAGTAAAAATTTATTGATTATTGTTCTGTATTCTCTTTAAGGATAAATCTTTCTCTCTCTCTCTCTCTTTCTCTCTCTCTTTTTCTCTCTCTCTCTTTCTCTCTCTCTCTCTTTCTCTCTCTCTCTCTTTCTCTCTCTCTCTCTCTTTTCATATTATTTCCACCAATTTCTATTTAGAAATACCGTCCGGTCTGTCATCACATTTGTCACTGAATTCTACGAAACCTTATATATAAATTTTATTTTATCACATAAATAAATACGTTGATAAGATATTTCATGTTATTCAGAAACTAAAAATGTGTAAGGAATAATTTTTAAAAAGTGTAATTTAAAAAGAACAATTTTTAACATGAAACAAAAGTTTAGAAATATAAATTTATTCAGCCAAATTCACATTTTACATGCCTCTATATTTTAAATTCGAACATTAAATATGTTATCTGATTTTAAATAGATCAATGTATTTTTGTAACTTTTATTAATTAAAATAATTTAATATAGTATTCCTAAATTAAAAATGGTTTAAATTTATTTTCTTTTTTTAAGTTTTTAATTTTTTATAAATTATTGTGAATTATTAGTTATGAAGTTGATAGTGCCATTATTAGTTTAGTTTTTAAAGAATAAATATCACCACTATATATAATTAAATTATACCTGAAAATTGATTGCCTATCAGCTTGGGACAAAATAATTGGAAATTTAATTTCTTTGAAAGTAAGATGCTCCTGGGATGTAATTATCTGATCTGAAATCAGTAACCAAACACACACTACCCATTACATTAAATAGGGTTTTCTCCTAAACTCGAAAGAATAACAAACAAAATGGGTTTAGATTTCAATTAACTTAGGCTTAGTAGTAGTGATTAACAAGGTTTTATGTTCAATGTTAGATTATTCAAGTTTCACTTTCAATGTTAAAATTTGTGAGCCTGCAATACCAACAGAAATAGTTGTTACAGAATGACAACTGATCAGCAATTAATTAGGAAATTATGTTAAGGTCTTTTTATAACTATGAAATGGTTCTCATATCATATTAACGAAATGAATAAAAAGTACAGATATACAAAGTAATTACAAAATGGAGTAAAAAGTGTCATTACCTTCACCGAATCATCGGTTTACTCTAATTTACTTATTATTTCATGAAAGTCAACTATAAGAAACAATTTCTTGCCATTGTTTGTTTTTTGAAATGCAACAGATTATCATTATCAAAAATGAAGAAACATAATTCATATGTCATCATTATTAGAAGTTTTTAATATTGGTTGTCTTAATTACTTTCATACTATACCAATAATGAATAAACATATTATATTAAATTATTTGTTAGTACAAAATATTATTAAAAAACCCTCAAAATATATAAATTATATACTTTGCCAGATAAATATACAAGTTTAATTTCAGATATGTTTCTGAAAAGCTTTGTACCTTAATTATTTTTAAATGCTAAACTTTAAAAGACTGTAAAATGCTTGTTATGTTATTTCCCCATTTTATACAAAAAAAAATAATTACTCGAATTTTAGAGGCATAAATGTACAATTTTCAACTGATTCAACGGCACAAATTTTTTTAATTCTTTAAAATTATATGAAATATTTTTAGTTATAAATATTTTTGTCAAATAAAAGCTAATTTTCTCACATTTGATATTTTTATACTAATGATACTAAAAGCAAGATATGAGAAATCCAGCTAATTTATTAATAACTATTTCTAAACATAAAATATTTTCTCATACTATTTACTAAAATATGTTTTATTACATCATTAAAATGAAAATAAAGATTCATAAATTTTCATCATTTTTACCATAATGAATATAATATGTTGAATTTACTTTAATATGTACATAAACACGAATATATACATATATACATGCATATATATATGTACATACATACACACACACACACACACACACACACATATATATATATATATATATATATATATATATATATATATATATATATATATATATATATATATATATATATATATATATATATATATATATATATATATATATATATATATATATATATATATATATATATATTCGATTTCCAAGCGTATTTTTCTTAAATAATACTTTGAAACAGATATGTTATTGAGAATTGCTGTCAATTTCCACTCTTGATAGATAAAACTTTAATGTTGATTCTTAAATGACATGTTTAAGAAGATATAGTGAGCAATTTGTAAGACATATTTGATATTGCATTTGTTTATTTCTTCGTACTGCACCACGTTTCTAAGATATTTATTTGTCATAAAAACATCTTTACTGTCAAAACATTTTTCCTTATTTAATGGAAAAATTCCAATGTTATTAACATAAGGGTTTTGATAACTCTACTAATACACTTTAACAAGATTCACTGAAGAGATTTACACAAGGAAATTCTAATACACTGTATTTGAAATTACAAAAATCAATAAAACAAAATTGTTTTTAATGAAAAATTAAAAGTAGAAAACGCGTGAAAGAGAAATAATTTTCCTTTAACAAAATGATTTATAACCAAAAATTACATTTTAGGTATTTTATCAACAGTTAAGAAATTTTGTGCAGTTGTAACATTTGAAAAATGTACATGTCTCGCTCTAAAGTCCTAATCAGTTTTTGTACAGAATGCGAATAAAACATAATAAGCATTTTACAATTATTTAGAAGTTTAATATTAAAAAAATAACAATTGAACAAAACATTTCAAAATATTTCTAAAACTGAATTTATATATTTAATCGTCAAAATATGTAATTTATATATTTTGACTTATTGAATGAATATTTCTTCAATAGCATATTACTAATATTTTATTGAAGAAATATTGTGATATGTTATTTAATGTTGCATTATTCACTTAATATATTGAACAATATTTGAAACTGATTTCAAGCAATTTTGTTTCTCATCAATTGAACAATTTTAAATGTATTCTACCAATTTTTAATAAATTTATTGTATTCATTGACAGCTTTAAAATAATAATAAAAATTATTATTTTAACATTATCACATTTGAAGTAATAATATCAAAATTTATTTTTCCTGTAGTGAACTATAAATTATTAAATTTAATGGTTAATATTTTGCTCTTTTTATAAACTAAATGTGAACATAAATAATCGTTGATTTTTTTTATTTGAGAATGAGGAAACTTATAAGAAATAAAATTCAAGTGAAATTCTTATAAGATTTTAGTGTAAAATGTAAAAGTTTATTTTTGTGAACAAATGAAATATAATAATCATAAAACATATTTATGAAGTAAAAATAAAAACACTTAATTTGAGTTAACAAAATTAAAAAATTAAGAGATATGACATCTATAATAGCAACATACTTGTAAATTCAATATACTGTCTTATGAGAACAAACTGTGTACAAGCAAAATAGGTTTAATGCCACAATTTTTTGTGTTACATGTCTCAAGAATCATAAGTATAGAGAAATAATTAATCATATAAAATCGACAATATACTTTGTTCTGATTCTTAAAATGAAAAACAACATAAAATTGTCACTTTCGTGTCTGGAAAACTGTATAAATTATATGCTTAAAAACTGCTTATAATAATCTTTCTTTATAATGAAACACTGTATACATTAAATGTTCTTTATACAAAAAACAAAGATTTAACTGAATTTAAAACTTTCAATATTTAAAACAATGTTTTTATGCATATTTTACAAACATTGTATGCGGTTTACAATTGTTACTAATATATTTAAAAGACGTATATAATTTAGAAATGTTTCTGACTTAACAATGAAAGCAAACATGTATTGTGTGTATTTTTATGCAATATTAATAAACTTTTAATAAACTTAATTGTGTTATGTGAATATAAACAGAAATATTTTGCATTTTCAAAGCATAACCTTACCAGGTGAATTAATAAGGAATTGCAACAATATTATTTACAATTTTGGTATAATATGTTAAAATATTTAATAGAAATAATAATGAACTTTTAATGAATAAATAAATGTTTAATAAAAATGTGGTCTATCAGTCTATTTATCAGAACGGATAATGAATATTATCTAACCGATTCTATTTCGTCATACCTTGTTTGATCATTATGCAATAATTCATTCCCATTATTTTTGTTCAAAATAATTTATACGTATTAATTAAATTAATACGTGTAACTTTTCTGATAGAGCGCTTTAAAAATGTTGTGTTCCCATAGCCTCCAAGTTAAATGATACCTCTGAGGTTGGCAGACTAAGTATTGGGGATCTTCTGCTTGATCTCTGTTTCAAAATCACGAAGAATCCCTTCGGTTGCTTCTATGTAACTGATAGAACCAAACTCAAGTTTTGGTACAGACAAGAATACTCGTCCAACAATTATCTTTATTTAATAAGAAATAAACCAACTTTTATGTTTAGTATCACTCATTGAATTTGTTGATTAAATGCATCTGAATTTAGAATATTTTAATACAAAATTGAAAAAATTATAAATTTGTTCTGAATACAGTAACTTATTAATATTCAGTACTTTTTTGCATGTCAACCAAAAGATTAAACTTCTAATAACATTTTCATCATATTGAAATATCTAAAACTAATGCATGTAAATTTGAAAATTAAGAAATTAAAAAACATTTGATATCAATGGAAAAAATATTACAAAATTAACTGCAACACAGAAACAGGATTTTTGTTTTTTAATTTATTTTACGTACATCAATTTTTTTTAAATGTTATTACTTTTGCGTTTAATGAAAGACATTTGCTTTGAATGCAAAATTAAATCCTGACGATTACAATTTAAATAGAAATAGTTTGAATTAAATGTGCATAGCAGATTTTTATTAAATTCTTTGTCATTTAATTACCAGGAAAGAAAATAAAGTAAATTGAATATATAACTAAGTATACATTACCAATATAATTATTACCATTCAATTCATACAAAACTTTTGTGACAGAAGTGTTTTATTAATACAAGGAATTTCCTTTTATCGACTTATTTAAAGAAAAAATATTTTTCTTCTTTGCAGTGATATTTAATGTGTCTAACTCAAGCAGCACTACTGATAAATTACCTTTTACCTAAGAAGTGTGATAAAATTAACCTAAATTAGATTTATGTTACCCATTCGAAGCCACCAAAGACATTTTGTCCCTTATTCAATGTTTTACTGCATGTTAGAAAGTCATTCTCATAAAATACCAGACGCTCAAACGTCCTTAAAGAGCTTCATTATCTTTAATCGTAGAATTTAGTAATTATGCCATAAATTGCTTCATAAAAACATAATTATTTTTTGTTTATCGTAATATAAAATATAAATAAATTGATATCATATTTTTCTTTAAAATATTAAGTGCAAAGCGATTACAAGAAATTATTAATCATAAAATGCTACTTGAGCCTTGCAATGAAATTTTGCTTTTATTTTTAACTATAACTATATTATTCATTGTTATAAAACATATGTAAATTATAATATAAAATGATCACATTTTTGTTAAATATTTGATGGTATATAATTTCAACGTATTTTGAGTCTGCAGTAAAGTCTGATAATTTATAATCATAAAAAAGGCCAATTTTGTACCATTCATAGACAATTGTTCATAATATTTCTATACATGAATAAAACAATTACAAGTCTCTAGTATTAATTCAATAAAATCCAAGGATTTATGGTACTTTCCTTTAAAAATACTCACTCTTTTTTAATCAGCGATTGCATGTCTTTCACAAGAATAAGGATAAATCGCTATTTTATTATACAATGTAATCTAATACAATATACTAAGAAACTGAATACCGTAAAATAATATGCATTATGCCATAAAATCATCTGTAAATTAGTTTATCAAATAAACCATTCTAATTTCTGAATATAAAATTTATTTCTGATTTGCTGCTAGTGAGAGTAATTCTAAGATCTCTATAAAATAAGCAGTAAGTGTAGTTTAATCCACTTTTGGCTACAAAAGTGATAGAAATGGAAATTTCATGTAGATTAAGAGTTATTACAAATCTAAACATATATGCTTTCTACTAAACAGAACAGTTCTTAAATGAATAAGAAAATACCAGATTTGTGTAGAGTTTTATAATAACATATAAAGCATAAAATATATAATTTTGCTATACTTTTTGTCATTTTAAAAAAAAGTTATTTTTATTCCTTTGTTGATTTCCGACATTATAAATATCTTATTATTTAACTAAAAATAAGAGCGCAACTCTGATAAAAAAAATTCAAAAAGTTATAAGCAAATCATAAATAAGATATGAATATATTCATATGCTGAAAATATAGAGAGATATTCATTAAATTGATGATTTATATTTTTAAGCTATTGGAATTTTAGCATGCATAATAATACTTATTAAACTCCAATTTTAATAATGACTTTAAATTGCCTAGAAAACAAACAGATATCTAATTTATGCATATTTATTCAAATGCTTAATAAGAGATTGACTGTATCATAAATTAGAACTAATAGAAACAATTGTATAAAAACAAAGCAATTTTAAATTTAATACATAAGAAACTCTTTTAAAAGAGTAAACAATTTATCATAGCAAAACAAATATTTAAACTATTTTATCCAAAAGTAATATCTATTATAATTAAACTAATATAAATGTCTGCCACTATAATAACAAACTCAACTTTATGAAATGAATTTTAAATTGAATTAACAAATTAAAATGCAGCATAATATTGTATTAAAATGTTTTTTGTTCAAAAGCTTTGATTTGAATTTTAAAAGGCTTTTAACAAAAATTTAATTTTTTTAAATTCTTTTTTAATTTTATTTTTAATTGACAATTCAAAGTATATATTGCAAACATCCCTATAAAATAAAATATATTTTATTATTTAAACTTAAAATCCCGAAAAAAATTTTTTTCCTGATTTAGCAAAATGTAACAGCTGTAGGAAATTGAAACATTTGAGGTAATATTGCTTTTCAAAACTAGAATAAGAATATTTTAATATAATAGGAAGAATTTAATAAATCTGAAATATAAATATATTATATACTTGTGAAAGTCACAGTTAATAAAAATTTATGCAATTACGTTTCATTTTTAAAGTTTAAGATGCATAATCCATATAAAAATTAGCTTTCTAAACTGTAAAATGATAAAAATTGTTTTGAGCATTATTTTAAGAAGAAAATATGAAATTGAATCATTAAATAACTATCACAAAAGAAAATCAATGTAACGGAAGAAATTAGTAATCAAACATTTTCCTGCTTCAAATTCTGGAATATAGATCTCAAATACACTAGGTTTTATTAAATCCTATGATAAAAAACTAAACTAATATTCATTTAAAATTAAAATTTCGAAAGTAACGTATCATTTAAAATTTTATCAAATGTAAGCCAAACTCAAGAATACACCTTTATTAGCGCTTCAGTAAAAAAAAAGCACTAATGAAATTATGAATGAAATAGATATTTTTTGAAACATTACTTTATAAAAAATTAATTTATTTTACTTAAGAAAGCAATGTCATGTGTATTTTCTAATAGAGTCTGACATATTTTCCTTCACGAATACAAAAACAAAAAAGTTGCGAAGATTTAATAGTTTTAAGTTTTAAATTTCTTATAAAATATTTTTACGAAAATCGCGTTTGATGTTTACTTAAGACTTAACACATTCACACCGAAACTACGATACATTTTTCCCTGTTAACGCAGTGATTAATAAATAATACGTTAGTTAAAAAATATTACAAATAATTTGAAAATCAAAAAAATATCTAAAAGCTGTTAAAAATCATTCTTTCTAAGACTTTGTCAGGTTTTTAGTCTGGATTATAATATTTCTTATTGTGAATTTGGAAGATTTGAAATTATGTCTCAAGGTATATTAATCTCAACTTAAGACTGATAAAATATAAGCACATATCAGACACACTTAATAAAAGATAAGAACCAAATAAAATATGATATTAAAAAGAATTTAAATATCTTGTTATATGAATGAGTTACATTAACAAATTTTATATTATAGTTCAAAAAACTAAAACTGTGCTGTGCTCACATATTATTAAAACTTACATAGTTTACTAACTGTATATCGAAATGAAATCATTTCAGTTAAAATTCATAACGCTACATAAAGAATAATATTGCTCTGTTGGTAATAAACATTGACAATAAACAACATGTTTGAAATCTCATATAAAATATTTTCACTTATAATTTCTGTGAGAATTTTTCATTCATAACTGTCATTCTCAATTATAAAAACGAATTTAAATTTTACCTTTCATTGACAAAGAATGATCTTAACTAGTCATTAAACTCAACTTTAATTATTAATAAAGATGAATACAGTTTCTTAAATTCCTTTGCATATTATATATTTTATTAGTAATTTATTTTATTTCCTTAGGTTATATCTAATATTTTGTAATTTATTTTGATCAACTTAATGTCCAAATTTGTCTAAATAATATACTGTATTATAAAATGAATATTGAGAACGTGAATCCAATATCAGAACATTGGAAATAAACATTCAACTGAAAATTAAAGAAGAAATAAAAAGATCTAATCTATATGGAAATTTTTCCTAGAATTAGAAATGCAAAATTGTTAATAAGACATTTGAAAAGAATTTTCTGTAAATAAATGTCTGTCTTCCTTTTTTGAAAGTGCAACGTACCATAAAATAAGGATTATTCAAAAAAGAAAACTGCTTACAGTTCTGTTAATGAGATATACAAAAGAACTGCTGTAATTCAAAAACTCTAATCGAAAGAATTAGAAATAAGCTCCATTGCAGACTTATAAAGATATGAAAATGACATTTTGACAGCTGGAATAATTTCTGATTGCTTTAACATAAAAGAATATGAAAGTTTCTAACCCCATAAAATGTACTAATAAATTTTTGTGGCATAAAAATCTCGCTTTATGGAAGTTATAATTTCTATCCAATAATTCTGCACTTATTGTTAAAGTATCAAAACAAAAATCATCTTATTGTTATCTTGCTAATGAATAAATTATATTAATCATTTTAACTTTGTCTTGTTAGCCAATAAATAAACAAACATTATTCAAATTAATATCAAATTTTAAACAATTTTATTCTTTCATAAATAATGAAGATAATTTTTTTAATTTGAAAAATACAATAATATCAAATATTCTACATATAATTCAATATGAACACATTAACATTTTTAAGCTTGTGATGTCTATTTGAAAAACATAAAGTATTTAGAATATACAAAGCAATCTAATTACATAGAACATAAATATGAATTTATGTTCTATCTAATTATTGTCAAATAATTATATTTATCTTTTTCATTTTTTATAAGGTTACTTAACGAAGTATTTGAGTTTTTCATTGTTTATATAATTTTATTTTTTATTTGATGTATATTTCATTTTCGTTTTTTAAAAAAATGGGTATGGGAATATAAAAAAGCGGTACATTTCTATATATAACTGTTTACATATTATAAAAGCAAAGCTCAGAATAAAATATACTTTAGAAAAGAAATATTTAAATATTTACGAAATTAAAATACAGAGTACTTACATAAATTAATGTATATATATATATATATATATATATATATATATATATATATATATATATATTATAATAAATAAATATATATATATATATATATTTATTTATTTATTTATATATATATATTCTTTAGCAGTGATATATTACATTTTCTGACACATTACAAATTACCATACTATCATTTCTAAAGAATTTGCACATAACTTTTCGAAGAAAATCAATGGTTTTTATCCCTTTTCTTTCCTCTTATATATTTTACAATATTAACACATATATATATTGATTCATAAAATATTTTTCGTATTGTTTTACTATATCTAATACAACTTAAGTAGTAGAAGAAGCAAGTTTTAAAGTATCACTTTACTTGCTTGAAGCATTTTCCTAAGTGATTTATTAATCTATGACTACAATTTAGCTATCTACGGAAGTTAAAAGGCAAAAAATTATTTTACAGATTAGCAACAATTTCTTAAGCTACTGTTTTGTCATTTGCTTAAAAACGTTTTAGGTGTCGAAAGTAATTTATTTTAATATTTAATAATATATTCTGTAAATGTTTCTCTCATTGGTAATATTCTTATTTTATGATGTCTATAATCAAAGCTACATATAAATATTTATTTTTAATCTCTTTAGAAACAAGATTCATATGAATTAATTATCCTCTGCATCTTTCAATTCCACACCAAAGTACGGAATAAATATATATTTTTTTTAATTTTGGCATATAATCTCTAGTTTCTTTTTTAATCAAAATTAAACTCATTACTCAGATTAAATATTATGATCCATAAAAATAAAATAAATTTTTCCCAATATTTAATTGTATAAGTAAATTATTCAATAGCAACATTAGAAAACTTGATAGGAATTTGATTGGAAAATTACAAAATATAATTACTTTATTATTTGAAATATGAGAATAATGAATGGATTTTAATTTATTACTTTTACTTAATGTAATCTTTAAATGTCAATAATAATATTTTAATTACTGTAATAATATTAACTTAATTGCTTTATTATTAATTTTCTTACTTTTCTCACCCTCTTATTTTTTACAATAAATACAAACTATTTTTTCGTATTTATTTACATATTTATTTCAATAAAAGGAATATTAATCTATGAAGATAAATTTATCCAGATATTAAAAATATTTTATTGTACTAACAGTTTATTCGTATTTAATAAATAGAAAAATTAAAAAAGTTTTGAAGTCTAAAATGTTAAATTATTTTATTACTCCAATGTGTATGAATTGCAGTTTTTTATTCTGTTTCCTAAAATTCTTTACAATAAATTCCTTTTAAAAGATTTTTCATTGAATTGGGTATTTTTTCTCATTTTTTCGGAAATTGCTGATTGCTTCATTCAGAGATATATTCAAGAAGAAATATGCCAGTTTTTAGTAATTGCCAGAAATCAAATGTTTTATATAAAATATAGATTTTGTCGTAGTGTAATACGACATAACCAAACCCTGAGAAAATAGGTGTGTGTATTTTTATTGCACTTTAAATTTAAGAGTTTCCTCTTTTCCCTTCAAACTAAGCGGGAATAATATAAAGGAAAGGATGTAATAAAAATTGGCACAATGAAACAAGTGCAATAAAAGAATAAATTTCTCCTTTCGTAAGGGATGAGTGATCTGGAGGAAATTGCAGGCAAAGTATATTGTTTTATGATATGTATTATTTGTAAATCTGACCAGTCGGGAATGAGGGGGAAAGATTTCTGACCTATCCCATAGAAGTATAGGAGAAACTACAGAACTTTGGAAAACCAATGATGTAAAGAGGAAGAGCTAAGCCGAAAATTATGAAGAGTTAAAAACTGCATCCAAACACAGAGAAGGGACACAGAAGCCCCAGAGAAGCCCGACATCGAAAAGGAGTCCACAACTGAGGACTGGATCCTCATTGAGCATAAAAGAAGCGTAAGCGATGTTAGTTGTATACAAAGTAACCACTGTATTCCAGAAGGAACCCTGCCTCGAATTTCCAGATTGGAACTGCAGATGTCCGACAAATAGATGAAGGTAAAGTCTGGGAAGAAATACCAAAGACAGAGAGAAAAGAGGGAAAGCTCATGAGCGATGAGCAAGCCAAGCGAGATCCTGAGCCGGTAATGCCATTGACGTTAGGAGACACCACACTGCTACTTCTAAAAGGGGTGAGTCTGATCTCTCGTTCCTCGTCAAGCTGGTCAAATTCAGTTATGATATTAATGTGTAATTGTCATAAAACAAATAATAATTTTAGAATCTCAATTATTTAATCAAGAATGTTTTGATTGTAAATGTAAATTTCTCTTGTAATTAAGTTACTAAAATAAATTATTAAGTTTTATTGTATTTTTGTTTTGAATTTATCTCTGTCATTCAATTATTTGAAAAAACGAATCTGGGTTTCCTCGGGATTCTTCGGAAATTACCGAGTTAACCACAACAGATTTGATTAGAATTTAAATAATCTCTCTTTTCTCTTTCCCTCTCTTTCTTTCTCAGTTAGGTTTCCCAACTCGATTATTTTAAAATTTGAATTTAAATTATTAAGTAAAATATTCGTTTTCTAATAATTATTTTATACAACTACCTATACATTTTTACATATTCCATTTTCCTTCGACTCTAAATTAAATATTTATTGCTCAAAATACTCATGTGCATAACTTATAACTAAGTTTTGCATAATATTAAATATCAAATTGTTTATTCAATTACAAACATACAAAACTTGCTCGCAAATTGTTTATACATGAAAATAGAGTGACGAACACAGGAAATCATAATTATTTTATATGATTTGAATTCGAATACTATAAGAATTAAGAATGAAATTTTTACACTCTTACCAGAATTTAATTTATACGGCACAAGTATATAGAGATACATTAATTAAAAATATGTCGTAGCTTCAAATTAATCAAGCTTTAAAATAAATACGGTGAATATTAGATAAATTTTCGCTTCTATGACACGATACGTAGTGATTAAGCGACTGCCAATAAAGCATTGCAAAATATTGAATGATTGTCAGTCAATCAAAAGTTTGAAGCATTACGTTGGCAGCCCCTCTAGCGTATATTATCAGATTGCATAAATGTCAACAAGCTTTTATGAATTTATTTTTAATCAGTGGATTTAAATCTACTCTAAAATTTATCAAGAAGAGATTAATGCACATATGTCTTTAAATATTCTAACGTGATTTACGATGGGGGGAAGTAAAAGCAGAATATAACCTAAGAATTCTAGCAAATATTAGAACAAGCGCTTTCAGTTGGAATTTAAGTCATATTATATTAGAAATTTTAAATTAAATCATTAATTTAAACTGTCAACTCAAAGAATTTCATACATGTAAATTTTATGCCTTCAATTTAGGATAATAATTATTCAAATATACTTTGAAATAACGTGTACATATTTAACTTATGAAATAAGAATTCAATGACTTAATCCATGCCAAAAGTGAAAATAAATAATCTCTCCAGAGAATAAGTGATAGATAGTATATTAATAAAAAAACAGTGAAAATTTCTTAATATTTTATTTTTTATTTTTTGTAATTTATAGGGATAAATTTTTTACGATATTATTTATTCCATTTTGGAAACTATATTAGCCAATTGGCATTTGAAATTTTTGAATTTTAATTCTTATAGTTAAAATTTACTTATTAAATTGTCATAGTAATTGCTAGAAAAAATTAAAACTATTCCAGAACACTTCCATTTCTAAGAAACAAAACGAATTATTAACATACTCCTATGCGTGTCTTTAGTGAGACTAGCAAAGTAATAAATAGAAAACCCCAAACTACTCTAAAATGTTCCTGTTTTTGATGGCCAATCAAGGATATTAATTAATAAATTAGTTAGATGTTTTAATTTATAGGAATATTCAACAAAATGCCCTTTAATCAACAAAGTTTTCTCATTATTTTTGTTGTACTTACTCACAAGTCAAATTAGGAAAAGCTTCATAAAAGAGACCGCTGTAATATGTTTTTAAATGTATAGTATGTATAAGTTCAAGTAAAAGTTAAACAAACATTGAATGTACATTTTAACTTGAATTTTGCCTCCACATTTAAACATTGTGCTTTTCATCAACTTGTCGAAAATACTCTCATAAGATATTATAAATACTTATTTTATGGAGTTATATGAAAAATATGAATTTTAGTTATAGTGACTCTTGAAGAAATGGATATAAATTTTAAAACAATGTTCTCAGGCACAAGTTAATAATATATTATTAATGGTTATTAAATATATTTAACTCCTAGTTCTTTACCATTAAATATTGAATTCTTTTTTACGGAATAGTATATTCATCATAGGAACAGTTTTATACAACAAAATAATTTACTTAAGTTATCAACGATACATAAAGTGTTTGAAAAAAATCAATTTATCATCAAAATTTTAAAGAACTTTATAATGGTTAGTAATATTTGAAAAACATTTCACATACTAAATGTAACTTCTATGAATTATCCTGAATAGCAACTGTTGATTAAAAGAACTTTTAATTAAACAGCAAAAACATTAAATAAAGATTAATGGGAAATGGTATTTATGTGAGCGAAATGGGATGTAGATTAGTAACTGCGAATTAATAGGAAACAAAATTATACTCAATTGGATGATGATTAGAATTTCATGAACTTTCACTTAACTTTCATAAATACATCACATCACACAGCATGAAAATAAAATCCTTTCTAAAATAGACTTAAGAGAAGCTTTCACATCTAATTTATCCAGATCCTGATAGTTATAACATAATTTCAAATAGCTCATAGTATTTATATCCTTAAATATCATGATATTACTAATAATTATGATTAACATTTTTAATTTTTAAATACATATTTTGCAAGTTGATTGAAGTACTTTATAAAATAGTAAAAAGATAAATTATTTCAAAATGTTAGACAGTTAGTTTGAAGCCTCTAATTGATTTTTATTTTTCTTTTATCAACCTGAATGATCTATGAAATTATTATGATACTTCTGTTTCAATTTTACTTAAAATAATAACAAAAATTAAACTCTGTTGGAATTAATATTTACTGATATTTAATAACACTTGTGAGTTCTAGTATTTTCAAAACAAAATTAGGATTTTTGATCTAAAATAAAATCTAGATCCAAATCTTAGTGTAAGGCTAATCGCGTTAATTACGAATGTGTAATATATCATGCAAAGATTGCTGATAGTTATCTTAAATGTAATTTTTCAATAATATTTTTTCTAAATATTTGTTAGAATATTAGAATACACTCTGCAATACTTTGAAAATCTTGATCATTTTGCAGCGTAAACTTTAAGACTTTTATAGTTGTTTTCTAATCTTATTTCTTATAATATGCATATAAATGCAGATAATAAAGAAATACATTTTACTTAAAATAAGAAAATACAGCATATAATACAGATTTTTATACCAACTAAATTAATATCGAACACTTAATTTGATGTGTGTCAAATTCTTCTATTGCTAAACACAAATGACTCTTTTTTTCTTAAATTTAAGCGAATATATTTTTTATATATTATACTTTGTTAATATTAAAATATTTTTTATTTATAAAGCGCAATTTATAAGGAGTATATTTACTTACATATGGGAAAAAAGTTCAATATCGGTCGTTTTAAAGTATAATTAACCTTCAAAAATTTAAGTTTTATTCTATTCTTATTTCTAAAGCTTATATAAATACTTTAATAGCAATTTTTCCACAATTAAATTAAATCAATTTAAAACAGTAAATTTGATTAAACATATTTTTATGTTGTCAGACATAAATGAATTATTCTCTTAAATATAAGTGAGTACACTTTTTTTAATAAAATGTGCATTATTTTAAAGTAATTGATTAAACCCTTGTGATAATACAGTTGAAATGTCTATGAAATGTCAGACACGTGTAAAGTGAACTTTTTCTAAATTATTAAGTATCAAATTATCTTGAGCTTCCATAAAAAAGAAAAAAGTAGGTGATAAAGTATACACGTTAGAAAAATTAACTTAGCTACGAGAATATCATTAGAAATAGCAATTACGTTATTCAAACGACGCAATTTTTCTTGATGTACAGTTATTTTAGATTGAGATGTTACCATTTCTTGCATTTTTGATGTCCATAATTTCGAATCTAGGGTAATAGATGAAAGTTGATTACCTTTAGTATAAAATATAGAATGTCGTTTTTTGTGTCTTCTAGATTGCACGCATATGTGTGCGTGTGAAAGTACATTAGAATACATATGGTCAATTTAGGCACAATCGCTTATTAATGCAGAGTTATTTTTAAGCTGCCTGATAAACAATTAAAGTTTTGTGAAAAAAGATTTTATTTTCATTCGGAATAGTATTTAAAAAATACTCTTTCATAAATGTGTTTATATTTCAGTGATTATGTTTTTATTGCATGATTTTCATTCAGCTTATAAAAAGATATATATTTAGCTTATACGAAGTGCTTATATTGATTAAATAAAATAAATATAATTAACAAATAGTTCGATACAATTATTAATTAAACCATTTAGTTTTTAAAAATTTGAAGATGAATTGACACATTGTTTTAATTATTTACATTTTTTATCTACACATTTTTTAATTATTTAGGAATACATAATATTAATTTTTAATCATTTAACAATATATTTATTTCACATAAAAAATAAATACATATTAAATAAATAAGTAAACAAATAGTTTGGAACTACGTATATATAGTTTTCAAATATATTTTTAGATATTCTCTCACGATTTAAATAATTTATTAATTAATTGCAAAAACTGGAAATTTAATTAAATGATTTAAATTTTTTCACAATAATTGAACATGTTTAATATTATTATTATGTATTTTTTCAGCTATTAAAAATTTCATTTAAAATTATAACAAGAAGTATCCATTAAACAATACATTATGCATACAACTATACAATAAAATACTGAAGTGCCTTTTTTTGATTGAATCCTGCGTAATACAAACAGCTTTAGATATATTCATAGGAATTATTAATCTCTAAAACATATATATATGTATATATATATATATATATATATATATATATATATATATATATATATATATATATATATATATATATATATATATATATATATATATATATATATATATATATATATATATATATATATATATATATATATATATATATATATATATATATATATATTCTTAAATTTATTTAAATTTAATTTTCTATAATATATTTACTTAAATGACAAATGTTTGAATTATAATTGCTTAGTAAAATAAAAAAAATATTTCTAGCATATTTTATTAATGGCATACGCGTAAACAACTCATAATTGTTTTTTAAATAACTTAAAAAATTACAAATAATTTGTAGAATGATAATTAGATTTAATATTACTCTCAAACTAAAATAATCAATGAGTAAAATTCTTTCTTTAATTCTAATTCTTTCTGCCTTTAATTCATTTGTATTTTTACCACACTGATTCAGTTTTTCTTTCAATTACATTTTTGTTTTGTACGAGGTTTGATATTTAATTACCTAGAAAAGTTCCATTAGTATTTTATCAAAGTGTCATTTTTATAGGTTTAGTAATAAAAGGTGCAGATCACGGAATTCCTTTTATAGATTCTTTACCACGACTGTAAACCATTTTCCATCTGTAGTTATAAAAATAAAAATATCAAAACACACATAAAAGTTAGTTGGTAAGAGACGTTTATTGTGGCCTAACAACAAAATTGCATTAAATTATAAGCAAAACGTCATTAAATTATAAATTAAACAGATGTATTTTGTAAACTTACTTTAAAAAATGATAATCATTCTGAAAATTTGATATCTTTAAGTTATTTTAAGTTTGAGATTTTTGATAATTTTAGGCAATGTATAACATTTAATTTGAAGCTTATTAAAAAGGAAAATTAATATATAATAACGAGTATTCTTTATTGGAAATCATAATTAATAATTTTTTAAATAATAGATTAATCTATTTTGTTATCAAGTTTCTTTATTACGTTATCCATGTAATACTGTTCATTCAAAATTTATTCATTCTTAGGTTAATAGAAATTTCAAGAATTTCAACAAAAAGAATACTAAGATTTTAAAAATAATAGTATTTTAAAAACTGTTAGATATGATAACAGTAATAACAAAAATATATATTCTTTAATTTATTTTGAGATTTAAATGTTAATTGGTGAAATTTGTGATTATCTTTTTTCAAGTTGCTTCATTTAAGTATTCAAATAATATAACCAAGTAAATTTATTCATTCTTGAAGTACAAATATTTTTTGATTAAAACGTTATTTGAGAAAATTTAAAACAATGTTGTCCTTTATAAGTTTAAAATCCATTGCCATAAAATTTACGCACTTTGATTGTCAGTTTTTTCTCTTTAATATAAAATACATTATTTACTTTATCACGAACGTTTTTATTTTATAATCTTTTACAACTTTTACACATTTCCATTTTAAAAATAAAACTTCAATCTAAGTTTAGTACAAGCTGAATTTATATATATTGTAATCTTTATGTGCTTCAATAAATACTTAAATTTTTTTATCTATTCAGAATTTTGTATACAATTGGAGACATTTTAGACAATTTTTAGAACTATTTTTTTCTCTATGTTTAATCTTTTACCTCATCTAAACTGGCTGTTTTAGCAGATTTATTTCTTTGTAAGAAATATTGAGAAGAAACAGTAATTTCAAATATGTTTTAATTAAAAAAGAAAGCTAACTGTTTTATTAATAATTACATTGCTCAGAAGTTATAATAATTTTGCTGTGTGGAAATTCTCAGAAAAATATTTTGAAATAAAATAAAAGGTATATCTTTTTTTCTTCAATTTTATTAAATAAATTTAAATTGTTTTTAATACAAAAAAATTTTAATTTCTTTGTGACTATAAGCAAATTAAAGGTTTTTTACCAGCTTCTTCTTCATTCAAGTAAATATTTCTACCATGTATTGATAACGTACGATTCATAAAAGAGTGTGCTATAAAAATATAACGTTCCTTTTGTTTTCCAAAAATGTCCAAAGCATATGAATAGAAAATGCTTGAATAGAATTTACAAATAATTTAAATTAAAACGATATACCAAGAAAAGAAATTACACCTGTTAAAAGCGAATGATGGAACAAAATATTGTTATTAGCAAAGAATCAGATTTTTTCGAATTCATACGAAATGAACATGTGTTTAAAAAATAAACTGTAATTTATTTATTTTCCAATTGCAATTTAACATTGTTATCAGATGAAAAATGTAATGAGGAAGAAGGCAAAAAAATTACCAGCACCTTTTTGACTTTGATAAATTTCGAATTGCAGCCTATTTAGTTCCCATTTATCGTATCGCAGTTGTCTGCTCCCGTCGTTCAGGATCTCATAGTTGTCAGCAAAATACAAAATCGATACTTTCAAGACTATCATATGATATTCATTGCTGGATCTTAACTACTCTGGTCTAAGTATTACACAATAACTTTTTCCAGATGAATCTGTATTTCTTACAACATTATAATGTCTCATGCGTGTTTGGCAACATTATGCATTTGATATCGTCCTTCCAGTTCATCACCTAGCGTGACGATATGTAGAATCATTGAATACATTTCTCGATCATCTCTTGTTAACATTGATGGTATTTTAAATAATTGCTTATATATTTATATTGCGTTAAGGCCCATGGTTCTACTCATTATTCCAGATTTACGAAACTCTAAATTTCAGCAGAACATTGTCCTACTGTATGTTGCCGATATTGTACATAACCTTGCTGCCAGCCAATATAGAATATGTTTGGCAGACGCTCAGGCAATAAAATCTAAGACAGATATTTTACCAACAGAAAATGTCTTATTCTCGAGAAACTGATACATCCTCTTATGTCATCCTCTGCAACCAATGAAGAGTGGCATCGTTATGTATCTGAATTACATCTTTTACCTGAAAATAACGCCCAATCTTAGCTTGACTTGATTTTCTCATGTATAGTTATTACTATATCTGATAGATTTTTCTGTTTTGTGTACATACTTTTAGAATAGGAATAAATTACAATTTATTTCTTAGATTTATTTTACTGGTGCAATAATTTTAACAATCAATAGTATACTATTTCAATAAAACTGCTACATTATCATCTATTTATTTCTGTGAAAAATTTTCCTATGCTTAGTTAGAATTTCAATTATCAATAAAACTTATAATATTTAAAGATCAAGGTAAAACATTTTCAAAATTTGGAAATTCTAAAAAGAAAAAATTTTTAAAGCTTTTAAGCTTTATCTTCAGAGAATCAAGTATTAAGCACACTAATTTGTTTATTTTCATGGAAAACACTAAAAATATTGATCAAGAATTGTAGGTTGAGTGAGCAGGGAAGAATCATACACGTGGGTTTATATACAGGGTTCCTATAAATGATGGATCCGATTTAAAAAAATCATATTTTCAAAAGTTCTCGACGGAATAAAATAATTAATGCGTAAAAATAACGAGAAAAGCACGAAGTTTTTTTTGCCAACATATTGTTTTTTTACCTTATAAATGTTCGAAATGGGACCCTATTGTCACACGGCATACGTCCAATCGATAATCTAGTTCATTCCACACATTTTGTAACATGTTTCTGGTAATGTTTTGTAATGCTGCAGAAATGCGTTGTTTCAATTCTGAGAGTGTTTTCAGCATTGGCTGTACGAAAACACGGTCTTTCACGTAAACCCATAGAAAGAAATCGCATGGGGTTAGGTCAGGAGATCTTGGTGGCCATGTTAATAACGTTAAATCATCGTCACCCGCACGGCCTATCCATCTTTGTGGAAGCACATTGTTTAAGTAACTACGAACCGTCAAAGACCAATGAGGAGGTGCTCCATCTTGTTGGAAGATAAAATCAGGACTGTCCTCAAGCAGTTGCGGAAATAACCAAATTTCCAGCATGTCGAGATAATTGTCACCTGTGACAGTTTTTTCACCGAAGAAAAATAGCCCATACATTTTTTCACATGACATTGCACAGAAAACGTTTACTTTGGGTGAATCTCTCATAAACTGTTGAGATTGATGAGGATTTTCACTTCCCCACACTCTCACATTGTGACGATTAACATGTCCTGATAAATAGAATGTCGATTCATCTGAAAATGCCAATTTTTTGGCAAAATTTGGATTTTGTAATTCCATTAGCATGCGTTCACAAAAGTCTAATCGACACACTTTATCATTCTCTGTTATTTGTTGCAGCAACTGTAAACGATACGGCTTAAACTGTAATTTTGTACGCAAAACTTTCCATACCGTTTGATGTGGCATTCCTAATTCTCGGCCGGCAACTCTCGTCGACTTCCGCGGGCTGCGAACAAAACTCTCCCTCACCTTCTCCACTGCGTCGTTCGTAAGGCTTGGCCGGCCGCTGCTTTTCTTTTTGCACAAGCAACCTGTTTCTTTAAACTGCTTATACCATCGCAAAATGCTTTTGTTAGTTGGTGATTCTTTACCGTATTGAATTCTAAAAGCACGTTGAACAGTAGTAGTTGAAAAAACCCTTGCGTACTCCAACACACAAAAACTCTTCTCACTCAATGTCGCTATTTTGGGTTTCTTACTCTCAGCGATCGTAAATGTGATGCCATCTGTTAGTAACAAAAAAATTCGGGCTTTTCTCGTTATTTTTAAGCATTAATTATTTTATTCCGTCAAGAACTTTTGAAAATATGATTTTTTAAAATCGGGTCCATCACTTATAGACACCCTGCATAATAATGAATATCATTTTTCTCGCGACAAAATTCTAATCACTTTTGGCAATTATATTACTAATTTTATTTATTTTTAAAACTTAATTTATTTTCACCAATTTAATTCTGATTAATATTTTAAAATTAATTCAATTTACCTTTTAATTGCCTAATTATAAGCAATTATCCCTATACATCTCGACTAATTCATGCATACTTAGAAAATCACAAGATATACAAACTACGAAAAAACAAGTTGGTATAGAAGCAGTAAATTTAAAAAAGAGGAAAATCCCAGAAAATGATGCCAAGCCGTTGTAACATAACGCGGCGTGGTTCTCTTTATGTTTTCGAGCTGCAACTTTGTATGATGAACATGTTGCCTTCAGGATATTTCACTGGCACAAAATACCTGACAACACTTTTATTTGATAATAACATAAACAAACATTAATTACTAATACAAACATAAATTATAGATACATATATATATTTTGAGATACATATATCCGGGAGTGGGATTTTCGCTACCCCTACTTCTACCAATTCACTGTTCCTTCTCCTCCTCGCCCACGCTTTCGCTTGTGTGACTGACTGGCGCGTCCTCACAACCGTTATAACAAAAACTTAGATATTGAAGCACAATTCTCCTACCTCATGCATTTGTAATCCAGCGTAAAATATAGACAGAAGTTTTTTGATGCCATGTGTTAGGTAATCTAAAATCAGAATAGTTTGAAAAACGATTGTTTTTCTCCCTAATAAGCTTTAATTGAAATATATAGATTCAACATTTTGGTGAATACGTTTCTTTTGTTTTGTTCTCCTTTTTTATTTAGAATCACTTTTTGAATACAAGAGCTAATTTGATGTGTACATTTTAAATAGATTATGAATTATAACAATTATTTCTGCCCGTGGTAGGAGTCGGACAAACAAACTACTGAATGGCTCTGTAGTATCTGTTCAGATGAAAACTCGACACTAATTTTTTAGAAAATTTCTGCTTTCTTTCATGAATATTATGCTGTGTTCAACTTTTTCAAAGGTTTGGTTTGTTCGGACCAATTTTCAAAGGTTCTTCTTGAAATGTGGTCTGGGTCACCACTTCATATTTTTTATTAAAGTTTATGGTTTGTTACTTCCTTTTGATTTTGACTGAAGGGAGAAAACATTCTCGCGTCACTTGTTCATTGTTTGTAAAGGAAACAGCTCCAATCATTATTTATTAGTTAATAATGGAAAAATTAAATGTGAAATTTAAATGACCAAATGTTTTTATTTTTTTTGTATTCTGGAATCGAGAAATTATTATAACAGATTATGAGAATAACAATCAACGTTAACACTAAAAATTTTATTTGCAATAAATTTCTTCCAGATTTTATTTATATCTTATAATTAAAAGATATACAAAGTATAATATTGCAAAATGTTGTTAATATAAGGTAAATAAAAAGGTTTTTGATATTTTTGCGTTGCCATTTATATTGAAATGAGAATAGTTATGCAAATTAGTGTTAGACATTGTTGAGACATACTTCTGTTGAATGTTGAAAACTTAATGAAACTTCATTTTTATGTATATAAAATATCATGTTTTTTTTTAATTTTTTATTTATTTATTTAATTTTTAAAATTTACTTAGATTATAATTTTTAAGACAACCTCTTAATCGAATATTACTAAACATTACTTTTTTAATGCGTTTTACATGATTTTTAGAACATACTCCAGTGGTCTGCTTAGAAGACCTAATTTTGATTCAATTTTCTGTACATAATTCAGTATTTACTTTAAAATATTTAAATCATTGATCATCACACTGGAACTCTTGAATTTGTAATTTTACCTCTATTTACGTTAAGATATTTCATAATATTCTAAATCAAAACATACAGGAGGTATAAATTTTATGACATATGAAGATAAGTTTGCTAGAGGAACATTTTGATTTACTAATAACTACTGGTAATCCTCATCAATTAAATACAAATGAATCAATAACATCAATAGTTACTACTAGAGTAGGTTCTTTTTAATCGATATCGTGAATTATAATTTAATTTAAAATAATTTTCAGCTAAATTAGAGCTACGCTTGACAGAAAATTCTTTGATTGTTAAAAATTTTAATAATTCTTTTGAATTAAATTAACATTTTCAACTTTTTAAGAAACCATTTTTTTAAACTTTTAATAACTTTAAACATCTTTAAAAATGTTTGAAGTCATTAAAAAATGATATTTTAGTAAGAAAATATAAACAACTATATATCATCAGCGTATATCAAATGTTTATGAAACTTTATAAAATGCATAAACGTTTATTATAAAAATAATAATGGAATCGATGACAGATTATCTCCCATAACTTTTGATTTTCAACGAATGAATTAAAAAAGGTGTGAAGAATTATTTTTATAGTAGTAAATAATGAAATAAATAAATAATAGAATTAATGCAAGTTTGATACAAAAGTTCATTTTTAATAAAATGTGCAGTAAAAATATTATTTGAGACGTCAAATACAATCACATTATACATAATGTCAATATCAATTCAATATGAAACCATACTTTTATTTAAAGATTCAGAATATGAAATAACACACATTCATTAATCTCAACTAATCTTGAAATTTCCTCCTGAATGAGTCATTAAAAAGACATCTTTACAATGACGTAAATGTGTATATAATTTATATTGACCATTTACAAAAGTATTCTAGTGTGTGAATAATGCATAAAACACTCTTAAGGCAGGAAAATTTCCAAAAAATTATGTATACTACAATAAAGAAAAATTTCAACACGGTAAGTTAAAGAAAACATGCTGGGTGTAATTAAAAATAATGAATTAAAGTACATATAATGAATTCAATGAACCAAGCATAATTAATTCGATAGCACTCTGACACAACTAAATTCACGATTTGTGTCAAGAAAAAAGCTTTTCAACCTTATAAAAGATACAAATTAAATTTGGATAACTAATCGGACAGGAATTGCAGTTGGGTAGCTATTTCCAATAAAGATAAAAAGAAATCTTCAACTACGATCATGAATTAGCAATTTAACTCTCTCATCTAATTTTTAAAATCTTAACTAATCCCCAGTTTTAGGAATACATTGGAAGAAAAAGAGAGCATGCTTTAGATGTCGAGATGATTAAGCTCAATATTTATGAAGCGTTTAAATGTTTACTTTGAAAGTTAAGTCTCACCTTTGTTTATTCCTACTCTAAGCAATAATCAGTGAGCGGATTTGTTTTTTTCCTTGGCAAGCAGAACTTTTAATTGATGATGTCTCTGAATTGTGTAATTAGCAAAACTCATTATGCTGCACAAAAGTTTTCTTCCACTAAAGGTATTTTTCTATCTTCATGCTAGAATTCTGCACTTGATGTGAAACAGTAAAACTTACTTTTTTTAGCTAAATAATTGTTTTATTTCAGCCTTTGTTTGGAAATGAATAATTTAAGATAACTTGCTGCAGATAATTATTTTTAATCTCTATATGAGAAAAAATTAAGCTTTTAATATATATACAGTGAAAATATTTCTTAAGAATTAAACTAAACTTAATACATTATGAGAGAAAAGATGTAAGTCACATTATAATAAGTTTTACTATTTAGTATATTAGTGTTTAATCATTCAAATGTTATGCTTTCACATGAAACGCAAACTGTCGGTTGAAGTAAAATATTTATTTTTGATAATGAAATTAACTGCTTTAATACTTGCATTGGAATTTTTTCCAATAAAATATATAACTGTAAATGAAAGAAACATTTTTAAAAATATACTTTACAAGTAACAAACCAAACAGCTTACCAAAAATATGCAAACCTTCAATAATTACATAAATAATTTTTAATCCAATTATTTATATAAGAATCCAATAAAGATTTTATTATTTGAAATCACACACATCATATAAAATGTAATGTAAAATTTTTTAATGTGCAAAATTTGTTTGCAATAATGACGATCAATTAAATGAAAGAGAATTGCATCAAAATCATAACAGATTATAGAAAAAAATTTTAATTATTAAACAAAACTAAAGTGCTAAAAACTATGTAACAGCTTATAAGATAATAATCCTAGTTTTTAATAATGAAGTATCAATAAAAATAAAAATTCATAGTATCATAAAACCATTATAGAAAATCATGATTGCTTTTTTTATCAATTAGTTGTTTGAAGTGTAACAAAATGACTTCAGAATTTATAACAGTTATCGTTCAATTTATTTCGCAATACATTAGATATTTCAGCAATTTGTAATAAAAATAAATAAAGGTAATTTAAAATAACGAGAAAAAGTAAATTAATTTTCATATTTTATCTGAACATTTTCTTAATATTGTAAATGCATTTCAATAGTTTTGAAAATAAAAGCTAAAGTTACAAACAGCAGTTAAATATAAATATTTTTATTGATGATTGAATCTTTATAAAATTATTTAAATAAAATACCTCCCCCCTATATAGTATATCATATTTGTGTGTGTGTATATTACACACAACAGTTCTTAAAAAGTTAATATTATTGTGTGTACTCACACAATAACATTAACTTTTTAAGAACTGTTCTAAGTAATTGTGATGAATTATAATATACATAAGAAAATTATACCACGTTATATCATTGAATGATATCACAGAGATAAAAAATGTGCAAAATTAAATTTAATTGAAGCTTAGAAACTTTTCATGAAATTCTCATTCTTCTTGAGATTAGCTATTATAGATGATCAATACCGCACTGACAAATTGAAGAATCTTCATAAAAGACTTTAAATCTGGTAACAAATGCGAAGGATTTTTCTCCATTTATCATGAATAGTATTGGCACTTAAAGAAATACTTTTCCTTATTTTTTGGTCCAACATAAAAAATATTTTATAGATTATGCATACGTAAGTAGCCAGCAAAAATTGATTATAAGGAATAGTTTAATTATAAAAGAAACAAAATATCTATAAAAGCACACACACAAAGTTATTATTTTAAAATATACCATAAACGTATCAGATTCCGTTAAATAGTTTTTTATATTTATTTTAATAAAATAAATACCCAAATAATGGCTTAAGTATAAATATGACGGTTTTTTATGCGTTTCATGTTATTTTATAACTTAAAACAGCTAAAATTAATAAGCTAAAATATCAGCATCAAAATATTTCTTAGCTCAAATTATATAACTTCTGCTGTTCCACTGTAATCAAATACTTATATTTCTGTGTAACTAAAAGACACTAACTTCTTTAAATGTATGTTAATATTCTAAATTATTTCAGTTAATTCATTCAACTTACATATCTTTTCAGATGTTTTGAAATATATTATTGTTATAAAATTAAAAAATTTTGCTTTACAGACTCATTTTGAAATTAAACATTTTAATCAAATCAAATCAAAACATTCGTTTTTCATAATTTCCTAATTTTTTGCTAAAATTTCCACCATAAATTCAATACAAATATATCTAATTATTTTTCACATTAAAGGACATTATTATACACAATTCGCATTATTTTTATATTTTTCATAGAAATGTTTCCCGTACTCTATTAGCATAATATAGACAACTTCTCTAAACTTTATTGTACGTTATATTAATTTTAAAATTTCACTTTTGAGTTTAACTAATATATTTTTAATTATAAGCAAATTTGTGGGGAAAAGAAATGTAACAAATAGAACTTGGATAATTTATCAAAAATTAATTAAATATATTCAAAAGCATAAATATTTACAGTAATATAAATTGCTGGAGTTAAATGATTTATGTAAAAAGGTATTGTAGTTGTTGATTAATTTATTAAAGTTAAAAAATAAGCTATCGTATTTATAATTATTCTGCAGCTACATATATTTTAATAAATTTGATACTATTTACTTTTTCTTGACATTTACTGGCGAGAGAAAGACATTTTCTTAAATTGTTTTATCTAATTTTCTGTTAAATCCTTTCAAAAAATTTTGTTGATATTTAAATATTTCTATAGACAAAGAGAGGTTAATGTTTTTCTATAACCATAATTCAAATCTTCTACCTAAACTAATCCTGTTACTGTGATTACAACCTGTAAATTCAATGACGCAAACATAAATACATTAATTTTTAAAATATCTTTATAACTCCTGCCTTAGTTTCAACTGTATTTAGTTTAGTTGTAACTTTTTCCATTTCCTTTAAAAATTGTTATTTTAATAATCAAAAAATCTTCTTTCTCGTGCTTAACTTTATAAAATTTCTTAAAAATAGTTTTTTCAAAAATCATTTCTGCCTTTGCGTTTTAATATTTTTATTATATTTTGCTTAAATCTGAATTTATACAGTGCTTTCTCAAGCTCTAAGCATTAAAGTGGGAAATTGAATTTCGTTGTTTTACTACGACTAAAATTTTACTGTTAAAACTGGATGAAATGTAAAAACTATAAACATTGTTCTTTCACCACTTTTTTGATAACAGGATCCAGATTCTTTATATTTTGAACTTTTTCTTGTGACGTAGTTTAAGGATGCATATATTTTTATTAAATTTCCATTCAGGTATATTTCTTTTTATCAATATTTATGAAAATTGCAGGCAATTAAATTTGTTGCACCAAGAAGTAAATGTGTCTATTATGTAAGCAGAATGTGTCTATCATATATATATATAACCATTTGAAGAAAAATAGGAAAATATTTGCTATTGATTTGGAATACATTGTATATAGAATATAGTATACAAATTTTACTATACATACAAAAAGGAATTTCACTCTTATAAGATGAAATATAATCCATTCTAATCAAGTCATCCTTACTAATCCAATAAAGTGTCCAGCAAACCTGAATTTCAATGATAAATGTGATTTAATTCATCGCAATCTTAATTCTAAACTAGAAATTCATAAATCGTAATCACTGAGGGCATAACATGACTTGATGATCAGTAAAAAATTTTATCAATCGAAGTAAAACCTGAAAAACTTGTTGATATGCGTAATCATCTACATTGAAGAAATTCAAGCTATTCTGATGGCGTACTGATACTTTACCACTACGTTGTAAACAGCTTAATACCATATGGTCATTGTAAAATATTTTAAAATCCACCATTTTTAATACTTTCTATGACTTTTCATAGATAGTGAGCTGTCTTCACGAGTATACGGAAGGAATCAAAAACATCCAAGCAAGTATTTGTCAAAGGGACCCCTGATTGACCAGCATGCAGAAAGCACAAAAGCAAAAAATGTCTTTTTGATTCAAAAATTTCTGGGATTAAAATGGAACCTTTCTTTTGGCTATCTTACATACTAGGCTACAAAGAGCCCCACTATGATAATACTTATTTTTAATAGAAATTGTAATACTGGTCTTAAAGTTTCGGCACAGATCGTCTGCTATAATAACCAAAGATTTTAATAGTATCCATTTTTAATATTGGATATGATGACAAAAGATAACTTTCGTGCTAATCATGCAGTCATTATAGCTGCTGGCTCAGTAGGATAAAGGTGAATGCAATTCGATAATGCTTGTCTTTCTGAGCCTCTCCATAAGCAAACATGTTCTTCAAATAGCTATTCATTGCAAATTGCTTAGTTGTTCGAACCCTATTGTAGATATGAATGTCTCTGATTCGAGATCAAAGTAGTCAACAAAAAATTTCACCATATCAACAGTAGTTTTTCTTAAGGATGTTTTCACACAATTCTTGAAGGCGCCTTTATATTCACTGAGCTTACGAATTTATAACAATAAATATTTCAACATTTTAATGGTTAAATGAACAGATATTAATGGTTAAAAACAACAAATATTAATGGTTAAAAACAACAGATATTAATGGTTAAAAAAATTATCATTTATTTCACATCATTTTTATTATTTTTCTATTAAGCACAAGAATTTCATAGTCTCAAATAGTCATAATTTTTTAGCAACAAGATAAGGAATGATGTAAATGAATAAAGAAGAACTTGGTAAGTCATGGCTTTGTAGTGAGAAAACTGCGATGCGTACGATGATAGATTTTCTTTCTCATGCATCGCAAACATGATTTTTAGATATTCGACCAATATTCTAATGAAATAAAAATCCCTCAATATAAAAGCTTTTCTTTCATATATAAGGTAAATATAACTACTCATACTTGTTTTGTGTGCATATGCTAGCATGATAATCATTTGGATATCTCAACAGTTTATTAACTTCATAGAAGTGTGAATGTTGAGTCAAACAGTTTCAAGATGTGCATATTTCAACTGTGGATCCAAATTTTTACAAGCATTGACATAGTCTTTTTGTAACTTTACAGCCGCTGATGATAGCCTTATGTAGTAGTAACTTCATAAAACAATAAAGGAGTTTAAAATACAGATCCGGTCAAATTAATCAATTTGACAACAGCTACACATAAGAGGGTAAAATTCCAATGAGTTAAACACGAAAATGATTTGTCTGAATTTTCTTATACTAACTTAAGCTTACGGCTAGCAAAGGCTCAGATTTTTATCTGTCCCAAAAAAAGCTATTAGAGCTTCGGGTCTAGGTAAGTTACGTTATAATCTAATATCTATAGGAAAGGCATATATGAATATAGGCAGGATATGAAAAAACTATTTTAAAAACGACATTGAAACTTCTGGCATTCGATGACGACGACATTGTTTTAGTCATCAGAATTGGAAAGCATAGCGCCAGGTGCTTTCATTTTATTAGAAACCAAGTCAAGGAAATTACTCTTAATGATAAGAGGAAATGAAATTAAATATTAATTTTATCTTAGTTCATGGTTAGGTTCAATTTCCTATATTAATTTATCTTTAAAATTATTAAACAGCTGTCATTAATTATGAATAGTTACATTTATGAAAATACAATGCTTTACAAATATCAGAACATTATCCTTATATAAGAACTAACAATATTGTCTTATTTATTCAAATTAATATGCCACCATGATCTAAAATTTAAACCTTGGATTATCTGCAGCATCACCAAGAGTAATTTAGATAAATCCCAATCATGCTGTATGTTAATCTTCATGTTATACAGCTGTGAGGGCTGGGCAATGATTAGATCCATTGAAAGTAAGTTGTTGAGTTTTAAGCGCAAAACTATAAGAAAAAAAATTCATTGATTTTGTGATAAGAGTGTAAGGATATTAATGTTTAATCACAAAATCTGCCAATATTCAGGCAAACTAATATTGCTTATCAAGGTTATAAAAAGTTTCAGAATTCGATGGTTGGCACAACTGAAGACTTAAATCCAATAAAAAAAAATCCGCATTTACCAAACCTATGGGAACTAGAAAGCGAAGAAGAAATTATATCAGGTGATTTGACATTGTTAGGTGTGCTGTAAGAACCATATATAAAGGAGACAGAAAATATTTCCCTTTGGATAGAACGAGATGGTGTGGACTATGTGGAATGACCTTTGCCAGTTGCAGGCTATAATGACCAGAATTAAGATTATTTTCAAGAACAATGTTATAAAAAATTGTTTGATTATAATATTTCTGACAAAGAAATAAAATAATTGAATGGTTATAGAACAATTAGTTGTGAATGATTTAGCACCCTCACTCTGGAAATATTTACATTTTATTGAAAAATAAGAAGATTGTTTCTATTCAAATGAATAGTATAGTGTTGTACTTTTCTATGACAACGTGTTCTTCATTTTGCTTACATACTCAAAGAAATATGTAAATTATATTTTATTTTATTAATTCTTCATGTAAGTTCTGTTTTAACATAAAAATCTTAATTCCTTTCAATTGCATTTTATTCCACTGCAAGTGTTCATTTAAAATTAAAATTAATTGATTTTACTATATTTTTAATTTTTTTCTTTTTCCATACTTTTAACGTTACAAATATATTAAATTTAATCATTTGAATATTGTATGTCTCGTATGTTATAAACTTTCATCAATATAAAAACTAAAAAAAATTCATTGCTAACCTTTTATTATTGCAAAAAAGTTTATTAATTAGGAAATTTCAATGCATTTTAAAATGTATTCTATCAATAAAATTATATATAAAATAATCTTCTTTCAGCTGGTATAACGAATCTTAAATGATGAAAATTAATTTTTCAATTAATATTTTCCAAGTACGAAGAATTCTTGGAACTTCTATTTAAATTTTATTATAAAAGTTATTATAATTTAATTCTGTGTAGGTTTTTGAATAATTCATGATGTGAACTGCTTCTGGTGAGTTACAGCAGATAGAGATTAAACGAATTTCAAAATTTTCAAACTGAAATTCATGTTTTTAAAAATTTCCAAATCTTTTAGATTTATAATGTTTTTATTCATTTGGTTAAAAATTGAAAATTTTGAAATGTTTAAAAAAATCTATGTTCATGTTAAAATATTTGAAATTAGTATAATAAAATATGTCAAATAAAAACACAAATGTGATCAATTTCAAAAATACTGCATACATAAATATTGTAAGGAAAACAGTGCAAAGTAAATACATAACTAAATATAATTTATTCACTCGAGGAGAAGAAGTCTTTTTATTACATTTAAACGAAAAATGTTTTCTAAGATCGAGAATTTATGACTACATTATTTTCCTTTACTGACTTGAAGCTTGTCAGGAATATTCAATATTCTTCCGAGGATGTTTTCAAGTCAGGGAAGATATCATATTCATTAAAAACTGTTGGCAAATTATCACGCAAATTTGCGTATTGAGTTTCCATTTAATAATGGCAGAATATTAAAATCTTTATAATGATCTTTTAACTCTTATGAAGTGTGAGATTTGACAAAAATATCTTATCAATAACTTTTTAGTTATAAACATTAAATTATATTTTGAATGAAAAATACATTTTATGTTTTAAAATATTATTAAAATTAATCTTATTAACTGCCTTCAATTTAATATTTACTTATTTTCTATTGATTGATATTCCTTTTATATTCTTTTATTATTATTCTTACCTTATATTCTGATTATTTCTTAAGCTGCTTTAATATGATCATTTGTCATGTATTTATTATTGAACATACACTCAGTACATTGACTCTCTCAAATTAGTTGACGAGTTATAGGAGCTGCGAATAAAAGGATGCGAGCAAATGTTGAACACAACCTATATTGTCAAAAAGCAGTATCAAAGGGGGCCCTTTAGAATGTGTGTTCAAACATCAACCACAAAATATAGTAGAGAATGCTATGTAAATTCATAAATATAAATAAGAAACAAATATAAGAATAATGTTGTGATAATTTTAATCGATGTTTCTTATTTAAGTACAGAAAATTCAATCCCAGTAGTGCCTGTTTTATATTAATTTTTAAGTACATTGTGTTTTAAAATAAATCTATAATTCCTTCCTAAGAACTATTCTGTACATCAACTAAATTCACAGCTACTAAAATTCGCTATAAACTCATCATTGGCGGAAACTAAATGTAGTATATAAAAGATTAAGTTAAATTTAGATCCCAATAACCATTGAAAATCCCAAACTCTTAATGGTAAGACTGCTTTTTTTAGAGAAATTAGCCGTGCATTTACTCCTAGTTGCTTTTAGATAAACTAAAGTGAGCTTTTGCGTTTCTGTTTTCATGTCTGGATGTTTAATTTAGATTCCAAAGTTTTTTTTGTGAAAGTTGAATGCGTCTAATTTTCTATAAGATATATAAAATTCCATTATGCTATGATTCCTCAAATGAGTTTTACAATTTTTTTTACTCTGTCTGTTACGCAATACCATATAAAACTGTGTCCAAATGAGATATACGCTTTGGCGTCGAAATATTAGACCCTGGGGCGTCGAAGTATTAATGCATTCAATATCTGGGTACATGCAATTTTTCTTATCTAGTCTGCAACCTTTTTTAAATAGCAGAAGCTTTTCCACTAATGAACTTTTAATCAAAATCTGAAAACTTTTCTAATCTAAATTTTCTTGGAACTTTTTTAATATTTTGAAAAGATTCGATTTCACGAGATTCACAGTTAAAACAAACATTTACGAAATATTTATAATAATTATTTAAATTTAATATGTGTAATCTTAATATATTATTTAAATCTTTATTACTAAAATATTCATTTATTATGTTAACTCACTAAATACCCTAAAAATTAAAAAAAAATCTTTCAATGATGTTTATTTTTAAAAATTTATTTATTCAATTATTCAACAAAAATTAAGATAATAGATTAGTATTCAAAACATTTAGTTAAAGAAGATTGTAGACATATATGAAAAAATGTACTGATCTTCAATATTCAATAATGTTTGCAAAATACTTTGACCTAAATCATAAAATACAAAACTAAAAAATATATGGTAATCCTAAAGAATAAGGTTTTACTAAGATTAAAGTTTTTTAGACAAAATATTTTTTTCATCAAATAATAAAACCTCTCCTTACTATAGTAACAAGCGACTACAAAAAGATCAAAACTTCAAGAGATAAAAGAATAAGGTATTAAACTTATAAAACTTTTCTTTTTACCAATAATAAAATATTCCTATTCTTGAATGAGTTTACTGTCACATTGTTATAGCAAAGTATCAAAAGGCTTATAAATAATATTTTATCATTTAGAAAAGAATTTTTCTATGAACTTTTCACATTATTTTGTTATTTAATCTATACATTTCAAGCACTTTAATTATTTTTAGAGCTAATTTTAATGTGCTATCGAGAAATTATTATATATTTTTTTTAATTTTTAATATGATTGTTATTTTATCAAAATATGAATTAACGCAAATGTAAATATTATATTGCTTCATTGTTAAGCTGATTTTATTCAAAATTACAAGTTTAGAGCAATTCAAAATTAAGTATCTGTTTCCAACCAATTATAATCAATTAAATGTATTTCAAATAAAAGAGCAAAATTCCAAGCTGAAAACATTTTTATTTAAATTATCATTGGTTTTATGTTTTGAAGAAACGTTATATATTTCTAATATACTATTTGATTGGTGTACTTATATTAAAAACATTATGATGTTTTCAATTGTGAAGATGGCCGTTTTCCACCGTAAACACAAACTTTGCACCCATGTCCTCCTAAAACAAGAGCGCACGTTATTTTAGATGGATATCCATAAATTTAGCTTATGATAGCTTTGACTTAAGCAAACTTCAAAAATTTAATAGTGTCCTTCAGTTATCTTTATGGTAATATGATCCAGTTGTTCTTCATGTAAATTTCCAACGGGATTCAGATTACAAGCTAAATCTGAGACGGTGAAAAAATAAAACACATATTTTGCATTATATCTACGAATAATGGGTACACGTAATTTTTCTGTATAGTAATGATGTATACAGTAACCTTTGCTACTTGTTGAAGTTTATTATTGTAGATAAGGAATACATTTTTGTGGTTTCTATGAATCTCACCTTTCAAAACATGCTGATCTTGTTCGATTAGCTTAAGGGAGGATCAATAGATGCAGCTACTATCCCAACTCTCACATATTTTTATTTACTCATAACATCATCAACTGTTGACTAATGGGTGGCCACAGCGCAAAGTTTCTTTCCTTTCGAAATAGTGTCGTAATTTCATAAAGAAATAATGATTTTCCCAAGTTATATATAACTTACATGTATCTCATATAAGCAATGCAATTATTAAATCAGACATTCAATAGGACATAGAGGCTTCGAATGTAATTCTTAAAGTTAAATTTCTATTTCATCTTCAAATCTTTATAATTTTGAATTCAATTCTAAATAATTCTTTAAATTCGACTTCCAATAATTACTTAAAATTTTAATAGAATTATCTGTCCTTAATAAAAATAGTGTCATCACACTAATAGCTAAAAATATAATATTCCATTATTTTAGCTTAAAAACATAATTTTTCAATAATTTTTCTCTTTAAAAACAACAGTGAAAATTAAGAGTACCAAACACAACTCTATTTCAAAGGTATTCTTGTTAAATTAGAATTAAAACATGTTTTTAATTTTTATGAAAAAATATAATTCTGTTCATGAAATATTGACTGAAAAAATTTGATCAGTTATTTTTAAATTATAGATTCACAGTATAATTATATTTTTAACGAAATATTACATATTTAAAATTTATGATATTTACCCAAAGCAAAAAATATCTCATTCACAAGTTAATTTGAATTAATTACCATGCAGCAAGTCAGAAGCAACCGAGCCAGAGTAACTAGAAAAAATAATTATACTACTAAGATAATTAATTTATCAATTTACCTTATCCCTTTTGCAAATGTGACATTCCTTTTCCTACAAAAATATAAAGAAAAACAGTTATAAAAAATTCATTATATACAAACAGCAGTGAAGCTTTACTATCAATTCTGTGAGATTAAAAAAATTTATTTTGAAAATTAAGCTTTTCTTATCTATCCCTATTATCGTCTTATTTCTTCCTATTTATTATTTCAATGTAAAGAGGCAATGCATTTATTATTGTCTCTTTAAATTGGAGTAATATTTTAAGAACATTGACTTCGTATTCACGAAATGAAAAACAAAACATGTAAAAATCAATTTTCAGAAAACTTCCTTACGGTAAAGAAATATTTGCTATTAAGTGCACAAAAGGAATTTTTATATATGAATTAATACTCTGGGGATGTAATATAAGTGAGCTATATTTAAGACATTTATCAATTGAATTATATGCGACTTAAATGATAAAATATTTTTATTTGATTCACTGCAATTTCAAAAAATTCCTTGAACTTTATCAGTTTATTTAGAATCAAAAAATCGTAAACTGACACATGCACACATGCAAGCACACACACACACATATTATATATATATAAATATATATATATATATATATATATATATATATATATATATATATATATATATATATATATATATATATATATATATATATATATATATATATATATATATATATATATATATATATATATATATATAATTTTAATAAGCAGAAAATTAAATCACAGAATTATATAATTTATGGAAATTTTTAGCCGCCCATCCTGTCTAGTAGTCAGTGTACCTGTTTGTATATAGGGAGGTCCTGTGTTCGACTCCCAGATCGGGCAAGAATATGCTTTCTCTCTTTGTCTCTCACGTCTTTGTCCTTTCCATCTATGAATGGGTTGTGAAAGGGTTGCCTACCCTATAAAAACGGATACCTATGACATGTGTGTACTGAGGAAGTCGGACTCCACACCAAATTATAGTTCAATTAGAAAAGTGGAGCAGCGCACCTCATAATGCCAGCCTTGCTGACACAAATTTAATTCCATTTTATCGAATTAAACCATAAATAATAAAAAATGAGTATCAGTAAATTAATTTTCATTAACTATAAATGTATCTAAATTTAGTATATATATTTAAAATAATACTTACTTTGTCTTAAGACATACCTTAGAATCATTTAAAGAAACAAAATGGCATTATAACTTAGAGTAAGTAATATTTATTTTGTATATTATATATTAAAGTAATATTTATTTTGTTAAAAAGTCATTTCTTGAATTTTTAAATTACAAAACTATATAAATAGATTTACATTTAAATCAATGAACTGCAATGAATTCATTTATCTTTATCTAAAACTTCAGATGAAAAATATAACAGTTATAAAATAAACCTTAATTTGTCACATCAACAACTATGCGAAAAAACTTAAATAGATAGGTAACTACACATTAAGAAATAAAAAAATACCTATATTACACTAAAATCACAATCATATCACACAATATATCAGAAATAAAAATGATTTTATATTGAATAAAAAAAAATATATCTTTATAACACATTTCAAGTGTAAAACCTATGAATGGTTAACCAAATCCATTGCACAGAAATAAAAAAATAATTAACTTTTTATGGTTTAAAAAAATTTCAATCTTTTTATCTTTCAATATTAAATAATAATGATTTATGTCCCTTCTATTTAAATAATTGTATTTAGTAATTGGATAAAGTATTTTCGTGTTGGAATAAAATAAAATTTACGTTTGATGATACAATGAGTTGGATTTATCGGAGAGTTTTTATTTGTTTTTTACTTATTTCAATATTTAAATGCCCAAAGTTCTAGTTTCATTACATCTAAAGTAGTAAGTAGTAAATAAATGTTACTGTCAATTTTTTTAGAACCAATCATTAAAAATATTTAACAAATAATTTAAAAGATAAGAGCTCTAAACACATTAATTTTTGTGCATTGTATCATAAAATTTTCATCAAAACATTTTCGTAAAGGAAAACGAAATTTTTACCAGTATATTATATCGCTAAATCTTTCAAAATACTTCTATAGTCAAAATATTCTAGCACAATGTTTGTATTTCGTAACAAATACATATCTATGCAGCTTTTATTTCAAAATGTTGGTTCAAAGATCATTAATCTCTTCTTATATTCATGGAAATTTTCCAAAGTAATCCATGTATAATGCAGATGTCTTTCTATAGGGATGCATATATCTTAAAGTTTCTAGAAAGATAAACGAAATCCCATGATTTAGTTTTTTCAATATATACTTACGCTTGAAATATAATGATGAAAGTACCTTCAACTGTTTGTTCCTATTTTTGAAAAAGCAATCAAATATCTGTAAAATATACTTCAGCTTTAGGAATCACTTATTCTTGATAAACAAAAGTTATGTTTTTCTCATACTATGAATACAAATTTTCTAATAGGTATAATGTGTTACAGAATTTTGAATATTATCAGCAAATTATTGAATATTTAATTTATTATCATGTAAAATCTAATCTAACATGCATCAACTTCGATTATGGTTAGTAAACTAAGAGTAATGTTCCATTATTACTGAGGAAATAATTTAAAAAACATTTCAAAATGAGAATGATACACACTTTTTTAAATATTTCTGTTGTTTTTGTGCCTTCTCATAAGTAAAAATGAGTGTCGCTAGATACTTACGTAATTCATCAAATAATTCAGTTATGATTTAAAGATCATTTAATTCACCATTATCCATGAAAATAAAATGCAAGATCGTTACGGGTAAAGCGATTTTGCAAATAATTTTCAAAATTCTGTACAAAAAAATAAGCATTTGAAAAGTTTAAAAATAAAAAAGGTAAAAAGAAGTAATTTATGTAACTTTATTAATAATAAAATTTTATTTACTTACAAACTTATAATTTTACTTCTTTAAAAAAAATCAGTCAAATAGTTCCGTTTTTATCTTATTTTTTTCGCTTTTTGCAATAAAGACCATTTTTATTATACGAATTGCAACTTTTCAGTATTTAGACATCATAGGTAAAGTGAAAAGCGAATAATAAGGAGTTAATGTGTGTGTGTGCAGCAGAAAATATAAAAGCTTAAAGAATAGTTGTAAAGAGATAAAGAAAATGTACCAACATCATATTGATCATAGTCAATGTATATATTTTGGAGTACTCAGCACATACGAGGTAAATTTAATTTAATAAAATTAGAATGTACTCACAATAAAATATAATAAACATTGTTAATATTAAAAAATAAAAGTAAAAGTTTTCAAATGAATTTCAATTAACTTCTATGATACTAAATATTTGATAAAAAGGATCTCCTTAAATTATTAAGTTTGTTAGATATGTATTTAATGCAAATGTTACAAAACGATGGACCCAAATTTTTCAAGAATTACTGTTAGAGAAGTCCTGGAAATGGAAAGTAATAATGAAAGTTTTTGCAGTTTTTAATCACCCACAAAAGAACTCTTCCTGCAGAAAATGTAGTCTATTGTTAGTCCTCGAAGTAATCACCATAATCAGAAAGCAATTTCTATCAAACTGTCTCTAGATATGAAATTCCCTTGAGGTAAGGTTTTGGCTGCCAAAAAATCCGGGAGTACTTGGTGCAAGTCTGCTTCATTAGTGAAATATTTTCTACGAAGATCATTGAACAGAAAAAAGAAGATGTAGTAATCTGATGGTGCAAGGTCAAGTAAGTAAGGAGGAGGGCACAAATTCTCCCAATCAAGTGGCTGAATGGTATTCCTGGCCTCCCGCGTGATATGCGATTTCACGTTATCGGCCAAGAACAGTATACTCTTGTGATTAATCAGTACTGGCTCCTTCTGTTGTAATGTCTGTTTCACATGATCGAATTGATGCAGTACATATCAGCAGTGACCGTTTGGACCATTGGTAAGAATTCATTGTGAACCACTTGTGACGACTATTCTGCCAGACATCAACTTCATCGCAGAGAGACAAATCTTCCAACCTGAATTTGTGAAGCAAATGCCTTCCTGTACATTCATTCACAGCATTATTCCTAAGCACTTGACAGATTCAGAAATTTGATGCAGCAGCTGATAAGCCCACTTTGAAGTAGTAAGACAAACTTTCTTGTTTACTTTATAGAATTTTTTTAATTATGTTTACGTATATTGCGTAAAAGATATTGAATGAGGAAGCTCATTTGTAACAAAAATCAAAATATTTATACCTCTAGCTATAATGATTGTGAAATAATAGCCACAGTTATCTTAATACCATTTACTACAAAACTATATTTATGTTATATATCTCTGAATAAACAGTGTTGTCATTTATACTCCAATGAACTATAGAAAGTTTGGAGGATAAAAGCATTTTGCGCAGGCTCTCTTCACCAGTGGAGAGTTCCTGACATTTCCATACGTATGATCTTTCTGCTAAATTCATAAGTTCGTTGTACTGGTCATAAAACCCTGTTTTCAGTAGTTTCCTTTCTATATACTCAAATTAATTTATTTATCTCGATTATATACCATTACATTTATTTCGATATGATAATTCTTCTCTTGAAATATAGTCATAAATTCATATTATATATCATAGAAAAGACTAAAAAATATTAATATAACACACCAGTGAAGATATTCTCTTAATGATTAATAAGACAATATATTTTAAGCAAAACTTTGATTTAATCATCAATAAATATTCCCTAAAAAGGGATAAAATCCTTCCAATGATCCTCTAACATTGCTATTCTTATTTTGTCAAAAGATTATCATTGGCTTCAAAATAGGTTTCAATTATCAACAATCCCTTTAGTACTTATTCTTTTGAGCACTAGTTTCAAATCTAAAAACAGGTAAATGTCACTAGTAGTCAGAGCTGGAAAATACGCGAGATTGTTGATTTTCGCCGTTTGTTGTCCATCTGGTTGGCTACGATTTAATTATGGTTTGAATTTATGGATTCATGTTTCATCCATTGTCACAGACCACGTAAAAAATTCAATTATTGCGTTGAATCAGCTCCAAAACGCGTTTTGAATAGTCAATGCATTTTTTCTGATCAACTGTGAACCAGTGTGTTTCCCACATCGAACAGATTTTCCAGATGAATAAATTGGGAAGAAGGTACTAAATAGCAAGAGAAACCAAAGACACCTGAAGGGATTTTGAAGGCGGTTCATTCTGGTATATTTATCATTATCTCAAGGAATTTCTCAGTTTACAACTGGATAAAATAATTCTACGCACTTTTTTATGCTTTCTGGAATAATTACGTAATTTGCGTGACAGCGAATTCAATAACATTCGTGTTTGAACATTCAATTTTAAAGTTAGCAAACTACTCTTTTAATATTTTTTTTTTAACTTATTCATTATTACGAATAATACTTGTCAAGTCATTGTCTCTTAATAATTTTCCGATTCAAAATCAATTTTCAATACCCTAAACGAGTATTGAAAATTTATTTTTTCAGGTATTGAAACTGAGCTTTGGATATTGTAAATTTTTAATACCCAAAGTTTAGATTTTCCAGCTGTTTTGAAAATTAAAAGTGCATTATTAAAAATCATTGTAAGTAATGGAATAGATGATACATGGACATGAAAAACTTCGACAGTATTATAGAAAAATCAGAACTTATAAATAAAATGATTTTGTAAATAATAGCAACATCTTTATGTATTATCTTGTGAACTTAATGAATGATATATTATTTACTCAAACATTCACATCTAGCACTTCAACTTACTTAATTTAACGAATGAACATACTTTTATTTACGTATAACTTTATTTTAAAGGATTAAATTCATTGAATTTGTTTGAATTCTGTTAAATATTCACAGCTATCACTTCAACTTACTTAATTTAACAAATGAACATGCTTTGATTTAAATGCAGTTTTATTTTTAAAGTATCAAATGCATTGAATTGTTTATATAATTTAAAAAAAATTAAAAATAAAATGAATGGATTAATTTCACAAAGGAATAAAGTTTAAAAAATATATGGAATTCTTTAAAGTAAAAAATAATTAATTCATTACTTTAAACTATCTTTCTGCGCAATGAGTCTCTATAAAAGTCTCTATAAGAAGCTAATAAATTATATGATAGTTATACTTTAATTGTTAGTGTTAATGATTAGAATATTTTGAAGTAATTTTACCCAAATTATAGTAAGGTTTTATTATTTTTGCACAATTTTAATTTAACTTAATATAAATTAATATTAATTTCTTTTAAATATGAACAGCATTTAATATTATCTTGCTGCAAAATTTACGTATCGCTACATTTAAATATAAAATTCTAGATAATGCTAAATTTTAATGTAGAAAAAATAAAATGAGAGCCTTAAGTATACAATTTTATTAGGTTTAAATAAATACAATAAATAACTAATTCATATTAAACATTTTAATAACAACAAGCAATTTTTAAAACAGTGAACAATATTATTCATCTTTTTTTGTAACTACACATGACAATTTTAATGCTTTAAAATTTTATTGAAATTACATTTTTAAAAAAACATTGTATTAATTATTTTTAAAATGAAAAGTATTTATTAAATATCATATATTATGTATAAAAAGAAGAATTTGCATATAAGCTTTCCCTGGCATAAAATCATATAAATTCTAAAAATCTTAATAATTTTCTTAAAATTCTATTTTTGCAAAATATTAAATTTTTCATTTCTCTAAAGTTTTCATTAGCTGAAGACACTATACTTTCAACACGTCCAATAGATAAAAAGTAATTTTGTGTAACTGCATCTTTTACTTTTTTATTTAGGGTAAAATACATAGTATACTTTATTTAATCACAAATATTGAAAATTCATATACCATATTAAGCATAAATATATCACATTTAGCACAAATATTGTAAAATCGTATACCACATTAAGCATAAATATTTTAAATTCAAAGAAGTTGAAGCTTAGAGATACTATGTCACAAAATCACTATTTCTTCTCTCACAAAAAAAAAAATCTTTATATTCTATTTGCTATCCTCACGAGACCCATTGTATATTTTCAGAGATTTCAAGTTCAACTGCCATGAAACGTTTCTCAATGCAAAATTCATTCAATATTCTGATATATTTAAATACATCTCTTTTCCACTGCATCGAATTCTGTTCCAGATCAAATTGCTTTCTCTTTTCCCTTATTCCTGTTAGCAGAAGTAAGTGATCTGAAAGGGATAAAAAAAAAGTTATAAATGGAAAAGTGGATTTTCTCAGAATACCATGTTAAACGTTCGCATTCTCAGAATGAGGGGAGAGCCATTACGGTCTTGTGCATGCAAATTAAATTGAAACTTTATCAAGAAAGGGAAATGGGAAAAATTCTATCGCTAGAATTTTATCGCTTCGAAATGCAAAAAATTGCATTGTTTTAGTCGTTTTATTGAGCAGATGGCTTAAAAAAGCTTTTTTGTGCATTTTATTCAAAGCTAAGATTGTTTTGTAAATAAAAAATAAACTTACATTGTGAAAAAGTTAAATCTGAAACACAGATATGTGAAATATTTTACTTTAAGAGATGTGGATTATAATCTTACTCTAGCTTGATTTAAACAAAAAAGGTAAGTTTGTTTCGTTCATGAGTACTTTTTGCACAATATATCCATTTATCTGCTTTTTAAGAAGTAAAATAATCAAATTAAAATATTTAATTTATGAAAACGGGATATTTTGTTTCGAAAATAATTTACAGATAATTTAGTTGCTTCCTAACTAAAATGCTTAAAACTAATTAAATTTTTTCTTTTCTTCTTTTTCTTTGAATAATTAGTAATTTTTGTCATATAAAAGAAGCACAAAGAAGAAATGGCTTTTGTAGAATTACAACCTCGAAGCTGTTGCTAGCAAAAATTATTGTACTTGATTCTAATGCAACCTGGAAAACGTGAAGATTGAATGTAAAAGTATCATTTAAGGTATAAATATCCAGATTCTTAGTCTCGCAAAAGGTTTGTTTAGTACTCATCAAAACTTCATAAATTTTTTACTGGCCCCTCTTGCATATTGGCTTAGAATAATTACAGAGAAAGAATGATTTCATCCCTTCTTTCGGTTTTCTTATAAAGTAGCTATACATATTAATTTTATCTCTCTGACTACAAATCATTAAGCATCAACGAGGTTTTTACATTTATTAATTTTAAATATCCAGACAACTAGCCATGATGCTATCCTGTGCCGCAGTCCTGGAACAAGGGACAAAAGTGAAGGCACCTTTATTAAAGTGAAGGCACTCCTTGGGAGTGTCATAGTGACCTCGAAAGTGAGTAGGTCTTCGTAATTTAGGAGTAAATATCAAGCAGAAGACCCTCTAACTGGACATACAACTCCCAAAAGTATCCTTTCACATAGAGAACATTCAGACCACGACACGTTTAAACGACCCAGCTACTTTCAGTGTATTACTCAACGAGATAAATGTAAATTAAACAGTTAATTAAAATTAAATTAACATGAATTAAATTGCTGACAAATACAGACTTATGCCAACAGTATTAAGTTCTTTTCTCTTGCATAAAGAAGGATTCAACATTATTACTTCAACAATTCTCAACTACTTTTATCTTTTCTATTAATATCTGGAAGACAATTGAAGAGCTTGTTGGATAGACTAGAATGAAGAGACTAATAATCATCATTTTATCTAGATAACATATTCCGATCCCTTTTAGGAACGTTAAGACATAGTACACAATCTTTTAAAACAAAGAATCGACAGCACACGAATAGTGATTTTCAACTAGTCGTATTTCGAGTAATCCTCCTCTACTAATATTGATAAATGACTTCAGAATTCGGTTCGTTTGTCCTCTCAAACAGCAATGCACAATGTTCGTGATATGCACAAATACTAAAAATGGAATATTGAGTTTTGACTTGTTTTGAAGCAGGCCCTTCACGAATACGCTAAAGGTGATATACGAAATGTATATTTTTCAGGCAGTTTTGGGGCAAATTTTACATAAGGAATTTATGCACTCCTACTCCTCTACAGAATCATTATTTCTGTAGAGCAGATCTTGCGCGCAGTGGATGCTTAGATTGTGGAATAATCATCGATTTAGTACATTAATAGCATTTAGTGATTAGACAACATTCAGTTGAGAAATCATTTTTAACAAGGGCAATTAACAGAGATTTGATTTGATAGTAATTCGCACTGCACTACCCCTCGTAAACATTACCAGAAATTTTTTGAACGTTTAAGTAGGTATTTTTATTGATTTATATTTGGTAGGCCTCTTCATCATGCAAGACCATTCAACCAGTGTCACATATGATATCTTCTTCGAACAAATGTTTCCCAATTTATTGCAGGCTGTTCGACTAAACATCCAGAGAGACGTCCGACATATGAATGATGTATTCTCAACACATTCTTAAATTACGAACTATAACTTCTTGAATATCACCATGCATGATTAATCGAACGTAAAGGACCTGTGGCTTTGCCTCCTCGCTCACGATCTCAAACTGTTGGACTTCTTTTTCTGGTGGCACGTGAAATCATTTATTAAGAAGACGCGTGTGGACTCAGCTGAAAATCTCGTCATGAGAACTGTTGACGTGGACAAAATGAACACGACATCTGGAATCTTCCAAAGGAAGAGTCATTAATTTTTTTGCAGTGTCAATTGTGCCATGACATTTATGGTTGGCAGTTTGAGATTTTAATATGAATCTATCACTAAAAATTAAATCTTTGGTATTGTTCATTCGATTTCCCAACATTGTTGTAAGGTTAGGTTGGAATTCCAATATTCCTCTTTCTTACTTCACAAAGTGGAATGTCATTTTATATTCCTTTGTAATTATTTTTCATCTGGGTGGGTACAATCATCCCTCTTAATTCGTAAAACAATTTAGAGTATCCTGCATATCAACTGGAATTGATAATTTATCCTCTATCTTGAGTTTTTGTGCTAAATTTGATTTTAATCTTTACAATTTAGTATTACTACTGATAATTCCTTACTAAGATTGAAATTCAGAATTATTTTTGGCTATGCTAAAAAAGCTATTTAAGTGAATTAAGAAAACATTTAGTAGATTACCACTGCATTTTCTCAAGAGATGACTATGCACAAAAAATTGATTCAACATTCAGATGTATTATAAATTGATTTTGTACTTTATTCTGAGGGAATTTAGCTGAGCTTCGGAGAAAAGTTTTAAATTTTCTTCTGATTTTATTTATGAAAAATCATTAACTAAATCAGCTAGTACTTTTAAAAAATTGCAAAGAAACTAGAATGTTAGAATTTGTCTTTAAAAACTTAGCAAAATTTTAATTGTAGTACCAGTCCATCTGTATGACTTAAATGATAATCTGATAAGAAAAAAAGCCAGTTTGTTGTTCAATGACTAATCCAGTCACTACATTTGAGTTAAAATTCTAGCTACTAAATAAAAACTAAGTTTCCCAAATTTCCTATGCCTTTGTTATTTGAGGAAATTCAGGTAAAAATTTTCAATTAGATCAAACATTTATTCCGATATATTTAGAGCAAATATAAAATATATCTAAATTCATTCATATTATTTATTGAATTTAGATAAATAAGGCATAACATCGCTGATAAAAAAATCAAAATACTATATAAACTCATATAACATTTGTTAGGATATTAAAGTATCACTGTCTCTGCTTTGAAACTCTCTACATAATAGATCCTCCTGATTAGAGTAAATGTGCGCCCTCTAGTGATTAAACGGTGCATATTCTTGTCAGACGTCTTTCTGTCTTGCTTGAGAGTTGATGTGTTGACTCTCTTGTATATCATTGGAAATGTTCTTCAATGTTATTATTTTATTGTAATTACTTGTCTTGTAATTGTCTGTTGTCATTAAACATGTCTGTTTGTGTTCCACTGCCTTCTCTCCACTTCATTTTATACCTAAAAACATTGACATCTAGAATGCTGTTTCTTAATCAATTTCAGTGGGATCGTACACCACACGAAAGCCAAATTATTGAAGAATTCAAACGTAGCTTTTATCTAATAAATAGTATTTTAAAAATGGATGATCACACTTATTGATGTTAATTTAATATAGCAATTGTTAATAAATAAATTTCCTGTTTGGAAGTTCGTTAATATCACTAATCATTTAAATTTTAGCAAATAAATAAGCATAAAATTCTATATAATGCATTGCTTTTCTAATATTTAAATACTTTAAAGGTTTAAAAATCAAATTAAAACCATATTAATATTTTTATTTATAAAAGTTCACAAATGGTCTGAAGTGCTTCAAAAACCTGTGAAATTGTGTCATTATTAAAAAAATTAATAATTTAGTGTTAAACTAGAAAATTTATATTTGTGAGTTTTTATTTCACACGTTAATATTCCTCAACACAGTTTTACATGCTTTTTAGAAAATGTAAAATTCTTATATATGTATATATATATATATATATATATATATATATATATATATATATATATATATATATATATATATATATATATATATATATATATATATATAGGTCCCATATAATCTTGAAAACTTATCTAAAATATAGTTTTTACCAGTTTTTTTACTCATACAACAAAAAAAACATTGTTTTAAAAGATTCTTCAAATCGAGAACATAAAACATAATCCAAAAAGTATATTTTAAAATAAATCAACTTTAGAAACAGTCAAAAATTGCTTAAAATAATGTTAATTTTAAAGCAATTTTTAATTTCTTCGCAAAATTCATTGATTTGTGTTTGGAATATATTTAAATTTTTTTATAAAAAAAATTAATTCATGCAAAATAGTTTTTTTTTTTTTTTTTTTTGCTAAAAATTATTATATTTTTAATAATGAAATAATAAAAGTTTAATGATAGATAAATTTTTAAATTAAATAATTGCAACTAAAAAAAATATATTTTATTTCAGTTTCCAACATTTATGAAAGAAATTTTAACCTGCTTTTCTTTTTGATGAAATATTTTAAACTTTATACAAATTCCATTAACTTTAAATCTGAACATATTTTGCATTTTTTAGTTAGTTTTGCTTCTTCTGTTATGTGTGCTTTCTTTTATTTCACAAAGTTTTAATTATTTTTTTCCAATTTCCAAAACAACAGTCTTAATTATAAAAAATATAATTTACCCATCAAAATTATGGCATAGAAGCCTGCTTTAAGTCAATTTATTTTAACCTATTTTCCTATTTGATGAAATAATGTAAATTTTAAATTCCATTCATCTTTAATCTAAACATATTTTGCACTTTTGCAACTATTTTTACTCCTTCTCTTATGTATTTTTTCACTTCAGAAAATTTTAATTATTTTTCTCTTATTTTTTAAATAAAACTTAAACTATATACTTTATGTATCATAGCAAAGACATCTAACTTTTTTTAATTCTTCAAATTGTATAAGCATTAATATTTAAAAACAAATAGTACACACACATATACACACTTAAATATTTAAATTAATAAAAAACTTCTCAAAATTTGCTTACCTCACATTTATACTATTTGAAGAATTTCACGATAACATACTTAGCATTTTGATATTTTATCATTAAAGATAAATTACGTGATCACATATATATAAATTACCTGATCGTAATTTATGTATAAAAGTAATTCTTCAAATGAGATAACTCCCTCATATAAGAAGAAGCAGTATCATTTAAAATGTTACAGAACTTTGGTATCTGGATGTAAGATTATTTTTCAAAGCATAAAAGGCGGCCAATTTACGTTCGAGAGATTATGCTTATTCTCTTCTATCTTTTTCTCTTGCTCTTTCTCTAAGATTTAATTATAATTATCACGAAGATTAGAATAATGTTTGATTTTGTTCAGCCTTAGTAAATCTAATTTTCCCATGCAAAATGTGATAATCTCTTGTTTGATGATAAATTAAAGTATAAGATAAAAGATTAGCACAAACAATTAAACAGAAAAATATGCAATAAACAGGAAATGCAAAAGTGCTTTGTATTTGCCACACAATTAGTTAATTTCAAAATAAACCTTTTAAACTTTAACATAATTATAAAAATTAAATTGGTTTAGAAATACTTTTAAATAATAAAAAACAAACATGCATTTCTAAATTTATAAACAACATGCATATTTCGTGTGTTTATAGTTTCATTGTTATCATTGAAATTTAATTCACCCTGATATGTTTTTCAATTCATTTATAAACTCCTAATATTTGGAAATGAAATTTTTAAATTTAAATCGGCATGTTTAAAAATTAAGAATTTTGCAAATTAGAAAGAGAATGTGTAAAATTAAAAAGTAAATTTATATTTCATTTTTACTTTGTAAGCATAATTATTATGTATATTTCGTAGTTAGAAAAGGGTTTTATGCAAATTGAACTAGGATACATGAATAAAATATGCAGCAAAAATTTATGTCACATTTATGTGTAAAAATTTCTTTTACTATTATTTTAGAACTGAAGTGATTTTTTGCATAAGATTACTGTTACACGAACGCATTATAACTTAAAAACATTTAATCTTATGGATACCATGAAAAAGAAAGTAATTTTATCACTATAAAATATTATCTTTCAAAATAATCTTTAAAAATAAATATATGTATATAATATTATATGTTCTATATTTCCATTTCCTCGTATATTTTTAAAAAAGGAATACTTCAACAAATTATCGATAACCTTTATGTAAAACTAATTTTCAGACTTCAAAAATTCACACAAACAAATAATAAATTGTTCAAAGATATATTTAATAAGGATATATTTTATAACTCTTTGGATTTTATTTTAAGCTCAAAAGAGAAACTTTTTCATGGTTCACTCCCTTAACAGATTCAACAAAGAAAAGAAAATTTTATAGACAGTATAAGTTTATTTTAATACGTGTTTAAATTTAATAACTTAACTCAAAAGTCTATAATAATCAGTTTATTTGAGTTTTCTTATTCCTCTTTTATTAAATACTAGGAAGTACTCTAAGCATTTTATAATGTAAAGCAGTTTACATTCATGAAAATATATAACAAAGCATGATATAAACTTATTTATGGGAATTCATTTTAAATGTTTTATAACTTTCTTATTAAAAACTTTAACAACATAAGTTTCTAAATTATTTAACTTATAAATTAAAATTAATTCAAAGCGTTAAATACATAGTTTCAAATATTAACATTTAAAATCATATACTTCTGTAAAAATAATAAAAAAATGCAAAGTGTAAAATGTAATTTTCAAAATGATAAGATTGAAAATGTGTTTGAAATAATATTTTTTCAAACATTCAACCTTTTGTATAAGAAGAGCTCATTAACATTTTAGATTTCTTATTATTGCTCACAACTTAATAACTAGACATTATAAATATAGTTGATCTTCTTACAAAAACATCTTCTATAAATTTTAAGATATTAAATGTTTTCTATACTTGGAAATTAATATTTCAGACCCATCAATACTTATTTAAAATTCATTTTGTGTAGAAATCATTTATGTTTGAATGATGAAAACACTATTTTTTAAGTTTTAAACAAAAGTATATTTAAGGAGTAATTTAACTACTCCCTAGTTAAATTTAATTAAATGGTATTATCCAATATTTTATCGAGTAAAACTTTTTACAAACTATATTCATCATTGAAACTAATAAAATTCAAAACAAAGTTGGAAAAATAAAGCAAACATGATATTATTAACAGGGCATTTATATTTTATTGCTTGACAAAATTTCTTAAATTCAAGTAATTGAAGTATAAGTTTAAGTACTGCTAAATTATGTATCCTAATTAATACGTAATTCAGAATTCAGAAAAAGTGTCCACACTAATTTCAGTATAATGCAAATGCAATCTTTTTCATAATCTTTAAATTTATTATTATTAAAGGTTTTCCCAAATTACTTAAAACATCATGGGTAATGTTTACAATCTACATAAGATTTACATTTTCAATTCTAAGCATATTTTTAAGCATCAAATTATTATTTGAGCATTTCAGAGTTAAATATATCAAAATATCTCATTGTTCATGAGTTGAAAACCATGTGTCCTTGCCTTATTAGTTATTAGGACTGACAGATATGACTTTAAGTTTCCAAAACATTCAGAACTTATCTTTAAAATATTGTTAAATTTTTCATTAAAATAAAACACAGTTTTTAAGTCAGGAAATTTTTGTCACTAATTTATGCTCTTTAATTGACGCTAAATTTTTCTTGTTGACATTATAAGATAACTACAGTTAATTTACCATATTTAGGAAGAATAATTGTTTTTTTTATCTTTAACAATCACTTACGCCATTGTTCTTTTAAATCTGTATGAAGATTGTTCATCACATGATAGATATCTTTGTCGTAATTCTTGTAAAATACTTATAGTATAAATTCTTACAGTGAATGGAGTTAGAAATTCTACTGGATCTCTCTCTTATACCGTCCCAGCAGTTTGTAAAATGAATCAATTCTTATTCTTTTTGAGTTTAAGGAATTCCATTAGATTTTTCCCTTTCACTGTCAGGCAATCTTTATAGTATTCCAAGTAATACTTAACCGACTCAGCATACACGACGTATCTGATACGTCGCAATAAACTGGTCAATTAGCGGCCAGCGTCGGCAGAGATCCGTCACAATTTTCCAGCCTAAAAGCGGCCAGCGACGTATATATACGTCGAAGGTTTCCACACAAAAGCGGCCACGACGTATATTTTCGCACAGTAGAAACCACTTCCTTTTTCTTCCCCCTAATGGGTGGATTGATGGATGGGTCTTAATGACTCGAACCCCACTCCTTGAAGTATTTTCTTTTGAAAACTAAAACTGGGACTGATTTTCATGCCAAATATCTAAATCATTGATTACTATCGCCAAGATTCAACTCTAAAATTTAATATTTGCAATTTTACAAATGAAATGCAATTTTGTATAATAAATATCTGTTTTAAATTTTGTCTTAAAATTAATTAAGTTAGGTGATTTGGTTAGGACAAAGATTTTATATTTCCATATATTTTTTAATTTTTTTCTGTTAACGTTTGCCTTTTTTCTTAAGTCTATTTTTGTCCATTTTCCTTCTTTTCTTTATTACTTACATTTATTTTAGTTAATTTAATTCAGTTTTTTAATGACATTTTATAAACTAGTTATGATTGAGATAAGTGAATAAATTTCGTAAATGTTAATTATATATTTAATTACCAATGAAAGAGCTCTTGCATTTATTAGTAAAATTGATGGACTTTGCATAATTAATAACATTGTCTTAAGTTATAATCACTCAAATTCATTTAATTTATAGTTTTATTTTTGTACATTGGGAAAAAACTTACAGAATAAGTTTGCTGCATGTTACATTTTAGCTCATTATTATTTTAATTTCTTTTAATATACATTTGAAATATTGTTCATAAAATAAAAGTATCATTTTAAAGCATAATGTAGCATGATTATCATCTGAGTTATAGCCAAGAATATTTTACTTATGTTTTGACTACCATTTCTCTTGAAAGAAACATAATATTCCCAGCAAACACAAACTGCCGGCAAAAATCCGGGCCGCTGCTGGCCAAGCCGGTTTCCTGTTGGCCATGGCAAGCCACTGATGATTGTTTGATGGCCCAGCTCCGGCCATTACGGCCACGGATGAATGCTGGCCAAAATAAGGCCTACAGTGCCTATTTTCCTGACCAAGAGCCCCTGGGCTGCGAAGCACATGTTCCGATTAGGTGCTCAGCATAACGCAAAATACCCAGTGTTTAGTTCCCAAGCATGCTCATTGTGGACATAATGTTACTAATAACCATTCCCCCTTTTATAAAGAGATAAAACTAAAATTAAGTAAAAGATTCCATCATAAAAGAATTGTATTAGTAATTTTTTTATGAGTTATTAATTCTGAAGGAAAATTAACATTATTATAGGCATTCGTAACCTATTCAAGTGCTTGGCTTGTTTTGCTTTGACTGTAAATTTAATTGTAAAATATTGGAAGTTTAAAAATAGTTGTGTTGGATTCTCCTTATTCAAATAATTAATACTGTAAAATAATACCTAAATAGTAGAAAATAAGTGTTATGCATGAAGTTTCTCCTAATTTATATAAATAGCTCAATTTTTTTCTGTTTTTTACCTGGGCTGTTATTAACATCCTGCTGTTTCTATTTTTGTAATTAAATTGAACGAGTTTAATAATTCTGTTTTTTTTTTATTTTCAGCGTATTACAACAAAAGGAGAAATTTGTTCCAGAGTACTAATTCGGAAGGTGGACCACAAAAATAAAAGAAAAAACTTGTAAATTAAAAATGTTAAAAAAATTTTACAAAAATTATTTTCAAATCTAAATAAAAATAGATATTTTTTATTTTCAATATTATCATAAATAAAAAATGTTAATTACATTAATGTTTAGACATTTCACTTATATATGGTTTTTGTTGTGTTAATTTTTATAAGTAATAAAAAATCTTAATCTGCATCCTTTTGTATAATTTTTCTCAACATCTTGTTCATGGACACATTTCACTTATTTATGGCTTTGCTTTCTTAATTTTTATAAGTAATAAAAAGTGTTAATCTTTATACTTTTTATCATTTTTCTCAACATCTTGTTGCATGGAGTTAATTGATTTGGAAAATAATTCTATAAAATTATCATAAAACTGGAATTCTTTTATACATTCAAGTTCATTTTTAGCAATAAATTGACACTTTTTTAAACAAGAACTTTTTTTAAAAAAAATTTATAAATAATGAAATTCTGTAATAACAAAAATTTTAAAAACAGAATATAAAAGTTATTTAAATAAAATTTAGATTAAAATAAAACTATAAAATTTAGATAGCATTTTCAAAAAAGTGATTTAAAATATGAGTTAGTAATTCATATTTTTTTTAATCTTTATATAATTAAGAACTAAAAAAGCACTGAATGATATTTGACAATTAAATGGATAACAATTGTCTTTTGGAATCACAAAAATATATTCAGTATTAATTTGATGGATTTCCAATATTTCCATATTAACTTTAACAATATATACAATATTAACATAAATAATGAATTCAATATTTATAGAAATAAATAACCATAACCAGCCCTACGTCGGTGAAAGCAGCTATCGTCGGCCAAACGGCAAAGGGCCGATGGATAACCGTATATGGGCACGTACTGGCAATTACATGGGCCACATGCGGCCAATACGGCAGTGATGGCCACCCGGCGTTGGGCCAACAACGGACCGTACTGCCGGCCCAGCAGCAATGACGACGACCACTTTATTGACGGAGCCGACGAGGCCAAATAGCGGCGGGCCGCTGCTGGCCAAGACGGCTGACAGCAGCGGTCCGATGGATGCCCGGCATCTTTGTGTTTGCTGGGTAAAGTATGACAAAAATATTAATTGTTACTCTAAAGTCATTATTTTAATATATCAATATTAATTAGCTATATTTTTTTTACATATCGTATGATTAAAAATTTTCATTAATAAAAAATAAACAAATGAAATTACAATATTTCTGATTTTATTTCTATTCTGACTTGAAAGACATTTTAATTTTTATTTAATTTTTTGTATAAATTTCATATAGTTTTTTTATATGACGTAAGGATAATATTTTGGGAAATGAATATTCTATTATAAAAATTTATAATATCTTTAAAGCAAATTAAATTTATGATTCAATAATTTTTAAACAGTAAATTGTTCTTCAGAAAATTCAGTGAATTTTATTTAATATTTAAATATTGATAAGCATTTTTATGTCTAAAATAGTTTTTTAGTCTTCAGAAGGTATTCTTTTCAATTAGTGTAATAGTTATTAGTTGAAATCACAATCTTACTTCAGATAGAGAATTAAACTTTAATAAAAAATAATATCAATAAAGTTTATAATACCGATCAATTTAGAATTGCAGGTATACTTTAAATTTCTGGCAAAAACAGTAAGAATATTTTCATACAAAAACAACTTTTCCGATATAAATAAATTTTTGATAATTTAAAACACATTAACTTTTTTTTAAACTATGATTCGATATATTGAAGCATAGCAAAATAGATGCTTACAACAATCATACAACTTCTTAAATTTTCAAGTCTTTAAAAATATATCTTATATCAATTTTAAAAAATCATTAATTTTCTTATTTCCATAATTTTTTCGACTTTAATTCTTGATATATAAATTTCTAAAATTCAGCATGTGGAATGTTAATGCTATTTCGTTACTTTGAAAATAAATTTTTTTGTAAGCTCGCCCTATCTCAAAAAAGTTTAAAATGACCAAATAAATTCTTGCATTTTATCTATAAAAATATCTTTGTATTTTGAAAACATCTAGACAATTTTTACGAAAGAAGATAAAAATGAATAGAAATTTGCAGACATAATAATTATCTGCAAAGTCATTAAGTACTTTATTAGTATTAACAAAAATATCGTACTCAATAAGAAAAATTAAAATAAAATTTAACTTTGTGATTTTATTTTAAAAAAATGAAATGTAGGTAACATGTAGTTAAGGAAATTAAATTTGATTAGCTTAATTTTTGTAGTTTTCCCATGTTCAGAATTTTTAAATATTTAAAATAAATTGTTCTTATGAAATTTTCTTTTCAAAATTTTACTTTACTTATGTAAAAGTAAAATGTTTATCAAGTTTATAATTTTTATACAGTTAGGATTTCTACAATCTTACATGATTTGATAAGCAAAACTTGTTTTGTATTGTGATTTGTTTCTATCATATTGATAATATTATATTGTTTTTTTGTGCAACAAAAGTTATAGATAGCTCCTAAAATATTCAAATATTTTTCTCTAATTCACTTCCCATTGGATCTTTTGAATTAATGATCACATAAAGTTGAATATATTACAGGATGAGGTATTAAATTTATTTTGTCAACAATTTTTATAAATTTTCAATGGTACTATTTCAAGCAGTTTCCCATATACATCAGGAATCCGTTTCAAGGAAGATATCACACGTGTGACTTCCTGTATGAGTAGGGATGTTTCCAGTTAGTTACGGAAGGAATGAAAGGGGTGTTTGATTGTTCTAGTTGAATGAGAAACTGGTTTCTTACCCTGATTCATTACTATAATCAAATTTAGAAGTGTGTTTTCTTCTCTTGAATGATTTTCAAGTCTTAAAGCGAATATAAATTTTGATATTGATAAGTGAAATATTTAAAACTGTTCTTTTTTGTCAAATTTATATTTTAAGAAACATTTAAAAAAATGGCTAGTGACAATGAAGATGAAGTTCCTCTTTTAACTACGTTTGACGTATTTTTCTTTGAATTAGAAGAATCTGACAATGATGATGTTAATTATGTCAGACAATAGTATCCCGTGAATAACGAAACTTCAGCCCTACAATGTTTTTCATTCACGGTTTCTCCTGGAATGAAAGAACCAGCTCCCGATCCGGAGGGTTTGTTGAAATTTTTTGAATTATTTATGAACGACACTCTAATTGAAATGATTGGGGAGGAAACAAATATTTATGCTGCAAATTATTTACAAGGGAATTACTCTTACCCCAAATTCAAGATCACGTCAATAGTATCCCACTGACATTCAAGAAATGAAAAATTTTCTCGGTCTTTTGATGTTACAGAGAATGATTACTAAAAATAAATACGTTCAAAAAATTATATAAAATTTTCACTGCTTCAATTGTACGGTGCAAAACTGCTAATTTTTTATTTTCAATAAAAAAAACTTTCATAACCGAACATATTTTCTTTTGAGAACAATGTGGAAGTTTAGATCAATAAAAATCCTAAGTAAATCTATAAATAAGCACTTTCCAGTCAATTTTTGACGTTTAAAATTTCTAAAATGCAAATTTAAAATCTAATAAATGAAAATTCTAAAAAGAAAATAAGCATAAAAAGGATTTCAGTTTTAAACCGTAAATAATTTCTTATTTAAAGGAAAGAAAATTTTTCATAAAAATATAATTGGGATATTTTTATGAACAATAGTAAAATAAGTATCTTATCATTTAAAAAAATAATAAATACGCAAAGAAAATTTATAATTCTCTATTAAGATTCAAATTTTTAATTAAGGGACTATATTCTCCTATACAAAGTCCCTTTGAATTTGAGACTCTATAAACGTTACATTCGTAGCATTATTATGTTACGAATGAAAACATTTTTATAAAAATACTTTTTTTAAAATAAAAAAGGAAGTCTTAGTATGTTGTTAGATATTATTTTAAGGGAATTGAGTCACAAGTCCGTACACACACACAGAAAGAAAGTAACTCATTATAATTTTATCATTTCTCTTTTGCACTTTTGCGAAATTAAGTAATAAAGATTATTTTATTTTTAATTATATCTAAATATCAGTTCACATACGCTAGGAAAATATTGAAAAATAATTCAAGTAATAAACTTGTATAAACAAATCTACTTAAGTTGGAATACATTGGCCATAACAGTTTAAACTACTTAGTAAATGCACTGAAATTAGATAAAACAGATCAACCAATAAAATTAATTTTCTTGCACTTTTTCCCCAAAATATAGGACAAGTGATATTTTATCTAAGGTTGATCAGTTTCCAGTTGAGAAAAAGTAATTTAGTTAATAAGCTTCTGCCTTAATAACTTTAAATAAGCAAAAAATTAAGTTTAGTAATCAAATACAGCATAAAAAGTCCATAACAATGATTAAAGGGTAATTGTTATCCTTTGTACTTCATATTATTCACTAAGTTAACATGAAAACACTGAAAATTTCTTTACTTTAAATTACACTATAAATAGTTATTTATTATTTTTACTTTCTAAAAATAATACAAAAAAATGTGAGGTATGTTTTTATTTTTATCTACTTTTATTTGGATGCACCCCCCCCAAATTCTCCGCTGTGACAGTTTTCGGGGGGGTAAGAAATTTTCCCATAGAGAGCGAAGAAATAACCGACGATTTTTAACCAGTTCAAGAGGAGTAATTAATGAACGAAAAAGTACAACATCTGGTTTTGAGGAGGGAATACTTTTCGCAGATTCATAAAATATTCTGAGACACTGAGTCGGTTAATATCTTCACTGATTTTATTCCAATTCCAAAGAAATGGCTAGTAAATGAGTATCAAATTAAGTTTCTTCCATCTGTTCATTAAGCTTGAATCGTTCGAATTCCATTTTCTTAACTTCATACTTGCTTCCTGCAGTATTTTCTTCTCGTTATAAGGAATTTGGGAGGCTTCTTCAATATTATTAGCTTCATTAATCAAATCATTAATATAGAAACAAGTGCTCAATTAATAAAATAATTTTTCCGATATCTTTCAATAGCTTTATCGTGGCGGCTAACAGGAAAGAACTCGAACCTCAAATCACCTATCCTAACAAACATATATGCAGAAGTTAGAACTGCAATTACTATCTTCCATTAATCAATGATGGCCAGGATTAAACCTGATATCACAAGCTCTGAAGAACGAACGTTGTCCTGCCATTGGATCACGGTGAGACTGATATCAGAATATTTTTAACACCACCTAATGCGCAAAGTAACGGATAAAGGCTGTTGTAAGAAATTTTATCATAAACTAGCGGAAGTTTAATTTACCTTCCAGGACTTTTCATTGATCATATGCCCTATAAAAATGACGCAAGGGAGAAAACTCGGATAACTTCTAAGTACCCACTCTGACAAATGTGTATATGGAAGGCAGAAGTGCAAAATCAACAGTGGTTGAAACCGTATGTTTCAAAGTATGCTCTCCTACAACTTAACTGAATCCAGATTAGATTATAGATACTTGAACATATAACGTACAATGCTCCATTGAAATACTTAGGAAATGAAATGAGGGTTTATAATATCACAATTTATTGCAATGCTCAACGAATTGATGGATATTCAAAAAAAATTATTATTCCTCTACAAATAATACATAAAATGTTGATAACCTTTAAAATATTAAACGTTATAAACGCAAGAAAACGCATGAAAGTTTAGCCGAAACTTAAGCGCGTTTAAAGGTGCGGTGCGAATGGAAAATTGCTTAAAAATCAAAGAAATATCATAAAAAGGGTTTTCTTCAACAGAATAAATGAAATATCATTGATATTCTGATCAAATATGGTAAATATTCAAAAGATATTCTGAATTTGTTAATAAAAGTTATTTAATAGGTGTGGCCTTTTCTTATAGTTCTGTTAAACAATAGAAAGCAATAAAATTAAACCCAAATAGTGAAGCATTTGATCATAGAGTTCAATCTCTAAGTTTTGTAATTATAAAGAATCAATTTTATATGGTAAAATTATTTTTAAAAATTCTGTAGCAAAAAAATAAGTTATTTAAATGTATATTATTTGTGCATAATTCAAAAGGTAAATGGCAACAGCTTTCACAACCATTCTGCTTTGATCGACTTTCGTTTGTTTATATTTAATTTCAGTTTTCCTGTCAACATCTTTTCCTTAAAATTATTTCCTTCTACAATCGAAACATAACTTTCTCTTCAAGAATGTGCATGCTAAATTATAGATGAATTAATTAGAGTGCGTCCAAGATGCACAGAAATGCATTGGCCTCACAATATTCACTGTCTGTAAATGTTTACCAACATGCATTGCTGCGGTAAATAGTAGGCGTTTTAAATTTTTGCTTATTTACAATTGTATTATATTAATAAATTTTATTTATATTTCGTTGGCTTAATACTTTTTAATGTATGCAACTATTTTAAAATAATTTACCAGCTTTGATTTAATAATATATTGCCAAAATCTCCTAATATTTCTGTGTTTTTCTTGTTAAACGATTTTATAATTCAAAATTTTATGTTAGCTATTTAATTCTAATCAAAATTAAGAAATTTTTAATCAAATCAAGTTGTATTTAATTGAAATAATTAAAATTTCATTAACTTATTCATATATAAATGATGTTTCAGGATAACAAATTAATTTTAATTTGTGCTATCGACGAAATTTATTCTGTACATTTTATTGATTTAAATTTTTAAGCAAAAATGCTTATTTTGAATCGTTATTTAGTTATTGTTACAAATTACTTATTTTGTTGTTAACGTAAATTGCATTGTGATTAAATAATTTTAATTTTGTAAAATTTGCTATCATAAGAGAACTTTTAAATACATTGATTTTTGACTAAAAGTTTTGTTTAGACTATTTTTGCAGATTTTTATTGTTTTTGATGGACTTTGTTCATGCTTTCTGATGTACCATATGTTTTACATTTCTTAGATGATTTGGCAAAATTTCTGGCTTTGGCTCATTGTTGCTCTTTTTGTTGCTACGTTTGGGCCTTTCACACTAATAACTTCAGTCATATGTATTCTAATCATAATTCTGAGGTATGTAAATATTTTACTATATTTGCTGGACATGTCTTGTTTCCAGTTTTCCATGTATTCTTTAAGTCTCTTGAGGATTTCATCACAATTAAAATATTATTTATTAAGCCCTTAAAAGTAGAAAATATAAATGATTTTATTAATGTTATAGTTGTGGCAGTTACACATATATTATATTACATGTTAATTATTCATAAAGTTTAAAGTACATTTATTTTTTATTATATGATTTTTAAAATCTATCATGATATAGATATGACTGATATAGTGGAAAGTATAATATTTTAGAAAGCATTGTTTTTCTCTCAAAAGACATAATTGTGAACATTAAGTAACATATATAGCATATCAGTGAGTTTATATTATATTTATATTATATATGCATGACTTCTTATGTTGTACATTTTGCTCTAATATAGAATTTCAAATCTTATAAACATTTTTATATTTAAACAAAATACTTTTCTTAAAACTCAATAATGACTTTTTTTGAATTTTCTGTTTTTTAAAATATTGTATATTGTTTCAATGTGTCTTTGCATTAAATAATAGATTAATTTTTCTAAGAAACCATTTTTGTTAAGATTTTAAGTTATTTGCTATTTTAAAATGTTTCCTTATTAAAAACAGAAAGGCTATTATTTAACTACTTGCATATAATTTGCAAATTTCATATCTCCATGACTGATTTTAGTAAGATATAAATAATAATGTTATAAGATTTTTGACATTTGAATTATGTAAAATGATTTTAGATGATAGTTGAAACTTCAATAATCTTGTTTTTTATTGTTCATCCATTGCATATAATTAGATATTCTATTGTTTTTATTGAGTCTCATTTTGTGTATTTATTTATGTATAATATGGTGTGGGACAATGTTTTTTTACTTTTAAAATGAAGTGGTATCCTCCTCTGCCTCAGTTAATTGAAAATTATAAATTTTTATACACTATTTATAAATTGAAAAGGTGAAAGTGTTTGTTGTCCATTAACTGTTTTTTTACATGATTTGGCACTGTATTTAAGGAGTCTTAAAAATCTAGTTGTACTTTTTTTTCAAAATAAATAGCCTTCTTGCATATTTTATTCACCCTTATAATCTACTACAGATTTCGTTTAGAAACTTGATCATGTACATTTAGCTCTAAATGCTGCATAGCTTTTGATAAGTAATTTTTTTGACAAAAGGATTTACTTTTCCCTAGTGGAACTATACTGAATCTAGGATCTAAGCTGTCAAACATTTTTCTTTGTATATTTGGTACTGTCATCCTGTCAACCATTTCCATGAAAAAATACATTGTTAAATATTGTAATTTAACACCTTATAAATTAAAATTTTTATCTGTATGTTTCAGTGAAAGTATAAGTTAACTGTTTTGTTATTTTTCACATTTTTAAGAAAAAGGATAAAAATTTACAATATTGTAAAAAATATTTTGATGAAAATAGTAAGCTGAATAATATGTAAACACCTCATATTCAATCAAACAAGCTAAGAAAATATAATGGCATGCAGTTTTTTTATAAATAAATTGATAAATTATTTGCTGTTTTTAAAAAAAATTATCACAGAGTTTAAAATTATGAAATTAAATATTATAGACTTTTAAATGATCTTGGTTATATATTTAAATGTCAACAATTGTGCTCATTAATATATTTCTAAATGTAAACATTTTTAGTGATTATAGAACTATTTTTTTGGTAAAGAGACATGCTGTTCAGCTTTAGTTTTGCTATTAAAAATGTACTCAGCTTTAGTAAAATGTAACTAATATTATGTAAAATGGTGTTTTTGTGAAATATTTTGTTTTTATTTTTATTTTTATGTTATAGTTGATGTTATTTATGTTATATTTACAGCATATGTCTTGTCACTCTTGTGCACAGTAAAAGAATTTTTGCTCTACAAAATGTAACTGACATGAAAACTTCATATCCTTCTGCTCTCTTAAAGGTATAATGTACTCCTGTAATTTTTTCAAGAGTATATTTTTTATTTGGTTAAAAATATGTTTACCAATAATTAAACAATGAAATACATAAAAAATATGTGGACATATTTTATAATTAACTTATTTTTATTGACTATTTTTATCTTATAAGAGTTTATAAAACATATTTTATGAGAAATAATCAACTAATTATGTTCCACAATATTTTTATTTAAATTTTAAGGAATGTTCAGTAATACATTTTCTATATGTTATTGATGGTATTGAACAAAAAAATATGTCATCTATATCCTGCAATTCCTTAGTGGTTTTCTTTTTTTTGACAAAAATTAAAGCAAGTAGCTCCTTTATATCAAAACAAATAAGTGTTAAGATTAATTTACTTGTAATATGCAGTTTTATCCTTTAGACTGTTTCTTATTGCCATTATATATTTGATTATATAAAACATTTAATGTTTTTGGTTTTTTCCTTTGTTTTCTTATTTCTTTTCCTTTGCATGTCAAATTTAGCAAAAATAGTGTTTTTTAATAGTGTGTAAAATTATTAGTTGTGTTAAATATCTTTTCTTAAAGTATCCTTAAATAATGTTTCTAATATGAACTAAAAAATTTATCAATTTACTAATTGAAAAATAAATTGCTGTTTAAAAGGTAAAAAGATGACTATTCCATTGAACAGGATGTATATGCTGTTTAAATTTAAAATTAGTTCATGTATATTATATAATTATATAAACATTTAATTACAGTTGCAGAAACAACATTATGCAAAGAAACTCCTTAAACATGACCAAAGATTAACTGGTTCAAATATTATTGATGACCCTTTACAAGAAGTAAGTCTTTTAAGTTAACAATTTTCTGAAATTTATAATTTATTACTCTGTTTACCACTGTAAGTGAATTGTAATAAAAATAGAGTAATTCTTCCTTTTTCTTGTAATATTTTGTTTCATATTTATTGAAATTTTGACAATATATATATATATATATATATATATATATATATATATATATATATATATATATATATATATTATAAATTATATGATATTCTACTTGGCTGTTATAAAACAGAGTACTTGAAAAATAACATTTCAAACTATCTTTCACAAAAGTGTATAAATATTGTATATAATGATAAATGTATCATATTGGACTGTTGCCAATGTGGAAAAAATAGAAATTATAAACATTTGTTCATGAGTTTTAAACTATTGATCAAATGAAATGATTGAAATTTTGCTTATTTTTCTAAGATCATTCATTGCTAGAAATAACATTCAGGGACTTGATTTTGCTTCTTAAACATTAAATCTAATTTTACTTCATAATCATCTTTAAAGTATCATTTTTTACAATCTGAACCCAAGAATTAGATCTCCCTAAATCTGTAAGTCTACAAGGAAATTTGCTAAACATTTCTTTTGAATTTGTTATGACATTGTTTTTTCAGCCAGGAATAGTGTTTCATGAGAACAGTTGATGTTCCTTGATTTGTTTCCTGGTAACATTTTAGAAATGAAATATTTCTTGTTAAGTTATTTTTTGTATAGCCATGACTGAAACTTTCAATAAAAATCTGTTACTTATTTCATAAGATGACAAAATACCCTAGACCTTGATTTAAAATAATTTCTATATCTTCCAAAATAGTTATAGATTAATCTATTATGTGTAAAAATTTTCAAAAAAAAAAAAAAAAGCATAGTATTTTAAATTTTAGCTGGATTATTGTTTTGAAACAAAACAGCAATTTTAAGTTATATCAAAAACAATTAAATTGTTAGCAAATTTAAGTAAACATCTTGATTATTCATTAAAATGGTCATTCTTTGTTATTTTAATTATGAAAAATTAGTATTCATGCCTAGAAATTTCATTATAATGTAATTTGCTGTAACTTTATCTCTATTGTCTAGAAATCCTTTCTTCAGAGCATTATTTTTGATACATCTGATATCTTTCATAATTTTAGGGAAAAATAAGTAGTTAGAAATTTAAATTTTAAACTGATGAAAAGTATAGAAAAATATCTAAATTTTCAAATTCCATTATAATAATGGTCTGATCATCACAAAAAAAAAAAAAAAAATTGAAATGAAATACAATTCTTTTCACTTTCTGTTTTTGCTTTTTTGGAAATGCATGATTTTATTAGGCTTTGTTCAATATAAGGCATTTCATTTTCTTTTAATAAAATTGAACTAAAGCTGAAGTGCAATTTCACATTTCACAATATTTTAAAACAGCTTATGAAATTTCAGAGATAAACATAATGTGAAGATGAAAGGTTTAAATTCTTATGCATATAAAGATCTTTGCTTGCATTAAAATGTTTTAGGATGTAACTGAAAAATATGGTCATGAGAAATATGTCATGGAAAAATATGTCATGAGTATGAAGAACTAGTAATAAATAGAATAATAAATACAAAGCACTTTCAATCTCATTCATTCACTTGCCCTGAAATATCGTCTGAAGAAAATTTCTTGGAATTATAGCTGTTTGGTGAAAATGGAAAAAGTTACAATAATTGTCTTTTGTCATATTCTTAAGAAATTTATAAGTAACAATTAGTGAATTTTCAACAATGGGTAATTTTTTAGTAATATCAAGTCAGTAAAATATGATCCCTCTTTCTTCTGCAGAAATCATTAAAGAATCAAATTGTCTATGTTACCATTCAAAATAAACTTTTTGAAGTATTAAATAATTATGGAAGTATTTACTATTATTCTATTCAGGCATTAAAATAAAATGATTGATCATTCAAAATTAAACTGTTTGTTCAAATAAGATTGAATTAAAATTTACCGGTATTGTTAAAGAAAAAAAATCAAAGCTTGATGACTTAATACAGGATAATGCATAAATTTTGCTTCATATAATGGTAAGGTAATAAAAATGAATTGTAAGTATATTAACATATTTAAATGTAGTACATTGTTGAAGTGATGCTTCCTCTAGAAAAAAAAAAATTATTCTCTACTCTTTCCCAATTTTTAAGATAAGCAAATTGATGGATGGTCAGTAGTTTATCTTTCAGTTCAAAAAGTTTGCAAGCTCAACTTACACTTTTGATTTGGATTGGTTGTAGTTAACTGGAACTCATTTTAAATCATAATTCCTGGTTAAATTTTTTTAAAAAAATGACTTTAATCTGATAAACTTAGCAACATTCTTTTAACAATTTTTTATGGAAACAAAATATGTATTAATTTATGATTGTTAAAAGTCTTATATTTAAAATATTTATAGATATTCACTTGAGATTTTATTCTAAAGATTTTTAAAATTTTATTATAAAATATAATTTATTATGAAGAGGATGTTTTTATTTCAGAATATTTAAATAAGCATTTTGATTAGTAAAATTTATATCTTCCTTAGGTTCTTAATTATGCTTTTCGAGACTATATTTCTACTTGGTATAGTCAGATTTCTAAAGATGAAGATTTTCTTTTAAGCTTGAAAGATCTTGTTAGAAAAGTTATTGTAGCTTTTTCTTCCAGGTATTGTAATTTCTTGATTTCAAATACTATGAAATTTTAAAGTTTTATTTTAAGAAAGTTATATTTCTATTTTTCAACATTTTAGCCTTCAAATGTTTTTATTTGTTATAGTTATTAATATTTCTGTTTAAATTTAGTTTTATTATTTAAAATTGTAATCCTTCAAACTGTTGAATTAAATGTCTGTGTTTAGATTCAAGGAAGTAGAATGGGTTAATTATTTTACCACAAAAATCGTAGATGATTTTACTTCTCATCTTCATTTATTTCGTCAAGCTCAGTCTCGATTGAATGATTCTCAAAAAAGAGGTATTTGTAATGTTAAAACTTAATTTGTGTCTATTTATTATAGCGTTTTAATTTTATAACTTTTTTATTATAGCTTTAATTTCTTCTTTTAGATCCTGCAACAAGTTTAAATTTGGTATCTTTGTTTTTCAAGCTTGAAAGTTTGACGGAAGATAATTTGAGTCGCAGCTTAGTTTGCACATCTAGAAAACATGAACTTGGTAATTAAATATTTTTATTTGAAAATATATTATTCTGATTTATTTACCTTTTACACATTAAAAATATTTTACTTTTAATTAAAATTACTTGCTTATATTTTCTTAAATACAAAGTTATATTTTTAAAATTAAGAAAATAGTCACATTTTGATGCTCACAATCACATTGATAATCAAAGTCAAAATGTAATATAAAACATTTTTAATAATGAAGTGTAAAGTGTGTTTTAATAAAGAAGACTAACATTTTTAATAATGAAGTGAAAATTTATGTGTGTGTGTTGATGCCATCATTATACTTGGATAAAAATTTCACATGAACTGGATAATTTATCATAAAAACTTACTATTAAAATCATAAGCTTAGAACATATTTTAATTGTTTCTTAAACAAATGCTAAATGTGTTATAATGTACTTTTATAATGGTATATATTAAAATCTTGTAGTATGTCTGACCATAAACTACAAATTTGCCTTGAAATTAGACAAATATATAAAATGTTCAACTTAGTTTTGTAATAGGCATCTAAATATGTGATTATTTGAAATTTTTGGATTAGAGTGATTAAAATTCCCTTAATAATTATAATGCTTTTGTGACATGCCTACCAAAAAGAGATCAGCTGAGCAGTGTTTTGTTTGAAACTGCTTTTTAGAAGTGTACCATAACTTACTATGAATTGCCACAAGATATTCTAGTCATATTGCTATTGATAATTGCTTTTAAATTATTATTAGAAAGAATGACAATTGAAAGAAATCGCCCATTATGCTAGCATTCTAGCTAATAAATGTATTATGTGACAGGAAATGCAAAATTGAAACGCTGATTGCAAATCTTCAAAAAAGACAGTTACTGTTGTAAAAAAACTGAACATAAATTCTTCACTGTTAGCAAATTAATAATTTTACGAATACGTAGAATTACTACACAACTTTTAATGTTGATTATGTTTGGAGACTTGGCAATAAATACTTCGGAGTTGTTTTTCTTAAGATGAAAAGAATTTTTTTATTTATTCAGCTAACAGTGTATAACATATTTTTTTAAAATTTTGACCACTATCAATTATACTTACAAAAAAATGGAGGTTAACAATGTGATTGTATATGAATTGGTTGTTATTACTATTTGGAGTTAATTTCCAACTAAATAATGTTTAGGGATAATCAGAAATGATTGACTTAGTAATGTGCTATTAATGATTTATATTCTTCCATAACCAGCATGATCTATAGATTTAGCTGTAATTAAGTAAAGTGGTAACTCTTTGGATGTTGTAGTGGTAAATTTATATATATATATATATATTCCATTGATGATCAGAAGCTTCCATGATTTTAATTTTAATATAGACATGACATGCCACTTTGTGCATCATTCATTTATTTCAGTGCAAATTTTTATAGTAAAAATCTAGTACCATTTCAAAGTAGATTATGATGATTTGTGGAAAAATAGTTTCCGTTTGAAATTCTTATTTTTTTACTGTGCCAACACCAATTTTTTTATTTAATTGTAAATTTTTGATTTGTTGATTCAGTTGTGAGTAGTATATAAATACTTATTTCATTATATATTTGTAGATATATATATTATACAATAATTTAATTTTAATTAGTACGTAGAATCATGAAATGAAATTTTGTGTACAGATTAGCTAAAAATAAATGTGGTGTTATAGAATTTGAAAAGTCCTTAGTTATATATTAAATATTAAAGTTAAGACCCTTCATCTACATTCAAAACCATTTCAAATTGATAATGTATTAGGAAAGATGCTCACATTGAAAAAGCATTTGCTGAAGTGGAAAAAAATAAGTTTTGAGGTATCAGAACAATTTTTTAATTATTTAAAAAATTATAATATTTTATTAATGTAAAAATGCAACTTAAAAAAACAGCTGTATTCTAATATAGAAATTAAGAACCCATTACAGTAAATATTTCTTCTCTACTCTTGATCCTGATACTTAGAAGTTTTAAAAGAAAAATATGCTTCTTTCTTGAAGTGAGAAGTGTTTAGGGACAGAATGTTACATCACTTAAATTAATTATATGATGTAATAAGCAACTTTACTAGGAATTTAAATCAGGGTTAGTTTTATTTTATATTAATCACAAATGCTGTAATTGAAATTTAGAAAAGAAACTTAGTTTTTATTTAAAGTTAACCACTGAGTGATATCCTGATGTAAATTTCTACATATTCCATGCAACTATTCTTAATTGAACTCAGCTAAAATTTCTGCAAATACATAAAGCAGGCATTGTTTTAAAGGAACTGAGAAGAATTCTATTGTGTTGTAGAAAATGTGGAAAGTGTCAGTCAATACTTATTTGATTTACATTTTGTGTTTAATTTTCTTATTCTTTGATAAAATTAAAATTTTCTGCTTAAATAATTGTATTTATGTATACTTTTAGAATATTTAGGAGAATTATGCGAAGTTCTTATGTACATAATTTTACCACCTGAAGATTTCCAAAATCTAGTTTCTAGGCTTATTTTAAGGGTAACTATTCTTTACTACTTTAAAATTCATTAGAACCTATAAATTATTTCTTGTGTTTGAAATCATTGTATATTATATCTTGTGTAGGAAATCATTGTGAATGCTGCTGTGTTGCCAATTATAGATCTCATATCAGATCCTGATTATATAAATCAAATAATCATTTGGCTGGTAAGATTGCATTAATTCAGTTTACTTTATTTTCTTATTCTTTTGATGTATAAATTTTACATTTCCTGTTTTTTTTAAATCAGTTGTAAAAGTTTGTACATTAATCAATAACATTTAAATGCATGCTTTGTATTTGGTGCTTGTTTAGTTGAAAAAGTAATTCATTCAGTATTGTAAGATCAACCAGATTTTGAATTTGAATCTGACTTTAAAATAATTTATCATTAAATCATAAGCAGGGTGATCATGCATGAGTATCAATGCAAATATGGTTATTCCTCATTTCTTCATTTACTCCAGCAAATTTTGCTCTTTTAATATCTACTAGGTGTGCAATACAGTTTTCTGCAATTACTGCAGATTTTTTTTTTGTTTTGAAAATTTTATTAATTTTTTTTATATTAACTTGCCCTATATATCAGCTCCCATCTCAACTTTTGTAGTTTCATCATAGATGTAATATCATAGATTTTTGATTCTTCATATTTGAGTTAATAATTTCTCAATCATTCAAGTAATAAAGTTTTCTGATCATATATTTGTTCCCAACATTAAAATTTAAGTTTCTTCATTTTGTTTGTGTACCAATTTTATCATTTTGAAATAAAGAGTTTTATCCTTTATGATTTAAAAGATTCTATTAAGCAACATACCATGTAATCAAGTGTGCAGAAAAAGAAATAAGTGTATAGGTGATAATTTTATGAATTAGTTTCATCTTGTAACTGATTTGTATTTATTATTTAGTTGTTTGTGTGTTTTAAAATATATATGTAAACAAGGTATCTTTATAATGGGTATTCTGTCTATGATTCTTTGGGACTAAAAATATTCTGTTTTAATATCTTATATGTAAGACGTAAAATTTTTTTTTTTTTGTTTTTATGATTGTTGCATACAACAGGTGCATCACTTTTGTAGAAATGAATTTCTGTCTTATAAAGTTGAAATTTTTAAAAAGAATTTTTATTGTTTTATCACTAAATTTAGATTAAAAACTCAGAAATATTGCCTTTGGAATTTATTGGAACCAACAAATTTCTTTTTACATTGCTGTCAGAAATAAATGTTAGGAAATACTTTAAAAAAGTGTGAATAAGTATTTGTATAATGAATAGTTTAATACATTAAAAGCACTTGGATGTTACTTTTTGTACTCAAGAAAGGTATATTATCGCAATTATTATAAAATATGAGAAATTATTATAAAAACTATAAGGATTACTTTTATATATGTGTGTGTGTATATATTATTATTATTAGCTATTCCATTTTTGTTTATCATATGACGAGTAGTTTAGTTGGTAAAGGAAGAAGCTAGTAAATTTATTAATATTTAAAGATTAATTTTTACAATTAGGATCATTATACAGATATCTTTTAACAGCTCCTTCATATTCTCTCTGCAGTTACATATACACATCTCTTATCATATATATATATATATATATATATATATATATATATATATATATATATATATATATATATACATATATATATATATATATATATATATATATATATATATATATATATATATATATATATATATATATATATATATATATATGTATGTATATACATATATATATATATATATATATATATATATATATATATATATACATATATATATATAAACAAACATAGATATGTATTTATATATAATCTTTAATCTCAAAATACCTCTCAGATTTTTTTCTAGAAAAACCAATTAATCTACAAACATTTTGTATTCCATCCAGCTATTAATCAAAAATCAATTAATGCTGAAATTCAGGGATAATATTTTTAACTTGGATCCTAAAATTATTATAGTTTAGTTGAATAGTTTTTTTTATATTGCTTTCTATTCTTAACTCTTGCATAAATCTAAATTTATCAGTGATTAATAAAGCATTAGGAAAAAATCATGAAAACTTAAGTCTTGTGTGCAAATATAGCTGTGCAAAGGAAATTAATGATTTCCAATGAAAAATTCCAATTAAAAAATCAGATTTATAGACTAATTATATTTTGAAATTTAAATGGCCAATAAATATTTTAATTTTTTGTCTTGGTAATTTTCTAATGTGGCCCCTTGCATGTAAACTTTCAATTAAATTCAACTTGTTTGGACACTTAAAAACATGTTAATTACTTGCTGAATTTACCTTTATTGCATTAGAAGAGACATCTTCAAATAAAAAGTTATAAATTTTTATAAAAGCTGTTTGGTTACAAATATGAACTTATAATCCATGTATTTTGGTTATAACTACTTAGTGATATATTATTTCCTATAGTGTTTGATTTTTTAACTTTAAGGTGTAAGAATTTTTTAAATTAAGTTTATGGATGTTTGAACTTGGTATTTTGAGATTAGCATCTGACCTGGTATTTTTTCCTTGTTTATTATAACTTTTTATTTATCAAATTTTTTGTTATCAATCATTTATTAGTTTATTATTTATATGCATTGTTTAAAATGCATTAATTTTCTTTACAGTAGAAAAAACATAAATCTTTATTTTTAAATAAGATACTGTTTAACAGCATGTTTTTTGCTCTTGTTTATTAATAGAGTATTATTTTTTTTAATGATGATTTAGTACTATATGCAATATTAATAGGATTCTCATTAATCATCATTTTTTTTTCTTTCAGTATTGTTTTATTTACTTCCTATGTTTTTATAAAGTAAGAAGTCTAAAAATCCATTTATTATATTTGCATCATATTAAATTGATTATAAATAAAAACATTTTATGTTTATATTCGGCCAACTGATGGCGGAGTGGTTTGCGATCCTTCTTCGAAACAGTAGGTCCCAGGTTCGAATCTTGGTTCGGGCATAGATTTTCCTTTCTATGTCCTTTCACTTTGGGGGCAAAGATGGCACACCCAATGGGTGCCCCACTGTATAAGTTGTTATCACCTTTGCTGCTTGTAGTGCTAAATGGATTTAGGATTAAATCCATTACATCCATTACAAGATCAGATAGGTATTGGGAAAAAAAACATGGTGTGTTTTCACTTTCTGTAAATTGAATTATATTATGTTTAAACAATATCGTGAATCTTTTATGTTTTGTAACTGATACATGATTTCAAGGTTGTTTATAATTTATTAGAAATTTTAATTATTTTAGTGTCGAGAAACTGTTTTTACAAGTGATGGATTTTTACTTGTTATTCGATGCACAGATAATATTTTGGAATTGCAAGCAGTACAAGAAATGATCAATCATGAGATGGCTGTTTTAAGATCAAAAGATACTGGTGGAGATGATGGTAATCATGTTTGCTTGTACTATTGTTTCATAGAACTCTGATGTCATATGTACATAATTTTAAACCTGTTTTTCAGTGGTTATAAATTAAGCTATTTATGAAATATTGTTAAGAATTAAATATATTTAAAATATTTTTAATTGACTGGTGCACTTATAAATTACCTAAATTTTCATACAAATTGCACTTGAGTTGAAAAAATCAAACATCTTCAACTTTTTAAAATAATTTTAAGAATTGTCTTTTAACTAAAATTTCATTGTATTTTTTACAGATACTGAAATAAAGCAACAGCTTAGTAGTTTGTCTTATGTTCGTAAAGTTGTGGAAACACAAATACGCAGATTAAGTGATGGGAGTGTTGATACAGATTCAACTGGAATGCCAACCGTATGTTTTTAATTTAATTGAGATTGTATAATGTGTTATAACAAAATGTTATACTGCAAAAGTAGAAATTACTAAAAGTAGAATGCACTATTAGAAATTTTCAAATATATTGATATATATTTGAAATTTTTAAAAAAATTTATAGTTTTCAAAATGTTTTTTAAACTTTTCTCTAGTTTTATTTCTTTAACAGATACTAATCTGTTTGAGTTTTTACAAAGATTTTAAAAGTTTTTTCATAACTTTTTTCAAGGGTATTGATTGGAAAGTTCTATCTGAGCCTGGAGTTAAACTTTTCCCTTTGCATTTTGATGTTGTTCTCACTAATAATATTGCATTACATTATTTTACTGGTAAGCAATCTAAGTTTGATTGAATATTTACAATTCTTAGTTTAGTATATTTTCTAAATTTTTGAAGATCATGTTATTTATACTCCATAGCATAAAACTTTGTAACTTTTGCTAAGTTCATGTAAATAAATATGATAGATATATCTAATACACACATATTGACTCATAGAAAAATCATTGTCATTAACAAGTTTCAATTGAATGCTTTGTCAATATTTAATAAAAAAAATCATCATGTAATACATTTTATGGGCTCAAATTAAATTAATGAACTTAAGTATTTAGTTTTATTTCATTTTTAAAAATTAAAAAAAAAATTTAAGAAAATTGGTTTGTTACTTATGACTGCAAATGAAAGTTTTAGTCTTTAACTGTCTAACTGGGATCAATGCCCTTAACTTGAAATTTATTGTGAGATATTGCAATAAACTCCTGTGCAATATATTCTCATCTATATTTTTGTAATTTATACTTTGTTACTGATTAATTTAATTATTTCCACTTAATGTTGATGTATTTTTAATTAAATATACCATTTATTAAATTTTTTGTTATTTAGCATTATGTATTCCATTCTATTAAATCATGTAAAATGTTGGATTGTGCACTTAGTTTTTTATTATATTTTTGAGAACCTGATAGAAGATTTAGGAGTAATTTTTAAATTCAGAATTGTTGAAAAATATTGTCATGTATTTTGAAGGGGGTAATTGCAACAACAGATAATTGAAATTATTAATGTGTTAGAAGAAATTTCTGTTAATAAAAAATGTGTAAAACAATTAATTTTATGATTAATGCAAATAAAAGTTGATTTTCATACCAGATTTTTTAAATTCAGATTTATATGTTTCTATTGTGACAATTAAAATAGGAACACAAGTTATTTAGTTATGAAATTTATCTTCTCATTGTTTACATAATAAGAAAAGATTCTAAAATAATAAAACACTATTAATAAAGCAAAAACAATACAAAAACATGTATTTTAAGGATTCTATTTATAGCTACTCTAAAACCCAAAGAATCTTTGTATCTATTCAGCAAATAATGATATAATTAATGTTGTTTTTAAAGAATTACAATAAATTATTAAAATGTTAAGTGAGAAATAAAAAGCATGATTTTTTTCTTTGAATTAAATACATCTGTTTAAAAGATAAAATGGTTTCAGTGAGCTTTATAATTATACTTAAAAGTTCACATTTTAATTTCATGTTTGAAAGAAATAAGATGGTTTTATTTACAGTGTATTTAAAATATTACATCTCATCTTATTGTTAATATGCAAAATGTAATAAGCCAAGTGTCTGATAAAACTCTTAGTAAATTAATTGATTGACCTATGTTCTGTGAACTGATTGGAGTAATTTAACAGAATCCACATCTAAGTGATACATTAATTAGTTTGTTCAAGACGTTTTATTTTTTCCCAACTTAATATTTTTCACAGCCAACTTCGCGCTTCAGTCTCATAATCATATGTTTTGAGACTAATTTATTGAGGCTTGCTAATGAAAAGTTTGATTTCATGCAGTATATATTTTGTTGGCATCCTTTCAAATATCAAAAGTAAAAAAGTAGCATTTTTAGCAGAATTTTTAAATAGCATTTTTGGCATACATTTTAAGTAGTATTTTTGGAAATAGTCTTTTATGATATCAAAAAGATAATAATGTGGTTCAAGTAAGAAAATTATCTGATGAGTGTGCTGAAGATATGTTAACAGAACAATTGGACCAGAATTGGTTTGAGAACCTTTTGTCATGCAATTTTAGTTAAAGGCCAATTAAAGCTGATGAAGACACAATAAAGGAATTAGTTGATACAAACTAATGAATAAAAATTTGTGAAATTGTTAATAGATTAAATTTATCTAATTTGACCATTTCATTGGAGTTTTCAGATCAAACCTATATCATTGGGACCGTTTAAGTTTCATCTGAAAGCTCAACATATGAATTCCTTATATTTTTATGGAAAGAAATTTGTGTCATCGCATTAGCATCCATGTTTTGTTTCCCAAACATCAAGAAAGTGACCCATTTTTGAAATGCATCATCATTGAGAATGAAAAATGGATTGTCTACAACATTAATTACAAGAAATCAGCAAGTATAAAAAAGATGAACCTTTTCTAAGTTTTTCAAAAGGTGATATTTGTCCATAAAAGAGGATGATGCTTTTTGTTCGGTGCGATTTCAAAAGAATCATTTCCTGATATTCTACCAGATAACACAGTGATCAGTTCTGAAATATACTATCAGCTGCTGGACAAATTGAATGATTGACATAAACAAAATAGATAAAAATTGATCAATAGAAAAAATGTAATGTTTCACCAAGAAAATGCAAAATCTCATGCAAGTTTGTTAACTTGACAAAAACTTCTACAACTTGGATGAAATATTGCAAACCCAGTTCATCTGGATCAGTTTTTTGCAAATGAAAGCCAAAAAGTTTATGTAAAAAAAGACAATAGGCATTGAACCAGAATGAACAATGTATAATTCAATAAAATATTTATTCAAAATAAAAAAACAGTCTTTCATTTTTATAAAAAATAAAAATAATTTTTTGAAAAACCTAATAGTTATAAATATTTGCTATTAAGAACTAGTTCAGATTTTTCAATCTTTTCTTTTCATATTTAACTTTTCTTATTTTGTAATTCATGGATGATAAGATATGTAGCTCTATTTATTTTAAGAGGAAATTTGTCTTAATTTTTCATTTAGTTTAATAAAAATATTCTTCATATAATTGTGATCAGAATATTTTTATGTCATTACAGCCTATTAAGATCAAGTTATATTTCATTAAAATGAAAGTTTTAATTTTTTTCAGTTAATATAATTGTTTGAAAATTTTTCTAAAAGGAAAATATACTTATGCTATTTTTATGTATTTTAATTATAAATGTAATAAAATTAGTGATGATTTTAATCTTGTCATCATAATATAAAATATGTTATTTATTTGTAATTTATTTATAATTTGAATTGAACATCTTAAATAATGATTGTTATTTTATGATATATATTTTACATGTAAACTTTTTTTTCATATAGATTTCATGAGTGCTTTATCAGCTCAAGGATATATATTCTTTTATCATTCAGTTGAGGTAGGATTATTTCAGAAGAATTTTAGAACTTACTCTTTTCTTAAAAGTATTTTAAGAAATGAAAATTATTGAATTTATATAAATTTATAACAAAACAGATGCCTATAATTCAGTTAAGATTCTAAAAAATTCAGTTAATATAGTTAAAAAAATGCTAACATAAAATTGTAAAAGCATGAATATTAGATTGTAATTGGCCTATCAAGAGTTTTAGAGAATATCATTTTAATTGCATAATTAAACTGCAATCAAATACTATGATCTAGAAAATGGAGTATAGTGTATTAATAAAACAATTACATTTAATATTAAATACAAAAAAAAAATAATAATAACTCTAAAGTTTATTTTCATGTTACTGATTTCTAAAAATTATATATTTTAAATTGTGATTATTATTCATGTAAATTTTAAAATATTTTAGTAATAGTCATGAGTACATTTTTCAAAATGTATTTTTAAGATATTATTAATGCAAACTCACACACACAAGTAAATATTCATTTAAGAATATTAAATATAACTAAGCAATTAATAAGTTTACATCTGTAGAAACATCTAGTTATCTTTTCTTACATTTCTATAAATATTCATAGTTGCATTTAAAAAAAATTCGGATTTATTTATTTATTATTGCTTACTAATGCAGTTATTTGTTTTAAAATGCCTTATAATTTCCATTTAAAAAATGCTTAGAAATTACTTCACTTATCATTGATTTTTTAAATCATTTATTTGCATAAAAATTTAAGTGAATACTAGAAATGTATATTTCTACTTTTATATTTTCTTTGTTACATGTTAGAGAAGTAAATTTTTTATTCAACAGTTGGATGGATGTAATGAAATATGCATATTATAAAAATCAATACTATTTGCACAATACAACAGCTCATTAGTGGTGCTATCCTGGTTGGTTGGGTTATCATTTTCATTACCAAGTAATGAGTTTGAATCCTGGCATAACTGAAGATCTGTCAAGTTCCTTAAATACAGCTGGGGCATGTTAAATAAGTTGTGGTTGCAATGTTCTTTAAGTGAAATATTGTAAGGGTGGCAGGTCAAATATAGAGGGTATACTGCTTGATCTCTGCTTCTAAATTAGGAAAACTCCTATCCAACCACTTCCACTGAACTGGTTGAGTTCAGCTCTGAGCTATACAAGGGAAGTATGCTGGAGCGACAACAGTAGTTCATTTTAACTTCACTTTAACCACGAATGTTTCCTTTGTTTCTGAATTTACTCTGAAATTAATAGAAACTTTTTAATAAAAAACTACAATTTATTGTAGTTTTTAATGTAATTTATTCTGTTCTGTGAAAAAATGTCTTTATCATCAAATAAATGAATTCAAAAAAAGTATTTTGATGATTTGCTTGAAGAACATTCAACATAGTATGTAAGAAATACAAGTTTAAATGTGTGGAACACATAATTAATAATTAAATAACATTACTATATAAAGTTCTTTGAAGTATTTATGGATTATTTTTTAGAGATTTCTTATTCTTTGTACCTAGAGTATTATGTTTTATTTTCACTAGAGAAATAGGAGGAAATTATTAAATTGATTTAAAATGTCTGATGTGAAGCAACCATTAAAGCTTTAGGGCAACACTATTTCAACAAATACATACATCTTGAGATAAAATAAAATGTTTTTGGTAATGGTGGAAAATGCTAAGAGGTAATATAAAAATTGAAGATTTTTTTAAAACTTTTTTTATTATATCTATAAATATATTAATTTAGTTCATGTGAAGAAAAAGGTGTTTCCTATTACTTATGTTTGAAAAATTTCTTACAATGTTATAAAGTAAGAAAACTTAATGTAAAAAAAGAATATCTATTTAAAAGAATGAGAGATAATCTCTTTAAAAAAATAAATTGGAACTTTTATTCTAAGAAGAATTTTCCTGCTCTGTAAAAATGGTACTTAGTATTTATTTACAAATATTTAGCTGTGAAAAAATGACATATGTTGGTATAATGTGAATTTCTTGTTAAGAGAGCTACAGTTAAATTTAACTATATAAATTTTTTTTAGTTTAGGCCTGTGGCAATAAACTCCTTTTTCTTGTATATAAAGCGGTATTATTTTTATTTGACACAAAGAGTTTATACAAATAGTGTTCAGTGGTTTCTATTGTTATCTAACAAGCTTATTTTCTTATTTATTCATTATTTTAGTTGATTTTTTTATTTTAAATCCAATTTTATGTAATAGAAAATGCATTAAAATTTTTATTATAATAATAAACATAGTTCTTATTTTTTATGAAAAATTGGAACCATATCACCTTTGAAAAGTGACAGGTACGATTAAAATTTAATTTGCATTTCACTATGAAATTTAATTATGTGCATTTTTAAACAAAATTTATTTATGTACATGGGTTTAGAATATAAAAATTGTATTTAGTGTTTGAAAAAGTGTTTGATTTTTTAATTGTTCATTTATTACATAATCATTAGAATTTTAAATTTGATTATTTAACTTATATCAATATAAACTTCAGTATAACTTAATGCATTTTTGGATGAAAAGTGTGAGCCTTTATATTTTAAAATTTTTGTATTAAATAATAAAGTTCCTTAATTTTTGAACCCAAAAAAATTTTAAAAAGTATGTTTATTTGTAGCACATTTAATATTTTTCTAAAATAGATTATTTATTTACATGCATATATATCTTTTAATAAAAGAATTGTTAATTAGCTTGAAATAACTAAAAATTTGTGAGATTCTTTCGGTTTTGTATTGTGAAAGAAATAACTTTTCGTAAATTGAATTTTTAACTTTAACTTAAAGATTAGAAGCTATTGTGTTTTTTTCGCATCAATTCTAGAATTTAATTTGCTTATATATGTATTGGGTATAACACTTGAAGATGATTCAAACAGATTCTAAATTTAAGTATTTGCATTAATTTCCCACCTTTAAGTTTTTTAGTAAATAATATTAATGCAACTACAAATTTTTTCCTTAGATAAAATGTAAAACCTTCATATTTATTATATGAGTTAGTCTGAAGCTGTTGTGAATATATAGGTTAAGAACATAAGAACCATATAAAGCTTAAGCATATATATGGTTCTTCTGATGTAAAAATTTATGTAGTCTACAAATATTCTAATAAAAAATTATAGAAAATTAATGTGCTATTCTAGATTATGTTTAAATTTTGAAAGTATTAAAACACAATTTTAGTTTTATTTTAGTTAAAAATATAAATTTATAATTTGTTTAAATTACAAAAGGGAACATTTTAATGAATTATATAGTTAATGGATACAATATTTAATCCATATGGTACAAGAAGTTATGAATGTACAAAATACTTCTCACAGCAATTATGACTGAGACTTATTCTCAAAATATGTTTGTGTTTTGGGGAAAAATTATGAAGTTTAATTGAGCAAACATTTTGCTAAAATAAAGATTGAGTATATAATGTTCATTGTTTGCCTATGATCTTATTTTAATTAATTTTATTTATTTAATTTTGTTTTAGAGCTATAAAGTTTCTGCTGAGCAAATGCTGTCTCAAGTTAAACTAAATGAAATAAATCAGATACCTACCCCTCCTGATCTGGAATGTTTGCGTGAAGCTGCTGTTCATATCTTTGATTTGTACTTATCTGAAAAAGTAAGTAAATTAAAAAAAGTTAACTTTAAATAGATCTTGTGTATGTTTTATTTCTATAACTGTGTTTAATCCTTTATTTAAACATGTTTAATTTTTTGTTTTCTTTTTAAGTTTATTATAATATGAAGCTCAAAATAATTCATTCAATTTAATATTTTTGAAATGTTTCTTATTTTTTATAAATGACACATCATTATGCACTTAGTTTTAATGATAAATTTGTCCTTTTAGGCTACTCTAAGAGTTAGGTTAGATGAATCTCTTTTAAAAAAATTGCTCAACCGAATACATACAGATATTCCCTGCAGTACCTGGTTTGATGAGGCTCAGTTAAAAGTGAGTTTGTTTTTTTCTTTAAAATAATATATTGGTTATTATGAATCCTGGGAATGGAAATATATATGGGACAAAATAATGGAAATATTCCGGGATTCATTTATTAATTAGGCATAGGATCACTTTTGGCATGTAACGCAATTTGGATCAATCTGAATTCAAATAATACAAATGTTCAGTGTTTAGATAAATATTCTACATTTTCATAAGGATATTGTAAAAATTCCAGGTGAAATACAGGTACTGAATATTAATTTTGGATTGAACATTCTAAAATAGATATATTTCCATTAAATTGAGGCTTAGGGACTATCATAGCTGCCAACTCTAATGATTTTATCGGGAAACTCCTGATTTTTCTTCATTTGTAACAATTTCCTGATAATGTATGAAAATTTGCTGATTTTTGGCAATTTCAGTGAAAAACTTAAAAATAGCCAAAATTTTTTCAGGAAAAAGTCTTTTGTTTGTTGTTTTAGTATCTTAAATAGTCAACAGATGAAGGACTAATATAAAATGATAATAATATATGTTCCGAATGGGTTGAATTTCGAGCCCAAACCGTTCGCAGTGAGAGCATGACGCTCTAACCTCTAGCTTGCCAAGACTGCTACTAGTTAGCAGTCATAGAATTAACATTCAGAGCAGACAGCTGGTGCCTGTTTACATAAGCAGTTCAATTAAGTTATAACTAGTAATTTAATTAGAAAAATATTTCTGTCAAACAAAGTATTTTAATTTTCATAATTCCTTTATGTGGTTGATGAATATTTTATTAAATTATTAAGATTACACAAAATATGTGTTCATACATTCTGAGGATGATTTATGTTAATCTAAAAAGTAAAATTGTCTTCTTGTGGTACTACAGTCTTAAACATTTTGTTTCAAACAAAAATGTCGCTAGTGGTGTCTCCTGATTTTTTCCCTCAAAATCAGTAGAATCTACTGATTATTTTTCCTCCGAGGTTGGCAGGTATGGACTATGTAGACCAAGTTAACTATTTCATTTTGTCTTCATTTTCATCAAACTATGATGAAATTGCATAAATAGGAGCATTAGAAAATTCTATCTCTGGATTGAAACTAAACTTTCATCATAAAATAGGGCTGATCAACTATACCTTCTCGATAATTCTCTAGTTATCTTTCCTTTCAGGTTTTTGATTTGGCCAACAGAAACCATAATACTGTTGTCTATTATGATGATACAATTTCATACAATATATATACAATTTTATTTAAGCTATCTTATATTATCATGATATACTTTTTATATTAAAAAAGCTGATACCTAGAATAAAATTCTAAAGCTTATACAGGACATTCTTTTCTTTCATTCATGGGTATTTCCATTATTTTTATCACTGGCTGTATGTGTATAATGCAGATTTTAAATATGTATTAAGAAAAATGTACCTCCTTTGAATTGTTGTGTTTTAAAATGTTATATATTTGAAAACTATAAAACATGATAATGAGTGTGATTTCAAATTAATATTGATGTGGTAGTTATACAATCACTGTAAGTATGTGAAAAAATGCTTTAATAATAGAGTCACATTGTACAGATTAAAGTACTGTCACATTGTGCAGTTGTTGTAATTGATAAATTAAGCAATTTAAAATATACTGTAGTTGAGAGAAGAAATTGTTGATATATTCATATTAAAATATTTGGATACAAGTATTCATATGAAAATAAATATTATTTTGAAATAAATATGTGAACTACAGCAATAATTGTAAGTACATTGAAATTTTTTTTAAATATATTTTAAGATTACTTGTAAATTACCCAGAAAATACAGTAAAATTCTGTGAATTCAAATTCATTGATCTCATGATTTCATAATACAAAAAATATATTGTGTGATACTGTTTATTTTTACTTTTTATAGGTTTATACCTTTTTTATTAATATTTCTTTTATAGGTTTATGAAATAATGCAGGAAGAACAATTTTTTCCTGCATTCAAAAAAAGTCAAAATTACATTAAGTTACTAGCAGAATTAGATTTATTGAAGGAGGGAAATATTAAGGCAGAAGACGAAGGTAAAATTTTTTAATTCAATTTTCTTTATAATTATGAATCAGATAATTTTTATTTTTGTTAAGAGTGTATTTTATAATTGTAATTTTCTCATGAATTTTAACTTATCAGAATTTAATAATTTTTCAATTTGACTTAAAATTTTCAACTCTCAATTCATCTAAAAACATTTCATCTTATAAATAAAAAATTGCCAAATAAGTATTTATATTTTGCTCTAATTGATTTTTCTTTTTAATATAGTTAGTCATTTGTATCAAACTATAATGGGTTTTAATAATGGTTAATAACCTGATGCAATTTTATATAAATAATTTTTTAAATTATAGAATCGTATAAATTTCTAAATTTTTATTAAAAGAGAACATACTTATTTTAATTATTGAAATCGTAAAATTATGTATAAGTAATAATGATGTGTAGATATTTAAGTAAAAGAGAAAATCTGTTTTAAAATAAGTTTATTAAAAACTTAATAAATTTTAGTGACTAGTTTTATATAATTTGATTTTAAATATAATAATGTATCTACTGTTTAATAAAAGTTAAGCAAATTTTAAGAATTATGTATGATTAATTATATAAATTAAAATTTCCTCCAATTCAAAAACTCCTATTTTTTCTTTTTTATTGATTATATGAATAAAACAATCAGATGAACATATAAATGAAACATAAAACATAGTAATTTCTTTCCATAACTTTGAATGTTTCTTTTTTGAGTTATATGTAAGAATATAATTTAAATATTTTTAAGTTGTTAAATTTCTCATAAAATTATGTTTGTTGTGGTATTTTTCACAAAAATTATTCAATTGTGAATTGATGTGCTTGAAAATAGTATCTTTTGAAAGCATAATATTAATTTCTGAAGTACTTATTATAATAAGATTCTTGAGTTTGTAACCTCTTTTGCATCATATATTTGAAGTTTTTTACCTTATAATTTCCTTTTTAGTAGCTGAATAAATTTTCAGCTACTAAATTTTCAGGCAAAATTATAACTCATCATTGATATGCATATTTTGAATCATCACAGATTATTTATGTTTGACCTGAATTTTGTTAAATAACTAATTGCTAAATAAATATTGCATTGTTTTTTGCATATCCTGTAAGTTTTGTTTCATATTTTATGCTTTATATTTTAGGTGTCTATTTGAGTCCTAAATCTGCTAACAAAGATGTAAGTTCTTTGTTATATCTATGATTGCATACAATTTATAATTGAATAAAAGAATCTTATATACTTTTTTGAATATGCTTTAATTTTTTAATGTAAACATGCATATTTTGTATTTGATACAATTTGATTATCATTAAAATAAAATTTTGTTTTTAGTTAATTAAATTTAAAAAGAAATTTCTTTTAAATTTTTATGTTCATTTTCAATATACAAGGTGTGTTTAAATGAAAAGTAATGAAACAACACTGTGATATGAATAAAGACTTTATTCAAAGTGTGCATCATTGGCCTGAGCACAACAATTCCATTGATTAATGAGCTGAAGGATTCTTTGTTCCCAGAATTCCTGTGGCCATGACAAGACCCACTCTTTTGGAGCATCCTTGAATTTGTTGTTTGAATTGATTTGCTTCCCTATTAAATGTATTTTACAAGAGACCAAACACATGGAAATTGCAGGGCCACATATCTGGCTGTAGAGGAGATGGTTAAGCTGCTTCCACTTGAGTTTGTCCAGTTCCCCGTGGGTGACCCTGGAGATATATGGAATCCCATTATCATGGAGCAGAATCACACTTTCCATGAGCAGCTCTAGTCTTTTATGCTGGGTAGAGTGTGGTAAGTTGGTGTTTTAGAATTCACACTGAGACACTTCTGTTAGTTGAAGGAGGGGGAGAATAGACTTGGTTTATAATGGCCAACAAGAGGTTTTATACATCTACTTTTCGATTGTCATAATGTTATGGACACATCAGGAGCACTAATTTTTTTTCATTGAAATGTATCTCATGAATTCCCACTCGATCATTGCAGTACAGCTTACTTTTCATTCGCGACTTGCTGTTCTTCCATGTGAATGTGTCTTGAACAACAATTAATTGTAAATTAGATAAAAGCATCCAGGACAACAGGAGATGTGTCATCTGTATGAAGAGGACCTAAAAGAAGCATTACAACACATAATGTTGAATGAGTTAGAGCAGGGTGACTGCAATTTCAGAAACGCTCAGCTCGAAAGCAAACACTTGCTCTTGGCATTTCAAGATGTTCTCCCCACCAGATTCTTTATAATAAACTGAATTTTCACAAGTATAAAATGTCCGTGATCCAGCAATTGTTAATGTAGGATTGTATAAGACAAAAAACATTTTGTAAAGATTTGCTTGTAACCATAACCCATGATGCAAATCTGCTCTTTTCCAATGAGGCTCATTTTCATCTCAGTTAGTTTGTAAACAAACAGAATATGCAATACTAAAATGAAACAAACTCCAAGGAAATTCACCAGAGACCCCTGCAATCAGATCACCCCATTGTGTGGTGCGCCATATTACAAATAGGCCTCATTGGCCCTTACTTTTACCAGGAAAACAGTGAATTCGGATCAACTACGCTGCAAGAGTTTTTCTAACCAGCTTTTGAGGCAATGCAATTACAAGATACATGGTTTCAACTAGATGTTGATACTGCACACACACATCAGGCATTGCCATAAATTTTTTTGAGGCAAACTTATTCTCGAAGGCTTATTTCTCTGGTGGGAGATCTCAACTGACCTGTATGTTCACCAGACTTACTCCCTTGTGAATTGTTTCTTTGGTGTTACCTAAAGTTAAAGTTTTATTACAGCCGTTCAACACCCTGGAATACCTGCAGAACAATATTGAGTCTGAAATTGGAAGAATATCAGAAGATTTACTTGAAAGAGTTCATGAGAATTTTAGAAAATGACTACAATAGTGTGTGGATTGTGAGGTAGACATTTGCCAGATACACTGTTTAAAACCATGTAAGTTCCATAATGTTCATTAATTTTTTATTTCATTCTGAAATCAGCAAATCAGTGCTCTACCTGTATTTAATGGTTTTGCATAAGTGCCAGAGTTTCTCACAGTACACATCAGAGTTAAGAAGGCATTAAACAGAAAAGGTTTTTCTGTTTAATGTCTATTTCTCACACTTACTGCTGCATCAATTGGATAGTGCACTTGATAAGAGTCTCTGCTCTCACCTGTGCATGCAAGTGCTCGCATGTGCTCCAATCCATGATGAAGACTCTAATTACATCTCTAGATGTTTGTCTATGCTCTCCCAAAGACAAATATGTTACTTGTTACATTGTTATGTTTCATAACTTTTCTTTTGATCACCCTTGTAGAAAGAACTTGCATTCTGTTGTTGGAAAGAATTATTAAATATACATATGTGTATATATATAACCCTTTTTTAAAAAAAGCTTAAATAAGTATTTAAATTTTGTGTTCCTTTTTGAATATAGTAGTAAATAATGTTAAATACCTTCAGATACAGATTATTTGAAGATAATAAAACAGAAAGTATAACTAAGATTAATAGAGAGTTTTTACAAGCCATTTTTATATGATATGAATTAATAAAATATCTTGAAACTTCCATTAAAAATCAGCTGTAAATATTCTCATTAGAAATTCTTCATTCATCATTTCTGAGTTCTTGCAATTTAAAATTTAGTAAAAATTTAATCAATTACTTCATAAATTATTTAAAACAATTTTAAATTTTGTTTATATATTCCAATAAATGCAATGGAAAAAGTATTAAAATTTTCTTGAAGGTGGCTAAATATTTATTTGTTGTTTATTTAAGCAGATTATGTATAATATTTTATGTGTTTTGACTTTTTTTTATCTTTTAAATCATAGATACAGCTTCTGGAAACTCTTGAAATATTTAGAATTTGGTAATTTATGTATGTAATAGTTAATGCTCTTTTAAAATATCGTTAATTTTAACTTTTAAAGAATAGTGAATAATTCCAGACATTTTATATTTCTTCCTTAAATATAAATTTTTTAGCAAAAAGGAATGACTTAGACCAAATATTTCATTTTCTTAAATTTTCCATGAAATGGATAATAAGAAAATGAACAATAACTTTAGTTCATCCCCTAGGTATAAATGTGTCAGCATGGAAAAAGATGAATTTTTTAATAGTAAAATGATTTTAATATATATGACAGAAATTAATAAAATATCTGCTTCAATGTGATGTAGTGTAAAAGATTTCATGTTAAGACTCTTGTTAAGATTAATTTTCAATTTTTAAAATATAGAAATGTGTAAAATTCCTAGATTTTTTCTCATTGTCAAAACATCTAAAATGTATAAGAATGCAACTCTTTTAAAAGAATTTAATAATTTCATGGAGTATATTATTTTAATTTACTTAAAATGGTTAAAAAAATATAACTTTTGAATTTGCTGTTACTAACATCATGTGATCAATCAGCTAATATCACAAATGAAAAACTTAACTTCTGACCTTCATTTTGATCGCAAGGGATATGAAATCATTTTTTGTTGGATCCCAAGTCATGTGGGTCTTGAGGGCAATGAAAAGGCTGATGCAGCTGCCAAAGCTGCATCAAATTTATTACTGTCCCACTTTTAGATGTAAGAACGGTTGTAAAAAATTTTTTCTAAGGAGTTTTAGAATATGCAGCATTCCAGCAAATTGAGTGCCTTTTTCCTGTCTGTCAATCCAGCATTAGTTATACCCTTACAAAGTACTGATGTTTGTTTGATTCGCTTTTGTTTAAGGCACACATGTTTCACATACATACTTTTGTTTTTAAATGAGCTAAATCCATGGTGTGAGGCATATGATAAACCATTTTGTATTCATAATTTAATTTCATGTTGCCTTTTTAACAATTATCGTTTACTCTTTTTTAAAAGTGAAATTTTAACCTTGTTTGATTTGCTGTGGGAGCAACTCCTCTGAAATCATTTTGCCATTCTGAAGGCAATTGGTTTTATTCAATTTATTTAATTTGTATAAATTAAAAAGTTGAAAATATAATAAATTTTATTTCTTTTTTCAATTTATTTTTATTTAGATTTTAATTGAATATTATACATTAATTTTTTTTAAGCTTTTAACATTGCTTGAATTTTGAGAAAAGATTTTGTTATTAAAATTTAATTCTTGACCCAGCTTGTTCTTATTGGATCTTGTGTCACAAAACCCAACCTACCATTCTTCATTTTGACAGTTTGTATGCTTGATCCCACTTTGAAGTGATACTGAATCTATTTTAAATAGTAGATTCTGATTGAATTAGCACTTGGGTGTAAAATTACCTACTAGGAAAAACTAAAATTATGTTCAAATGTTTATTGAATGTGAATTTTCTGTCAACAGCAATTTAATGTCAGAAAAATTTTAAAATCTGTTAATTATAAATAAGTACTCCATTAATGATTACATCTTAAATATAAGAGGGTCAGCATTACATAAAAATTAATAAAGATCTACTGAATCTTGTTAGTACCATGCCAAATTTACATTTCACTGAACAGAAACAAATTAAAACAATCAATAATAGCAGAGAAATGTAAAGCTATTACTATTAAATTTATGGACACTAGAATAGAAAGAAACATTTCTGGGATCATATAAATTTGCTTTAAAAATGTACAACAGATTATGACGAATTTGAAAGAATAGCAAATTTATATTGTGTGAAAAGCCAAATGCCATGGTGAATTTCAGAGAAGCAAACATTATTATTCACTTATTAATATGTAAGAAACAATAGATATGGATAACTACCTAGAATGTTGCTATGTACTGATTAACTATTTAAAAAGAATTTGAAAATAGATTAGATCTTTTTATAAATAATCAAAAAATAAGAGTAATCACATTTAAATCAAAAATTAATATAATTAATAATTTAATGCATTTCTTAATTTTTGCCATTACAGTTTTTTTTTTTTTAAATATTCTTATTTAAATCTAAACTGGTTTCATTATACATCTTATGAATTCATAAAATATAGAATTCAATGTAACTAAATTTAATAATTCTATAGTATTTAAAGTGATAATTTAAAGAAATAAGAATATTTATATGGAATTGTTTTAATTGTAAATAGGAACATATTTAATGCTTTTAAATTATTAATTTCAGTGTTATTTAAATAAAAAATTCACATTTTTTGCAACTATTTATCTCTGTCATTACTTAAAAATACAATATATTTGTAATTACATATATTTTGAGAAAAGCTGAGTAATATTTAATAATATGAATGTTGGAATCTGTGTGCTAAAAAATTTTATTCAGTTCCTGGAATTTATTTTATGTAAATCTGTACTAAGATTGGTGAAACATTTTTTTGCTTATAAAGCTTAAAAGGCTCAAATCTTATTTATCCTGATAAATACACTTTTTTCATGATGGAAAGACATCTATATTTGGAAAATTAGTTTTAGAAATATTTTTTGAATTTGATATTTTTTGTTCTTAACTATATATTTCTAATCACTGTTGTATTATTTTCAATTTTATTGCATTTATATCAAATAATAATTACATAAAAATTTCTTTTGTTACTATGAAATTCCCATTTCTCCTCTAGTAAGAGAAAAATCTACAGTATTAAAAAATATCAAAGAAAATATAAGGTTATTAAAATTAAGGTTTACATGGAACAGTTTAAGTATTGCCAAGTAGTCTTTATGCATCTGTTTGAAAGACTCCTTTCAGTAAATAGAATTAATCATGATTCATATTTTCCTTTGAAATTCAGTTTATTGTATTTATTATGAACTTGATAAATAATGACACTAATAACACAGAAAATATAAAATTTTTATCACTAAAGATAGTTCATTTATTTACTGAAATTATTTTTGATGTCGATGTTTTTAACGTATATCTTTCTGCATAATAGCTCTTTTAAGCATTTATTTTTATCTTTAATTTTTTTTCCACTTCTTTGGAATGGAAAATATCTAATATCTTTGATTATTTTGATTATTATCAAAAGAAATGTAGAAACTTAGGTTTATTTGTTAATGTTTAACAAATTTAACCCAACAAACAGAAATACTGAATTCCTTAATTTGTATACATTATGTGGGGAAATTAATCATTTTATTTTCTTAATTTTTGACTGTTTTACAGTTTTTTAACTGTAAACTTATTTCTAAAAGTTCGTTTGATATTTTCTAAATTATTTTTATTTTCACTGAATTTATTAAAAGAAGTTTAGTACTATAGTAAATTTAAACAAAATTTATCTATAGAATTTTTACTCTATAATTAGTATAATTTTATGTGAACCTTTTAAGATACTGCTTCATTTATGATTCCTTGAAAACTGGCATCAGATTTTTCTTTTCATTGAGTATAATTCTTAAATGACTACAATAAAATCCAGCTTTGAAATTATGTACAAAAACATTTCTATTATCTTAAAATATAAAATTTAAATTTCAGGCTATGTTAATTAAATATGTTGTGTTAATTTCTTATGAAAAATCCATTAAATTGATCCTTTTAGGTTGCCGTCTACCTGAATATTGTATTATCTGATTTTTTATTACTCTTTTACAATTTTATTGTTTTGACTAATTTATCTTGCTCACTTTGAATTTATTTTATTTTAGGGCTCTGATGATGTATCATTGTCTGATAGTATTAGTTTGAATTCTTTAGACCAAGATGATTATGGAATTGATTATCCTGTATCTGATGCTTCACAAAGTGTTGTATCTTCATTAATTTTGTCTGAGGAAGTTAATGCTGAAGATTGTGAAATAACAGCTCAAATATATAATACAGGTACTTTGTAATAAATTTTGAGAATTCTAAAGTTTTTGCATATTTTTTATTTGTATCCTTATCATAGAAATATTTTATTTTAACACAACCCATAAGAAATGAATTTTTTTCTAATTTCTTCAATTTTGTATGAATTTTTTTAAAATGATAAAACTTACTGTGCTATTTATCTTTCAAACGTGTTTCTTAAAATGAGTTGGATGACTGGTTTTCAGTTTTTTAAATAATTGATTAATTTTTGATAAATATTAACTTTTGTTTATATCCTTAGCTATTAAAATAAAGAGGTTCTATCCTCTTGTTTAATAATAAGGTTTTTAGTAACTTGTTTTTCCAGTTTTATAAATGATAATATAAAGTATAAAGAACATTGAGATTTTAATTATTTAGAGACTCATTTAAGAAACACAGTAATAAAACATAAAATATGTATATGTGCAAACTGTATTTTAAATTTATATATGACAAAAGTTTACTATCTTAATTGAATGGTGTTTCTTAAAAGAGTAAAATATCATAAGCGAATAGCCTTTATAGTTTTATAATATTATGACATATAATTTATCTTCATTCACCACTTACCTTTTTACTTAGTAAAATTCATATGTTTTTTCTTTTAATACAGTAAAAAAGAAAACTATATATAAAAGCACAACAAATAAAAACTGTTTATCTACATATCTTTACATACAATTATTTTGATGAGGTATCAATGCTGATTGTTGATTATATTATTTCTTATTTAAGAATTATTATGAAAAAAATATATTTAAGTTATAAAAATACTTTTATTTTTTATATCATTAGTTTCCATTATGAAAAATAAGTAAAAAATAATAAAAAATGTTGCTGTGCTTTTATATGTATAGTTTGTAAATGAAATTATTATATATGTTACTGGCAAAGTTTGAAATCCAGCATTCTGTAGAATGCCTTGGCATTGTATATAATACCTAAAACTAGCCAGCAATGTATGAAATAATTTATATTTCACACTTTTCCAAGTTATATTTCACATAATATTCAATTTAATATACTTCAGTAACTCATTTTGTTTTTCATTCAATTTCAAATGTTATAAAATTTCTCATTGCAATTATATTCAGTATTTTTTGTTAGAATTGTATAACTAAAATAACAAAAATATATTAATTCCTGGGAAAATACAATTTAAAACAATGTTAATTGGGAACCTCTTTTTGGTTTGAAATTTTATTTCTGTTCGATAAAATTTCTTAAAAAATTAAATCTTATTTCTTTCTTTCATTATATTAAATTAAGTTTAATTTTTCTAATGTAAAACTATTTTAGAAAAAAGATTAAGATAGTATATTTTCTTCATAAAATAATTTTAGCAAAAATAAAATATAGCAAAAGCTTATTTTAAAATTGAAAAATTATTTTTTTTCATGTGCAAAATTTTTTATTGTTTCATATTAGAATCAATTATAGCCTTTTTCTTAATTAATTAGACTTATACAGTTATATAAAATCTTTAAATTTCCTTATATTCTCAAATCCTAACTTGAAATTTTATTTTTGTTTATGTGGTAAATGCATTAATATTCTGTGTAATATTAAAATATTGGTTAAAGAAATATCTGCTTTTTATTCATAGTAAGCAGTAAAATGCTTAAGCATTCTTTTTTGAGTATTTTGAACTAAATCATTCTATTCTATTATGTTCTGAAAATCTTTCAACTATGTCATTTTAAAATTTATTCTAAAAAACTAATATGAGTATAGTAAATTTGAACAGATTATACTTTTCTAATTGGTATTGTATTTAAAGATATAAATAAACATTTCTTGATAAATAAATATTCCCTTTGTGTAAAAGCTATTGACTTTTTATTTTGCTTTAATATATTATAGAATTATTGTTAAAAATAATTTCAAAATATTAGGGATAATATATATATATATATATATATATATATATATATATATATATATATATATATATATATATATATATAGTATATATATATATATATGTATATATATATATGTAATAACACACAAACAGTGAGACAAAAAATTACTTGGTCTATGTTTAACATTAAATATATCAACAGTTTTATTTCAAATGCCATTTTTCAATATTCTTAATTGACAACCAAAATTTGAAAATTGTATGTTAAATAAAAATTTTAGAAAGCATCCAAACAAATATATAGAAATTAGCTTTGCATTTCCTTATAGTTAACAAATGCTTGAATCATTCAAGGAAATAAGATAAATGAAATCAGTCAACAATTGATATTGTCTACACACATAAATTTTTTCACTGTCAAAAGACTTAGTTTTTTGTTTCGATGGGGTAAAAAAAAGTTATAAAAGTGTTGTGGAATCCTAGAAAACAAATGGATATTAACAAAAAGTGAATTCAATGAAATCCTTCAATTTTAAATGATAAAGGTTTTAAAGATAACTTGAGAAGTCACTCATTTGAGTCCGAGGAGAGAGCTTAAACTTCACTCGTACAATATGAAAGATATTCAAAGGATTCTTAGCTAATGGAGGACAAGTACTTAAGATTTCAAAGGTTTAGAAATTTACTCAAACTGGTAACGGTAATTAATGTCAAAAATTTGTTTTCATATATGAGAAACTTTTCTTGGGCGAACAAGTTTATTATAGCCATAATGATAGAACTTAGTAAGTAGAAGTTCTTAGATAGTCTTTCATTGTTATTTATTAATAACTTCTCAAGTCTCACTTAAGAGATTTGTTACAATGTTTCATGTACTTTAACCCGAAAAGAAATATAAGATGTTTGTTTCCTTGGTCGTAAATCTTTCATAAACTAAAGAATGGACATTAATATTATTTTTATTAAGCTAAAGACAGCATGCAGACCAATTTTCCTGACTTTGTTGCAAAATAAGAATGATCAATATTTATTCCAGACTTAATGGTTATTCTGTTTTGATATACCTTGTTTACACAGGCATGTGCTAAACCTCAAATCTTTCATCTTTTAGATACCATAGTATAAGGAATGGGAGTGTATCGCTAGGCTAGTGGCAACCAGTTTGCATTCTAACTTCTTTTCTTTTTTGGGAATACTACCTTACTCTGAAAATAAGTTAACAATAATTTTCTCACCTTAATATGAATGCCAGAGATCGGTATTTCTGGCTATGAATTAGTTTATGAATACTGGATCAACAACCGATATTTTTTGTTTCTGAACTAGTATTTTGAAAGAACTGATCAGATCAGTGTTTTTCATCGCTTTAAAAATCTATGGCTTTGAATTGGTGTAACACTAGTGATCAAAGATTATTAAATGGCACTTGTTTTACTAAAAGACGGAAAAAGTATTAAAGATCAGTGAAAGCTGTTTAAGGAGAGAGTGGAATTTCTTACAACAAATGTGTGAAAATTAGCTATGTATTTCTTCATAGTTAACAAATGTTTTGCCTCTTTCCTTGAAAAATTTAAGCGAAATTATTCTTCAATTGATAGTGCTTATGAAGATAATTTTTTTTATTGTCAAAAGACATTGTTATACTATTTATATTGTTTTAGTTTTTTCGTTTTGGTGGTGACAAAAAAAATGTTAGAAAAGGCATGGAATCCTAGAAATTTAAATCCTTTCCCACTAATGGATTTGAATAGCCAAGTCAGCATTTAATTAAACTATGTATGCTGAGAATAGCTCTGTTAAATTTTCCTTCAGCTGTTGGTCTCTTTAAATAAACTTTTTGCTTAGGTTATGGTACAGTAATGCTTTAATTGCAGTGGTATGTTCTCTTTAAACCTCCCTTCCCTAATTCAATCTTAATTGCAACTCATAGAAGAAAATTTCGGGTCTTGATTATCACATTAAAGTCAATGTAGTGACTTTGAAAATGTATAAATATGTTTTAGATACAAATGTTTTCATGTGCATTTGTGGTTTAATTGTAATGTTTTCTTTAACATTAAAGTTATAAATTATGCATGTCCAAGATATTTCTTATCACTCTAATTGTGAATAAAATGTGTACATGAACATACATATATATATATATGTGTGTGTGTATATATATATATATATATATATATATATATATATATATATACATATATATATATATATATATATATATATATATATATATATATATATATATATATATATAATATATATATATATATATATAATATATATATTTGTTGTGTAAATGTTTTGAAATTTAATTGTGTTTTATGTGATACCTTTATTGACAAAATTTTGTAATTTATGTTATCTTTAAATATATTTTAAGCATAAAGGTATTGCATTGATTTTTCCATTATTTATTAGAATAATTTTTTTTATAAAATCTCCAGGATTAGGTATTGTATGCTTCAATATTTTTGGTTTATGTTGCATTGTTTTAGTGTAATTAATTTTGTAATTTTTCTTTTATTTTTTTGCATTTAATTTACTTTATAGTTTATAGTGCTATTGTTTGTTTTGTTTCAAAACTCATTGCTAAATTGTGGTTATATTTTGCATTTGGAAACAGATTATTATTTTACCAAGTAATATATGTATGTTTATAGTGGAATGTATTATATGTTTATAAAATGTTTCAGTGAAATAAATGAATGGAAACTATGTATTTTTTAGAAGAGTATATTCTTCAAATTTTATTAGATAAGAATATACTTGCTTGTGTTAGTGTAGTGTTTGTTGTGTGAAGTGTTGTGTCTCTAAAAATCTTTAAGTAATGATTAATGATAATTTATATTTAGTAAAAATCTACTTTTTTTTAACAAATTGCAAAATATTTAAATGAAAAACTGATAAAAGTTTACTTGCTTTTTAAAGATTTTAATTTATATTAAATTATGCATGTTATAAAATGTACATAATTTAAATTTGCAATGAAATGTTTGAAAATTCTATTCTCTTTAATTTTATACATATAAGAATGAGTTCCTTATTAGTTCAAATATGATATATGGAATTAATAAGCAATCCATATATATATATACATTGTGTTAAAATTTATGTATAGATAATGAATTTAAGGAATTTTTTTGGTCATTTAATTTTGTCCTTATATTTGGCTTTTTATAGATAGATTGCATTCTTTAAGGCATTTTATGTTAAAATTTTCAAACAAATAAAGAAGAAATGCAGTGTTTTTCATATAAAATTATTTTATGAAAAAAAAAATTTTTGGTTGCTTTTTATTGATAAATTTTTTTTATTTATTTTTAAAAGTTAAATGCTCAAAAATTTTTTTTATTCAATTGGCTTATTTTTGTAATGTTTATGTTGAGGTTTTTTTCATATTTATTTTATTTCTATTAGTTGAAATTGCCTTTTGAGTAAATTTATTAGTGATGTTATGCTTATATTTTGCTGTGTTGCTGGTAATTTTTTTTACTCTTTTCGTATCAGAAAATTATTAACTCATTGATTTCTGTTTATATATATATACAATATATGTGTGATATTTTAATTTTAAAGAATTTTGTATGCTGATTCCATTGTATTTCATTGGTTTTTAATGACTCAAATCAGTTGTTACTTTTGTGAAAAACTTTTTAATGTATCTTTGAAGCATAATATTATTTGGTTATTCATGTTGAAGGCCAATAATTTATTTTTATTTAATTATTTATACTTTGAAAATTTTATAGATAATAAAAGAAAATTTGTTAGCTACATTATATTTGGTAGGCTCTTCATTCAGATATCTATTAAAAATTTTATTGGCAATAAATTAAAATTGTTTATATTTCATGAATGAAGAAATAATAGAAATATTGAGATTGATAGCAAAAATATATAAAAAGACAAGAAATTTAAAATGTGGTGAAACTATTAATTCTGAGGATATATTAATTGTAAATAGAGTTGCAAATTATGAACATCATAAATTTAGATGAAAATATTTTGCTTTGTTGTGGAAAATTTATAATGTTTACTATAAAACTCATGCATTATTTATGGGGTTAATACTGCTTCAAATTCAATTATTTTTTCTAATTATTAGTTATATTAGTCTTCCTGTTCTTTATCTACTAATGAGTGACTCTTATGATGAAATTTAGGGATTTTGTTTTATTCAGAAATTTAATGATATATGATGATTGCATTTTATGATTTATTTCTAAATGCAATATTTTCTATGCAAAATACATAATAAAAAGCAACATAAAAATGTTAAGTTCACAGTATTGTAATCTGCAAATATGATAAATTTAGTTATTGAACAATCTATAGTTTAAAAATTTTATGTAGCTAATTTTATTAACTAATTGCTACTAAAATAAATGAATTTTTTGTATACTAAAAAGGAAAAGTGATGTCTAGTTTTTATACAACTAAAAGATAATAGGACATTTTCTTGCATAATATATGTCAGATTTTCTTAAGGCAAGATTTGTCTATATTATTTTTCTCATTAACTCAATTCTTTTTGATTAAGATTTGTATACAATTACGTATGATTATTTTAGATGTCTTTAAAAGTGAATATTTAATATTTGTGTATTCATTTAGGTGATCAGGCGCCTGAAGTATTATTAAAATATAGCGAGTTAAAAAATTTTAACTGTCTAAAATTACTAATTTCAAATTAATTAACATTTAATTTTCAAGCAGCTTATTCTTGACAATGTAGAATTAATGAATACATTCACATAACCCTGCTAATATTTTCAACTGTTACTTGTGTTCCTTTTGGAACTACAGCATTCTCAATAATATTTAATTATTTATTTTTAATATTTTAATTCAAATTGTTGAATGACTAAAACTGGTATTACAAGTTTTTAATATGTTTTGAAAGATGAAATCTGCTCTTTTTACTGTTAAAGATTTTTTTATTTCACTATTTTCTTGTATACTGCAAAATCTCATATACTTTAAAAAGTGTTTAAATTAATCGGTTTCAAATCTAGTTGGATAAAAAAGGAAAAAAAATATCATAAAAAATTGAAAATTATGTAGAGATTTAGAAATTGATTTTCACAAAATTAAAATTTATTTACATATTTATTACATATTAAAGTTAAAAAAGCTTGATATTTTCAAAGTTTAAAATATTGTAGAAATAATTCTGAAGATTATTCAAACCTGATTGTTTTCACATTATGAAATTGTGATTATTTCCTCAAAATAATTTCTTTTTACTTAATAAATTTGATTCTAATTCCATAAATATTTCTGAAATTATTCCTGTTATTCAAATATTCAAACATTGTATAACTATATAAAATTTCAGTTAAGTAAATTCAACAAAATATTTCCCAATTCCTATTTTTGGGATGAATTAATTAGATATAATAAGACCAATAGATAATTTATTGACAGAAATTTCTTTGCCAGTGTTTTCAAATTATATATATTGTATGCTGTATGAATTAATTTTTCTACAATTAATGGATAATATTGTGTATTAGCAAAATTTGATTTATACACTTTTCAAAATAAAATTAATTATACAGCAATAAACTTATCTAAATTTTTATAAAATTTAAAAGCATACTTCCAAAAATTTGGTTTGCATGCAATCAAGTTCAGCATTCATTGTAGCATGTATTTATTAAATTTAAACTGTAAGCTCTGATCTAATATGCTCTCATGATAAAATTCAACCATTGAGCAACAAATAAACCAAACTAAACTAATTGCAAAAATATTCCTTTCATTTAATATTGTCCTTTAATGTTATTTTTATATTTACATTTACTTATATAAAGTTTCAATTTGCTATTTGTTTAATTATTTATATTTGCAAATCATGTTATTAGATTCTTTTTGAAATTTAGTATTCATATTTATTTAAATTAAAGATAATGGGTATAAATTTCAAGATATTTGAAGAATAAAATATAAAAGTTAATAAATTTTTATTGTAAATTTGCAATTTACAGAAATATTTTAAAGAAAATATGAAAATTTATATTGTATATGTAATATAAATGAATAATCATAGATTATTTTGTCTGCCTGGAGGAATTTTTTTAGGTGTATCACTTAATTATTTATTTTCTTTAATTTTTTACTAAAATTATTTTCTTGAATAAAGTTAATTAAGATCTAAATCTCATTTAAAATATTTTATTTATAATTTTTTTCATGTATGTTTGTAAAACTAATGGGATTTATGATACATTATTTAAATATATTTAAGCTAATTTCCTATAATTTTTACTTAAAAAATTACAGATGTTTCAAGTATTCAAAATTTTGTCTTTAATTAGCAATATTTTCTGCTTGGATAATATCTACTAAGAATATAGGATGCAATTTTATTTTAACTTTAGAGATGTTAATTCATTTTTCATTGATATTGATTTCATTATTTATGACAACTAAATATGGTTAATATTTAACTATGAAAGCTGAAGATTTATTTTACAATGTTTAGCTAACACATGAAATATTAACTTGCGCAAAAAGTAAGTACTTAAATAAATTATTGTTGTAAAGTTAATTTATAGAGCTGTTATATATTTTTATTACAAAATTTTGAGAACTAAGCTGTTATATGATTCTATCATATTTATTGTTTATTTTAATAATGTCAAATTCTGATTTTATTTGAAGCAACTTTTATCTAAAATAAGTTTAATTTAGAGAAATCTTGTATTATTTTATTACGATCATTGTATCTAAGCATATGCGAAATTTTTTCTTGAATAAATATTAGAATGTTTAGATTGGAAGTCATAAAATATTACGTTGTTTAAGAAAATCAGTTCATTAGCAAATATAACAGCCATAACAATGTCAATCAAAATTTTATTTTATTATTTCACAGTTATATTTTTATTGTTAAATTTTATCTTTTTATAACTTTGTAATATTTGTCAAAAGATGCTTGTTTGTATGTTCATCTAAATATATTTAAAAACATAAAATTTATTGGATTTTTTTCTTGTTATTCCATACAATGTTTCCAAATATCAATAGAACTCAATTATTTTGGATTTTGTAACAAATATATTAATCCATTTTTATATCCTTGATAGTTGTGTGATTAATATAATAATTGGATAATATGCAATTTTGAAAGTTTCAATAATGTTTTTTTACAATGAAATAGGTATTACTAGTGAATCTGGCTCCACATTTGCTGTGTACGCAATTGCTGTTTGCCGACGTGATCCAAGTGGTGCAGAAGATAGATGGAATGTAGTTAGAAGATATAGTGATTTTCGTGATTTTCACTTTGCTATCATTCAAAAAGTAAATTTATGTGCTTATTATTTATACTATTTCATAATTTCTCAATTACTTAAATCATGAGCAACATCTTATGTGATAATATCAAAATATCTTTTTAAAGTCAGGAGACTTGTATTCATATTAAATTTCAATTTGGAGACCTTTATATACTGTGAGATATTTAAATCGTGTATTTTTTTATATGAAAACAATCAAAAATATTTTTTATAAAGCATGTCAACCTGATAGTGATTAATTTTGGTGTTCTATATTTATTTTTACATGTAAAATATTATTGGATAAAATCAATTTAAACTGTTTTTTTTTCTAATCATTAGTTTTAAGTCATTGTACAAATTGTATATTAGGAAAAATTTTAAATTTAATATATTAATTGAATTATAGTGAAAAAATCTGCATTATATATAAAATTACATTTTTATGGTAATGCAACTCTTAACAAAAAAATTTTTCTAATTGTGAATAATTTTAAATATCGGGCTTTAATATTTCTCAATTCATCTAGCAGAATACAAGGGACCATTGAATGCATTTTTCATTAATTGTAGATTTATTTTTAACCGTGAATTTGTAATAATGGTAATAGAAGGAAATTTCTATGATACGAATAGAAAGATATAGCTTTACTATTATTGAATATAATATTATTTATTTATAGCAAAATGTGTAGTATTAATTTTACATTTGGGTCTGATTTGGTTTCAAAGCTATTAAAACAGAGAAAAATGTATTAAAATTGTCTGACAAAACTCATTTAATCAAAACGTTAAGTTATACAAGTAGTCATGTAAATCATTTAACTTTTTGATTAAATGAAATTTGATTTTTATAAATTAAAATATTGGTTTAATCATGTTTTAATTTACCTTTTTGTATAATTTTTATCCTTTTTGACTAGGAAAGCATGCTTCTAATAAAAACTCCTTTAATACAATGAAATGGCAATTTCTATTTTGAAATCTAAATATTAACTAATCATAGTATGGAATAATTTAAATAAAGGGTATATATATATATATATATATATATATATATATATATATATATATATATATATATATATATATATATATGTATATATATGTTAATTATAAAATGAAAAAAATATTTTCAGTTGTATTGAAAAAATATGAATTTATGAAATGAGAATTAAATACTAACAGGTTTGATTTCAATTTAAACACTTTTATTTGCATCACAGAAGTTTGTAATTATTCATTGTAAAGTTTGTAAAGAAATGAGCATAATAGTTCTCAACATCTTGTTTTGATTCTTCATAAATAAAAATCATAAATATTTTAAAGCACTTTTTGTTTTAATTTTTGCCAATTTTTTGAAATACTGTAAAAAAAAAGTATTTTAGATACTTTTATCAAGATTAAATGTAAGGGAAAATAATTATCAACAAATTTTTAAAGAAATGTAACTCAAAATTTACGCAAAAATTTTGACAAAGCTCTTTATTATCATAATGTTCCTGTCTGTCGGATTAAAAGCCTTATGCTATTTTCTTTAAGTAGTACTTACTAAACACCAATATTTCTGCAAATTAGAGTTGCATTGTCTCATAGTAATATATTTGCATCCTTTTACAAATGAATTTGTAAATATTTTCAGATTCAATATAGGTAAATCCATTAGCTCTCATTGCTTAATGAAATTAGTTTATTGTTTTCAAACTGTCTATTAGTGTGTGGTTCTTGTTATAAAACAGATATATATATTACATCAAAATATATTTTTAGATCAGAATATTTTTAGGTTCCCACCCTTATTTAAAGTAGTTTTATGTAATATATTGTATTAGTTTAAAAAGAATTTTTAATTATTTGGAATATATTTCTTTGCATTTCTAAGATTTGTGTATGGCCTTAAGTAAAATGAATAATGGTGTCATTTATGGTAGTGATACTGTCTTTAGAAGATATAAATCTGTTTTTTATTGATTATTTATCTTCCTCTGAGACAAAATTTATTACTATAATTTTTATTAATTTACAGTTATGTTGTAAAGTGCAAATTCAAATACAATAGTTCTTAGTATTCAAATATAGTTTAAAAATTGCTTGTACTATAGTGATAGATACCTAAATAGAATAAATTCTTTTCTTTTCCCTAAAATTCTGTATTCAACTTTTTGTGTATCTATTCTTATTTAAATATTGAGGAATTTTTATGATAGCATTTGTTTTTGTATATCAATTATAGTATTAAAGATTATTTCATTTCTAATTCATAAAGGAGAATTAATTTGTCTTACAATAATTTGATTAAGCTTAAAAGTTATTAATTTATATTTTTAGTTTCCACAACTTAGCTATCTTCAATTTCCTGGTAAAAAGACATTCAATAATTTAAGTCCTCAGTTTTTGGAAAAACGCACAAGTCAGTTATGTAATTATCTTCAGTGCCTAACTAATCCTGAGACCTTGCTTAATAATGTTGGACTGAAAACTATTTTATTGCAATTTTTGGAACCAAAAGTATATGAAAAAGGAAAGAAACCATTGGCTAAAAAGGTATGATTTTTCAATCTGAATATGAAGGTATTTTAACTAATCTATATTTTGAAAAAACATATTAAATAATTGGAATAGATTTTCTATTATTTTCATCTTGATAATCATTTAAAACTGCAATAGCTTTTAATTAAAGCATTCTTTAACTATCAATAAGAAAGAAATAACTAGATCATTCCCAGGAATAAATAATATGTGCTTGATCACTAAATTGAAACTATGATTTTAGTTTTAAAACTGTGTTATTTTTTTGTACTTTATAATGGAAATAATATGTTTTTATCAATCTAAAGGTTGATGCTCTTGTTAATCCTTTGTCTTCATCTATAAAGTCAGTTGGTCATATGGTGAAACAAGTACCTGATTCCTTTATGGATGGCTTAAAAGATGGAATTGTTAAAGTGCTAGGTAATCGAGGATCATCTCCTGTTAATCAGCAGTCTCCAGAAAGTATTAAAATTTCAGCAAATATTGATGAGGTATTTTTTTTATCAAAGAACTACATAATTTTTTATTATGTTTTAGAGTTTTATTTTATTTTTTATTTATAATTTTTTTTAGGTATTTTGAGAATGTTTATAGTGTATGAAGGTTAGAATAAGATTATTTGCATTTTGAAAAACTGAAATGTGAATTAATATTTAATTATACAAGGAATACTAGAAATGAAAAATTCTGATATTAAATGTATGTTTTATGTGCTGTGTGAAACTCTCATAGCTTAGTAGCTTCATGTCACTTCTCATAAGATTAGCAATCAATCAACAGAGTGAAGGATCCTTTGCCACAGATGTGATTGGGAAGCTGATCTAATTCTCCCTCGCTGGGTTGCTAGAGTTCAGTGGGTTGTAGACATGTCTACAATAATCGGTGACCTTCCCCTGGTGAGGCATGGGTTAAGAGAGGAGGGTGCCAGCTCAAGTATGAATTTGTCACCTGACTGTGGCTCAAAATGACAAGACTTTCAGTGATAGGCTTTGGTGAACTGTTAGTGATAGGCAAAGATAAAGTTCATTTCTCATGTAAATGCTATATATTATGAGCAGTTCTTAAATGTTCTATTAGAATAACTTTATTAGGTCATTTAAATTAAGATATTTAAGAATGCTATTTTTAAGATATAAATTTGCTTATCTTGTTTTATAAAACAAAAATATTGGAATATTTCTATTTTTCCTAAAATTTTTTAACAGTTAAATAATAGTTTTTCAGTTATTATTCTGAATTTTATGTTTGTCATAACAATGCAAGTCAAGATTTATATTTCTGTAAAAAATATCAAAGTTTAATCTTTCGAATAACAGATGCTTAAAATATTGATTAGACTTTTATAAATATTGAAGTTTATAACATGCTTGCATTCTAACAAATATTAGTATCTATGTGAGGAAATTTTTTTTATTTTATATATAAACACCATAAAAGCTTTAAAACTAGGACAATATTAAAGGGAAACTTACAGATAGTGGAGATGTATTTTGCAAATGGGATGAAATTGATTCCATGATCAAAGAATTGTTATGGAAAAGAGTTATTGTGCAATAAATTCTAAACTATTTGTAACGTTAGATCTCGTTTAACAATTATTTGATGGTATTTGAAATTGATTTTTTTCTGAATAAATATTTTTTGATATTTTTAAATAAAGTTGTTAAAATTGTTGAAGGAATAACTTTATTCAAAATAGTAGTGTAAAAATTAGATTTCAATTAAGTACTGAATCTGAAAAAATTGTTGCAAGTATAGTTACTTTATTGTTGAGGCCCTGGCTGTTAAAAACTGACAATGCCCCTTTACTTATGAATGATATTTTATTTTAACTCATCTTAAAGGCAAGTGAGATTATTCACAATCACATGCATTTTAATTTATTAGAGTTACAGAGCTAAAAACACAATTCCATCATTTATTAATCTTTTTGTGCATGATGACAAATTTTTAACTGTCTCACTTTTATTTGAAATTAATCTTTTGTATAACTAAATACTGTATGATGTGTAGTTTTATTTTAATTTGGTGTATATTCATTAAGTTCATGTTTATTTCCTTATGCAAAATTATACATATGTTAATTTTGCTATTATTTAGTTTATTTCTATATTATCATTATACATTATAATATTGAAATAAACTAAATAATTTTCTAAACTTGTTTTTTTAAATTGAATATTAAAGAGGAATCAAGTTAAATGGTGATAAAGAAAGTTTACATGTCAAAATTACCAAAAAAAAAAAAAAAAAAAAAAAAAAAAATGAGAAAAAGTTTGCATTCTAAAAAATTATTTTTATGAGATCAATTATCACTGCATGTGCTTAATATGTATTAGTGACACTTCGGAAAGGTTAGTTTAATTAATAAAATTCTATATTGTAGATAAATTTTAATTATTATTTTGTAGATTATATATATTAATCACAATTAATTTCATTATTAATATGATGTAATAGCTCTTAAAATGTTTTTGAGTTGTTGAAAAAATGTATTTTTGTATACAATATAATTAATAAATACATTTTGGCTTATGCAAATTTAAAAAAAAATATTGTGTACTAAGCTATATTTCTTAGGGAGAAGACAATATTCCCCTTCGTATATTAATTCTTTTAATGGATGAAGTTTTTGATTTGAAGAGTAAAGATCAGTGGTTTCGGAAAAGAATAGTTATTCTTCTGCGGCAGATCATCAATGCTACTTATGGGGATGCAATAAACAGGTAATTTTCCTCCTTTATTTCAATATTAAATCTATAAATATAAATTTGATTGTTATGTCAATTTTCCCCTTTCTCCAAAATGTAACCCAACTGGTGGTTCTTGCTTTCAGTTTGAGAATTTTACATTATGAATGAGTGTCTAAAGTGTTTTTTAATCAACTTGAAATTATTAGTATTGGTTGAATTAGCCAGCATTTGCAAAATTTAATTTCTGAGAATGAATATAAATGAAATAATATACTTATACATATATGCAAATAAAATTGGCAGAGTGACAGTTCAACTTATAATTATATGATTATAACCACATGAATTGGATTTATTGAAACTCTCTTTTGTCTTTTATAGATTGAAAATATAGAATATTTCACTGGCAAACATTTGATTCAAACATAATTGGTATCCATTGTATTAATATTATATACATTATCAATTTAGAATTTTTCTGCACAAAGTCAATTAGCTCTTAATTTGTAATCTAAATCTATCCTTATATTAACTGAGTATAATCTATAAGATTAAGATCCTTTTGCTATCTTTTGTTACTATTCTTTTTAGTAATTTCACCTTAACAATGTGTGCATCAAATTTACAATTTACACTAGAATTTAGTTAAACATATGCTATAACATACCAGTATTGATTTTTGCTTCTCATATTTTCTAGTACGTAGTACTATTGCTAAAGTTAATATTGTCACATTTATAAGACTTGCATTATAAATTAGTGCTCTGCTATATTTTTTTCCAGTTTATGAGTTTCTGATTTAAAATTTTAACAAAAACACTATGATGTTAATTTAAGAATTTAAATTTTCACTAGCACCCTTTTAAAACTGGAAATAAATTATTTTCCACTAATAAGAATTTAAGACACAAAAAGATGATTCTTAAAGATCTAAAATAATACAAAATGATGATCTAAAAATTAAGCAACAATTTGTTTCTTTAAAGTTAGTTTATGCTTACAAAAAAGTATTTTATGAATATCAACTACTTTCGCCAATATTGTGAAAAAATATTTGATTAATTTAATCAAAATTAGTTTGATATTCTTATTTTGTAATGATTAAATAAAGAAACAAATTTAAATATTTTTATAGAAATATTTTATAAAAAATTCTTTCATCAAATTTAACACTTTTACTCAATTGTTACAATTATATATATATTTCATTGAAAGGGGAAAGTTACAAAATAATTTAAGTGTGTAAATAAATAAAATATTGTTTATTATTATAATACTATTAACAGTAAAATTTTTCATTCTTTATTTGATAGGTATTTTCTTGCGAAAGAAACATTCATTTTAATATTTGTTCAGCACAGTTAAAATAACACTTATGAATATGTAGTTTATGTGTATATATATATATATATATATATATATATATATATATATATATATATATATATATATATATATATATATATATATCAGTGTGTGTGCTTTTAGTGAAACTTTATGTATAAATAGAAATCATTCTGTTTGAAACATTTATAGATTCATTTTAAATGTTTTTATATCTAAACAAAAATTATGACTAGAGTCTACAAGCAGATAACCCTTAACAGTTTCCTGATTAGTTAAATTAGTCTAAAAACGAAATGTATCACACTTTAGTAAAACATTCCTCACTTACATGTGTTGAGGCAAAGTTTAAAAAAAGATATTTATTCTGTTTTTATAATTTTAGAATTTACATCATATTATAAAAAATATTTTGTTGATTTTAAGAAATGTTTGTAATAATTCAAACTAAATAACAATGAAACAAACTGTCAAATTTTCTTACTATTAATATAACTATTTGAAGTCTCAACAATTTTATTTATTTGGAACATTCAAGAAAAGTATAGTTTTTCTACTTTCTTTATCAGAATGATAAACCTAACTGAATTTAAACTTTAAAATAAGTATTTTATAATTTAATCATATGAATTTGGTATTTTTGATATTATATAAAGGAAATTATTAATTGAGTGATCTTCAAAAAATGTGAACTAAATCTCTTTTTACCATTTACTAACTTTTTGAATCTGCTGCTTGCTTGAACCTAAATTGACATATTTCAATTATTTAATGTTAAACAAATATAATTCTACAGTTTATATAAAATAAATATACTGATAACTTTGATTTGGTTAAAATAAATTTAACGAAAATATTTATACATTTATAAATAAACTAAAAAATACTCTAAAACATAATTTCATCTAAAATGTAAAATGAAAATGATATACACAGCTCGTAATTTACAATAATTAGAATGATTTTGATTCTAAAAACTGATATTTGAATAGAAAAAGGTAACATAATTAAAACTTTTTATAACTGTACCTTCCCTTGAAGTAGGATTCTCACTCTAATTTTAAGTCAATTACTTATGTTAGTGTTTACTCAAACTAGTGAAATGAACAGTGATCATTCAACCAGTGAGTTCCTAAACCTTATTTCACACCAATCAATCAAATCTAAGGTTGAACTTAAACCATTGCAGTAAAGCTATTTGTCCCTTCCAATGGATTGTGGATAATTGGTTAGCGCACAGGAATTTTCCCCTGAATTAACTCGAGATAGTTCATATTAAGGGTATAAATTTTAAAGAATAGTTTTAATTTAAGTAAGTAGATGCAATGGAAATATGTAAAATTCAGAGGAAAAAAGCACTTTAAAAATTTATTCTGAATACAAGAATTGAATTAACTCTACTACTTTTTCTGAAAATTTTTGAAAAAGGAGTGGTGAAAATTCTTTAGAGTGTTATCATTCATTTAAGATTAAAAATATTTTTCCTGTAATTGTAAATTGAGAAATTATTTACAATATAATATGAATGAATCCATATATTATCAAGTATTATGAATTTGAATGATATAATGGGCAAGGATGTTTGTTTTGTCATTCAAAATCTATTTAAAGTTATTTTTGATTAAATTTTACATATTGAAAAAGTAATTGCAGTGATCGACTAAACCAAAAGCATTTATGCTCATTATATAGCAAAGTTCCAGAATATGATTAAATTATGATTATTATTAAACAGTAAAAAATTTTAAAGGAAGAAAATAAACTGGTAAATATTTGTGTTTATTAAAAAGGAAAAAACCTTGAAATTAAAGATAAGCATCTAATGAAGGGAATGCATTTAAAATCAAAATGGTATGGCAGCCAAATAAAATTAAGGTATATATAAACTAAGGTATGTATATATTTTTATATATAATGCAAAGCCATTCAGAATTTGATGCTTGACTTGTAAATTATTTTCTATCATACAGGTTAAAATATCTTTGACGTCCATATTTAAATGGTTGATGAAGTCCTTACCTGATATTTTATTTCATTATAGAAAAAGAGTTTTAGAAATATAAAGACTTCTTTCATATGTATTGATGCACACAATATTTTAGAGGAAAGCTTAAAAGAATTTTGAGACAGTTGCAAACTTATACAAATTTGATGACTTTTATTAACTGTTGACGCTAAATATTACAATGTTTGACACGTGTAAAAGTATATATCATATTTTCGTACATCAATGTAACTGTAGAACATTAGTTCTCAATGAATAAAAATTTTTCTGCTGGTAAAACTTAATAAATTTTCATTTTTAGAGATTATAGTAACAAATATTTGGGAATCATTAAAATTCATCATAATACAAAATGTATTAAGATATGTTAAAAACACAGAAGCTGCTCCTTGGCCATCATTATCTTAACATGCAACAAGTGTACTTCAGAAAATGCATCAGCGAAGCACATTTTGAACTATCTTCAACTCCCCCATGACAACTTAATTTAAAATCCCTTAATGTTTTTGAACATTTTGAGGTTTAATAATATCTTGGACCTTGTCTAGCAGTTGCTAGACATGGAGGATATGAAACAACAGCAACACATATACTAAAATTTCTTTTATTTCTATTAGTATTTTGATAGTCTTAAATGATCCAAATAAAAGATAAGGTATGAAAATTATAAAAGCAAAAACAAAAAAGAAAATTTTTAAGCTTTCAAACCTGCAAAAAATAATCCACTTAAGTTTATGTCAAGTTTTCACTGTAAAATTACACTTACCGTGGACTAAATTATGTTGTTTCTTAACCAAATATATTTGAATTCAAATCAAGGTTAATTTGATAAATAAAATCAAATTTTGTATTGCCAATCACAATCATTTCAGCATGTATTTCATTCAATATAATTATGCTGTGGTATTAATATATTTTGTATATTAATTTTAGCTATTGTTAAAAATATGAACATTTGGGACTATCGAATGCTATTACAAAGTAATTGTGCTAAGATTGCATTATTGCAAAAAAATTTAATGATGTATGCTGATGTTAGTTCACTGCGAAAAGTTGATGAAGTCCAGGGAAACTTACTTTTGTATTTCTTTGGAAATGTGTCATTTTATAACAAAGTTTAGTTAGAAATAGGGAAATGAGCTGCTTAAAAATTCTCAAGTATTTCCTGTACTCTGAAATGCACTTTTATTACAGAAAATAGTATGGGAACTTATATATGTATATGCTATATACTGAATACAAATATAGATCATAAAATAAATAAAGGGTTATTTTAAAGAGATTTCTATTAAAATTTTAATTGGTTATTTGCATTCTCTCAAAATTATTTTTGTCACATAGTCAAATAATGCATATTTGTCAAATTCAGAAAATCTTTAATTCATATCTTTAAAGGTATTCGAGCTTAATGTTTTTCATAAGTTTAAAACTGCATCTCTGATTAAAACCAAATTTTTTTCCAGGAAAATAATTGATTTTGTTCAGAAAAGCACATCTGCTGAACAAATGGCAGAATATATAAAAGCTTTTAGGTAAGTCATTTAAATCTTTAAAATATTCAGATTTGTTAATTTGATTTTATTATAAATCCTTTTTAAATTTAGGGAAACTTTATGGCCCAATGGCTCTCCAGCTATACCAACACCAGAAAGAGACCAGAAAACAAAAATGAGAACCAGAGTAGCTGCAAAGCTTTTAATGCTTTGTTCTATACCAGGTTAGCATGTATTATATATATAAAATAATTTGTGCTATTTATTTTTTATGTTTCTATCTTATATAATAAAATTGTTATTTTTATGAAAGAATGGGATATGTGGTGAAATTAATATTTTTAGTACGAATACCATACATAAAATTTTGAACTAAAATTTTGTTTTTATTTAACGAATCCAAAATTCCTAAGAATATTCTTAAAAATAAGTACATATATATGTAATAAAAGTTTTAAAGTTAAATCATTATTTTTAACTTTTAAATTAATTATTCTGTTCTGCTGTATTTTGATGAGGAATTTTAAATAAATATTTGTGTAGTTATGTATTAGAATATTTTCAGGAAATTTCCAATCATTTTAAATATGTGTGATTTTTTGAAAGTATTTTTAACTATGTAATTTCTTTCTTTGGTTCTGTGATATTTTAAAGTATTTTGTTTTTAAATTTTTTATTTGTTGAAAAGTAAATTTAGTATTAAATTTGTATTTTAGATTTTATATTTTGTTTATTATTTATTTTATGAAAATAATAATTTAAGGTTCCATTCTTATAAAAATTCTATCACTCAAAACATTGTTAGAGTTCACAAGTGTTAGCAAGGGAATAATGATGTAACTTTTTTGCCTATATTTTAAATAACGTATGTATTTTAATTCGAATTTATCTTTGATGTTTTCAGTTATAATGGAACTACTGCATTTATTGTGTGTTAAAGTATTCATTTTGCAATAAAGATTATATAATTTTAAAAAATATTACAAATTTTATTAAGTTTAATTTTTTTGATAGTTTTGCTGTATTATTAATACAGAACATCTTACAATTTAAACTTATAAGTTATTATATGTAAGGATTTTTTTTTACTGTATCACCTTATGGTTTTTTAATTATGAGAGAAGTATTGGATAAAGAACCAATTTCAATTTTCTTTCACTCAGTTAGAAGATATTTATAATTCTATAAAATATTTATTTTCTAATATATAATCTTGTGATCTAAGCCAACTTAGTTGTGTAAAATTATTAAATAATAATTTATTTTGTATAATAGCTAAGTATTTCATCAGTTTTGGATAATTTGCTCAGCATTTTAAATCATTATTATAGAAAGAAGTTGGAAAAATAATATAGTTTTTAATTCAGTAACTTTGTCTAAAAAAATATTTCAATTGAAGATATAAATTGGTTGATGATCTAAAGATTGTAATAGAAAGTATTTATTCTTAGTTTTATTGTCTTAGAGGGTCTTACTTACTCCCTCCCCAAAAAATTATCACATTATGATATATTAGAAAAAAATTAGATGTTATGCATCCTTTTTGCAGTCAACTTACTATTTTTTTCTAAATTGTATAATCAGTTGATTTTAGCATATTGCTAGGAAACTTAAGTTAATTTCTAAATGGGAAAATATCTCGTGAGATAATTTTTGTAAACTTTTTTATAAGGAAATTATTTTTAAATCTTAATTCTAAAGAATATATAGCATTTTTTACAGTATTCTTAAGAATTGTATGCAAAGAAAAATTGAAATAATAAAATCAAATACTTTGAAAAATTCTTCTTAAAGGATCTCAAATGTTACTGATTATTATTTACTTCTATATGTGAAGGTTATCCAAAATGTAAAAGTAGTATGTTCGGAATGCCTTTTAGAAAATTAGGGGTTTTTAAATTTCTGTCTACCTTCATATATTATTCATTATTTACCAAAATGTTATTAATATTCATTTTATTATTTCCAAATGATGTAACTATATAAATTTCGATTAAAATGTGTCTAGTTTATTAAAATGAAATAATGACAGGCATTTTTTGTTGTTTATTGTTATCATTAAAATTTATGTGAAAACAATAAATAATAAATTACAATTTATATTGCATATTTTTGGTATAAAATAAAGTGTAATAATTAGGTACTTCTTTTTTCAGACCTTAATAAACTTATGTCTTGATTTGCCAAACCATCATAATTCATATTTTGAAAACACTAATTTATATGTGTATTAATAATTTAAAATATAAATAAAATTTCAAGTAGTAATCATGTTTATAATTCTATATAACAATCTGTTACAATATATGTATTTTCTAATCATTAATTTTAGTTGAAATAGTCATTCATCAGACTGACTTACAAATTTAAGACAGCATTTGGAAAAAGAAAAAAAAAATAATTTTGACAGTTAATTTTTAGAACATCTTAATGACATCATGCATTATATTTTAATTTTCAACAATGATTATTTAATTCATAAGTTATAGAATGGATATATGATCCATTTTTTTCAACTGTATTTTATTATTCTGAAGAAAACATTGCAAAATTTGAGCATGGTTTTTAATAAAAAATTGGAAGTAATACAAAAAATATTTTAATTAAAAATGTAATGAATAATTAATACAAATTAACTAAATTCAAAGGAATAAATATATATGTAGATTTAAAAAATGTGTTATTGCATCCAGAATACATTTTTAGGATATTAGGGATATAATTTTCTTGTCAAAGTAAAAATGGTAAGCCAGTTGAATGTATTGCTATGAACATAATCAACTTAATGTAGGTGATGCCTGTACATATTTGAGAAAAGGATTCTTGAAAATCAGAAAATTTAATTAGTAGACTGAAGGAGACAGATGCTATTGTCATCTAAAAATAACGATTAATGTGTAAAATTTTTATAATGCTGCTTTACATTTGTATAATTTTTAGTTTATGATTTATATGCCAACTAAATTCTGAAGTAAAGTATGTTTAAGGAAAATGATCAATTTCTTTTACCTTTTTTTAAAACTATTACAAAAGCTTCACCGTTTATGAGAACAAAGCCAATGCCTAAACATTTCAAAATTCAATATGTATGATAAGTATCTTTGAGTATTTAAGAAATTTGTAAATTAATTTTTTGAAATTATCATTTATGATCTTGGTGTCTTTATTTATTTATTTATTTATTTTCACTATTGTTGTGCCAGTCTTTGTAAAATGTATTTTATTAAATTTAAGTTAACTGAATCTGCTCATGTAAATTATTAATATAGGAATTATTAATTAAGTTAATGTTATTTTATAAATGCATTGTGTTTTTATAGCGTATTTGTCTTAATGATTTTTTTTTAAGTTTCTTACATAAGCTGAGAAATATCATTAAATAATAACTCCCATTATTTAAAATTCAAATCATAAAGTTTCATTTTTCATTGTTAATCTCTTAATGTATAATCTGTTTATTTATTGTGATACTTATTTCTGGTTTCATAACTGTTGATTTTTAATTCATTTTAATATTTTTTGGATTAATTTTTTTCTTAGATGAATTGAAACATGTAATTGGCAGTGAAACTACTCGTAAAGGTGTTCTGTGTGTCTTTGAAATGTTCCAGCGACCTGAACTGAATCGTAGAATATCCTATGTTCTTCTTGAAGGAATTTTGGAAATTTTATTTCCTAGTTGTAACCTAAGCACTATCATTCATAGATTGCATTGTCGTTCTCCACAAAATATATTTGATCAGATGGATCGACTGCAAGTTAGTCCAGTCATTGAAAGAAAAAGTCAATTAAATAGGTGACAAAATCCTAATCAGTATTAAGGACTTTTGTGTATTTCTGTACATAAAAATTGTTCATATTGTAAAAAATTATATTTAAAAGATTTTATATATTGTGTGTAAGAGAGAAAGGTTCCTGTATGTGCAATGGCTATAAAACAATGTCTGAAATTTGTTACCTAAATTTTAATAATTATTAAGTCAAATTTTTTACCAATATTCATGATAATGAATTTTTCATTAAATTTACTAACAGTTCAAAATGTATAGCTGAAATTACTTTAAGGTATGTTAACATTTATAAAACAAATTATACTAAAAGATGTATAGGTTGCATAAAAAACTGTGTGCAAACAATTTTTATATGATTATTTTAAATTTGAAATCATGATAGTATAGTTTTCTAAAATAACTCTGTATTCTGAAAATCTTATCTCCATCCTTTTACTTAAATAGTGTTTGTATTTTAAACTTAAAGAAACTCATCTTAATTATTTAAATATTGCTGTAAATTGAAATTGTTCATTTTATTACAACACAATGAAGAAATTGTATATTTTCTTAATTATTCAACTGTTTAAATGGTGGTTTGTTTTTCCCTGATTGTCAAATGTTATAAATTTTAAATTGAGAACATTAATAGTGACTTCTTATAATAAATTTTGTAAAACATTTCATTTTAATACCTTATTTTTTTGCTATTTCAAAATATGTAGAAGTGATTTTATATAATTTAGTTTTCAATTAAGTGTATAAAAATGTGAAACAATATTTATTTTGTAAAAGTATTTCAAAATAAATGTTGTTTTAACTGATTGTGAATTTTCTTGAATATTCCTAATTAAATTTTAATCATTTTACTCTGACAATTAGAGATTTTGTTGAAAAAAATATGTAGATTGGTAGTTTTTTTAAACAAACATAGAGTATAAACATTCCATTATATTAATGTTTATTTTGAAATAAATATTTTTTACTAAATTTTATCCATTTTCATCTCAGACATTTAAAATTATTTCACTCCGAAAGAAATTATGAGTGTCTTATAAAAATGCTGATTTTCTGTTTATTTTTATTTTCATAACTTTATTGTGCTGCTAAATGCTAATATTGTGATTATAAAATTTGATGCCTCCAATTTTTTTCTTGTTTTTCGACTTTTTTTTAATGTTATTTTTTACAGATCCTATATTATCATTCTAATATATATTGCTTTAAAGTTTATTGTTTTCAGTAATGTTTTACATTCTTTATGCTAATTTTTTGCTGTTTATATAAATATTAATATGTATATAGTTTATAAAAAATAAAAATTACAAAAAAAATTATAACTGCTTATGATAAAATATATTTATGTTTATGTTAATGTTATAGTAAAAGAAAATGTGAATTTGTATTAAGATTTATCTATTTGTTTTAAAGCCATTGCTCTAAAACTTATTTTGAAGATCTGAGTCTATGTGATTCATGATATACTTCTGTTTATAGCATCAAATGATTATTTTAATAGAACATTTATGTAATAGTTATCTTTTATTTATTTATTCTTGTTAGAGTAAAATATTTACAGGGGTCTCACCACTCATAATTCTAATATTTTAAGCATTATTAATTTTATTCTTTTTAATTTTTGTTTTTAAATGTTACGTATTTTGATTTAATTACCTAGAATAACTAAAAAGCCAAAGAATAATCACTGTTAATAACTTCAAAGAAGTGAAACATGCTCTCAGTTGATAAATTCTAATCATTTCTTACTCATTAGATGTTCCAATTTATGGATATTTTATTTATGAAAAATTCTTTAAAACACATAGAGGAACATAAAAAGTTTTCCTTTGAAAAACTTCTTGTTATCCTTATGGAAGCATAAGAACTTTAATTATTATCATTATTGATAGTCAAAGACCTTATTTAAGTAACATAACATTGCTTTCATTTTTAAAATCAGTCTTTAAATTGTCCATAAAGGACATTCATAAAATTCATATCTCATATTAAGAAAGAAAATATAGGTTGCCTTTCAAGAGATTGGAAATTATATGTTTTGTTTGTCTACTTATTCATCATTTATTGTCAAAAAAAGGACTTTAATACAGAAATATCTGAAGTACGGTAACACAAATTTCCCACAAAATTATGTGACAGAAATATCCATTTTTTCAGATTCAGAGATTTTCATGTGCAATTTTTAATTTGATTGTGGACAGTAAGTTGACGTTAAACATGGCTTTCCTGTAACGATTTTTGTTTTGTTAAAATATTTGACATCTCTAAAGTGAGAAAACTAAGTCTCAGCCAATTTGTTTCTTGTATATAAAAGCAACTCAAGTGCAAACCAAGCTGTTGAGTCAGAAAGCCTTGAGTAATCTATGTTATTAAGACTCAGCTCTGAAGCAAGTACAAAAAATATTTTTATTATGTTTCAAATTTTTATAATACTCACAAATTAATCAAAAAATGCATGTTGAAAATATGTATTCATGCCTAAATGCAAATATAGATATATACATATAAATACATGTGATAAAAAGAGAGAACTTATATTCCTATTACCTTTCTTTATCAAATGAAAATTTACTCAAAAAGAAAAGCAATTAAATAAAATTAGCACTTATCAAGGGAAGACAACAGTAGGTTCATTGAATCTATAAATTGACACTATAGAAATATACTTTGCTTAATCTTTGTTTTGATCGAAGGCAATCTACTTAGTGAAGGAGATTAAAAAAATTTAGTTTGAGTTGAATTTGTGTGTGTGTGGTGTTCAAAATAATTAAAGAAGCAACTTTTAAATGTGCGGGCTAAGAAAATTTAATAAACAATATGGTGTTCTATTATGTAGCCTATTCTTGGTTCCAGATTGTCCATTTTATTTGTGTGTGTATTGTATTCAATTTCTTAATTTAATTGTATTATAGTTTACAAAGTTGTTTGTCAGTGTTATTCCAACAAATTATAATTTACTTTATTGCATAAATACTCACCTGTTGAAAATCCTTTTATTCTTTGATTTTGTATTTTCAATGTATCTCCTTGGTATTTTCCTTTTCAAAACTATTTTCCTGATTTGGTGGGACTCCTGCATTTGTAAAATATCTTCTTCAGATTATTTACATCACTGTTAAAATTGATTATTATTACTGTCAATTTTCACTATGACACAACCTTAGATATTCCAGTGTATTTTTAATCTGCAATAACATTAACTGCTGTAACATTTCTATGTTACAACAAAAGCTCAAGTAGCAATTTAGATATAGTTGCTCACTAACAGTTTGTCTAAAACTAATTCAGTGAATAAAATTTTCTAGTTAAAATGAAGCTTAATTCTTATTGAAAGTTTTCATTAATTTTTAAAGTAATCAAAAATGGAAAATATTTTTTTCAATATGAAACATTGTATTGTATATATATCACTCATATTTTGTGTCTGTTGGGCTTGAGACTTTGTAACTGAAAGTATTTAAAAAGAAAATTATTTGAGTTGTAATGAAAATTGACTTCATAATAATATAAACATATCCATATTTTCAATGCTTACATAGTATGTCAGTGTCTACAGTTTTTAACACTTAGATATAGATTTTTACATCATGATATTTATTAAAAAGTATGTCAGTCTGTTTCATTATTGATGTATGATTTCTAGTCAATATTTTCGATGCAAATATAATTGTGATAATTTTATAATACTGTTGTATGAAATCAGTTGACTTGTTTAAGTTTTGTGTTTATGATCAAATATATAAAACTGTTAGAAAATTTCCATTAATTAAATTTCTTTCATTTTTCAATTAATTGTTCAACTGAAATATTTGTGGCTTTCATCTAAAATTGTTTCAGATTTTATCTCTCAAAAATATTGAGCATTTATTGAACTGTTGTTACTTTGTATCAGAATACCAGTGATTCTTAGTAATTTTGAAGTACAGTTCCTGCTTCAAAGTGTTTATTATTTTATTTTGAATACAATATTTCTCAAAGAGCGAACAACAAATTTTTAGTTTTATTTTACAATTTACACATTCGTTTTTAATACTTCAGTGTTTTTCACATGCATTTGTTTTCGTGTCTTTATTTCTTTAATACAGTTCCCTGCATTGAACACCACTTAACCTTTTTCTTGTTTATTATGCATTTTGTGTTTCATTTTATATTTTTATTTTCAATGAACAAATATTTTTGTTAAAATTGATTAACAAATATAATTTTTTGAGCAAATTTATCTTTGTTTGCATGAATTTACTAAAAATATGTTTGTATTAATATTTTTACCTCTAAATACCTTTCAATATAAAATATTTTTCTAAAATTGAAATTCTCTTTATTTGTAAATTTTCAGGAAACATTATGAATGTCTAAATATGAGAAAATGAACTTTATTATTTAGTAAGTTATTCTGTGTTAACTAGTTTATTTGAAACTCTTATCTCTTTATATTATTGCACAATCTCTTTTATAAAAACTATTGGATGCTTGTAATTTTATACTCAAGAGAACTGTAAAACAATCTGTGATTACATTTTTTAATATTTTAAGATTTTCAATTGGTGCTTTCTCTGTTGAACTATATTGCTGTTAAACTCTGTTAAATGTTGACTTAAATGTGAAAAATTTGTTAAGTATACAATGAATTTGTAATTTATTACCAATCTTTTCTGTTAATCATAAAAATATTAAAAATTAATTCAAATATATGAAAGTATCTTTTATCCAAAGTGCTTAATAATGTATTTGTATTGAATTTGAATTATTATAGAATATTTTTTGTAAAAAATGTCTAAAATAATCATAATTTAAAAATAACTTATTTGTCAAATAATTTTTAATAATGAATATTTTATCTTTTTAAATATGATTACTTTCAATTCATATTTATTAATAATGTGGGTGAACTATCATTTTGAATACTTATTATATATATTTTTTGTAAATCTTGTATATCTTATCAAGTGATAATATTTAATAATGTGATTTGTTGTTATACATCTGAAATTTTGGATAGATTAATAAATGAACTATTATTTTGATGGGAAATCATCAAAAAAGAATACATAATTTGGGTGAAAATGATAATATGTGATATTTATGAAAAGTGTAAAAATTAAAAATAATCCAAGATTAATAATGTGGGGGACCAAATAGAATAAAAATTCTGAAATAAGACTTTTTTTATTTTATTTTTACTGCCATATTGATATTTTTTGTGTTTAAAAATAACTAAAAATGTGCAATAAATACTATCATAAATAATCATACAGAAGTTTCTTGCTTTTAAATGTTTTACGGGAATGCAACTCTTCTTAAATAATGAAAGTAAGATCTTATTCAATCTAAAGATCTAAATCTTGTTTGATCTAAAAATTCTATTTAAATTTAGCATTTGTATATTAGGGCTAAACGTTAGTTATTGTTTTTTTATTTGTTACAAAATCATTAATAATCTTAATAATTTTTATTTGCTTTTTATTTTCATTCGGATTTCTCTTTTCTATTATTTATAAAAAACCTTTTTAAATTTTGGATTTTAAATATTTTTTTTATATATTTGCATTTTATTAGTGCTTGTGTAATTCTTTAAAAATCTGTAAGTTATAGACTTTTAACCAAAGAATATATATAAACACTTCTGTTCATAAACCTAATATAATTATTTTTCTTTCAAACTTAAAAATGATTCTTTTTCTAATGTGAAAATATTACTTACCTTTTCGTAATATGCATTATGCTTTTTTTTTCTTAAAACTAAATTATTCAAAAGTGTTCTGTTATTATTCTTTTAACATAAAAGTTTTCTTCCATTACAGACAATGTTCTCAAAAAGAATCAATTTATATATAATATCTTGTCCTAAAAAATAGTTTCCATTTGTTATGCAAAATTAAGGAAATTGTACAGAATATCTCCTATAAATCGTGTTTACTAACTTAAAAATATACAAAATTTTAAAATGATATTTATTGATAAGTTATGTAATATTTGTTGTGCAGTTTATGAAGGTTGAATGAGCATGGAGGATTGCCTTTAGTTATCATTAGCTAAAATGTAATTTTTCTCGTATAATATTAACTTAATAATAAGGTGTTGATTTCACTTATAGATACAACTGTATTGGTATATATTTGCTTATAAAAATATTGAGGAATATTATAAGAGCTCAGAATATTTCATAATAAATTACTTTTTCATCTGGAATCAGTTATGTGTAAATAATGTAGAGTTGTTCTTTTTCACCTTTTAAAAAATTTTAAAATGTGTTCCTTATATAACAGATATATTAATTTTCAATTTCATTGATAAGGATTATGTCTGCATATTGTTTGCTACTATTAAAAAAGCCGAATAATGGGTTTAAAAATTAAAAACCATATTAAATAAATAATCCTAATATTACAAAATATGTCATTAAGTGGGAAAAATATTAAACATTTCAATTACTTTAAATGTAATAAAATTTATTGAAGTTTTGAATGTAAGATTTAATATGTGCTTGCTTAATAGCAGTGAAGATTAGGAATGAGTTACTTCAGTAGGATGATAATAATTTAATTTAAAAAAGGATAACCTCAAGCTGCATAGTAACTTAGTACATAAATTTTTCATGTAATGTTTAAATAAATTAAAATGATTTTTTAGAAATTGTTCATGCCAAATATATAAAATCATCATAAGATGAGCAAATGTTAATGAATAACATGTCATATATTGGATTAATTTGAAACTTTAAAACATTTTCAAAATGACACTCTTCATTACGTATTGATTTTATTTTGGCGAAATGTTTACTAATATGTACATAATTAAAATAAAATGAAATTTAAATTCATTGATTTTCAAAAATATGCATAATTTTCTGTTATTAAAATAACTCCTTTTTTGACTATTTAGATGCTCTATTGTCAACATTTTTTTAAATCAACCAACTGAAGATTTTTTACTACTAATAGAAAATGGTTGTGTGTAGAGAATATCTCAACACAATTTACGTTTTTGTATATTAGCAACATATAAACTAACAAATACTTAAATGTTTGGAATCAAAAGTAATCAACTCTCGACAGTATATAATGGGAATTATATGTTTTTAAATAATTAACATGGAAGATTTTTGGATTTGTAATGAACAGTCTGTACTATAAGTCTAATATATAAAATATATTCAAGTTCTCTGATTACATTATTACCATTAATTTTGAATTTCAATTCTTATTAAGTAGGAAATTTGGTGAGTGTTTCCTGACAATAAGGTAAAAATTAATATGTGAACTCATTAATTTTAAGTTATTAAATGTATTCATTAATTATTACTCTCATATCCATAAATTAATGATAATTCAGAATCACACAGAAATTGAACTGTAAAATAAAAATGTCCCATGTAGAGTTATCACACACATCTTGAAGAATAATATGCAAATTTCAAGAAACCACCAGATGGCACCGATAGTACGTCACAATGACGAGACTAAGAGGGATACATAAGGAATGTGGTTGCAAAGAAGTAAAATTGCTTAAAAGCCTTTCAGTGCAATAACCGCATGGTTATGGCACAAAGGAAGTATTTGGATGATGTTTTTCGTGGTAGAATTATCGGCCATCTGGAATGTCGACGTACCCAGCTGGAAGTATCCGAGCAACTTGGAATCGCCCAGAGTGTCATCTCCAGGCTTTGGCAACGGTTCCAAGATGATGGCAATGTGAGTAAACGTTACAGCACAGGTCTTTCCCGAGTTACAACGCCGAATGAGGACCGGTGTTTGGCAGTTACTGCCAAAAGAAACAGACGGAGTACAGCATTAAACCAGTCACTTCAGCTACCGGTACGACAGTTTCAAGGCAGATCGTGTACAGACGCTTAGGACATATTGGTCTATATGCTCGTAAGATGTCGTCTCGTCAGATGTGTTCCACTAACCGCAACTCACTGTCGCCTGTGGTTAGCCTGGAGTAGAGAGCATGCATTGTGGACACCGCAACAGTAGTCTTGAGTGATGTTTCCCGACGAGTCCAGGTTTAGCTTTCCGTCTGATTCTCGCCGGACTTTCGTATGGAGAGAACCAGGTATCCGTTACCACCAAAAGAACACCATTGAACGACACCGTTACAGTAGTGCAGGATTGCTTGTTTGGGGAGGAATTATTATGGGTTCCAGAACTAACCAGCATGTTCAGAATATAAACATGACAGGCCACATCTATAGGGATATCATTCTGGAACAACATGTACGTTTGTTTCGGGGCGCCCTGGATGCAGAATTTCTGTTTATGAATGACAACGCCCGTCCTCACCATGCAAACATTGTAGACGAATGCCTTCAATCGGGAGATATCAACCATATGCACTGGCCAGCATATTCACCGGACTTGAATCCAATAGGGCATGTGTGGGACATGCTAGGCCGACGAATTGCAGCCCGTCAATCCCCTCCCACATGTGTACCGGAACTTTGGAGAGTATTGCTTGATGAGTGGTGTAATATTTCCCAAAACCAGATCTATAATTTGATACTCAGCATGCCTTGGCGTTGTATGGCCTGTAGTGCATCGTCTGGGGGTGCATACTATGTGTTAACCTACATACCAACCATGTTATATTGGTTTTTGTAAATAGGTTCTTTTTTTTTAAATTTGCTCCAGGGAGTAAAAATCGCTATTTTTATTAATGATGTCAAACATATAGCATCTTTTTCTTGCTATTTACCTTTTATTTAATAAATAGACTTTACAAATAAATCGCATTTGTTTTGCTTATGTCTCTTTCTTTGCCTGAACTTGCATCATCCTTAATTTATGGACACGAGTGTAGTTAACTCAAAAACGTGATAGTGAAAATTGACTTTGTTTTATTTATATTTTGTAGAAGAAAATAGAAAATTTTGACGCAATGATTATTTAAAAATTTGCCAATGTTGATTAGTGTTTTAAAAAAATTGGCATTGATTGATGAAAATGTTTGTGCTTTGCAAAATATGATTCATGATCTAAAAATCATCAAAAAAATTTTTTAAGTTTATTTTTAAAGATTTTAATGATAAAATATTTTTAAAAGCTTTTAAATTTTTTCAAATAAAATTATATTTAAAGTCTTTAAAATTTGCTTAAATTTCTTTTCAAGAAATGTAATGAATAATTTTCCATCTAAATATATTTAATTACGTATCCAAAATTTTTAAATAAAAAAAATGTCTTTATATTTTTCCTAAGTATTTTTTAAATTTGAAGAAAAATTTTAAAAAATGACAATATTTATAATTCTTATTTTTCCTACTAGTCATCTTTGCTATTGACTTTGGTCTTCCTGCAATCTGCTAATAATGATTGAATGAGAAAATAGAAACATATATATATTGTATAGTATTCTATCTTTTAAAAGCGATCCTTTTACAAATTTTGATTAAATTTTAATTATTTTAGATTAGTAAACTTACGCGGTAATTAGTGAAAATGAGAAAAAAGTCACTGAATTTATTGTTAATCCGAAAGAAAAATTATTTATCAAAAGTAATTGAACTGCTGATTCTAATTATTTCTTAAGTATTGCACTATTCCAGAAAGAATATTTTCTCATTTAGCATTAAATTTTGTTGAAAACTCAAATAAATTTAGATAATTGTATTAATTCTATTTAAATTCAGTAATATTGATAATTTTTTTTTAAAAAATATGCATAAAGAATTTTGGAAAGGAATTTCGTTAAGCATTTAAATCGAATTGGCTAAAATTTCTCAATATATTTTAAAAAGTGATTTTAATTTTTCATTCTTAATTTTAAATTTAAACAAATAAAATTATGAAAGATTAAAAATTGTGTGGGAAGAAATGCAATTAAAAAAGGAATTGTGAAGACATTTTTTGTTTCACATAAATATCTTAAGTAACTTATTTTTATATAAGTATTTCTGTCTATAATATGAGAAGCTTATTACGGTATTTTTTTTCTTATAGAATTACATATTTTAATCTGTCTTCGATGTATAGTTATTAAATATCTTGTTACTTTTACGCTTAGTTTAAGCCCTTGTTTATGAAACTTCTTCCCAAGATCGAAATGCAAAATATAAACTAAATTTATTATATTTGGATGTAAATTATAATATGCAGAATTATAAATATTGCCTTGATATTTTGTTAAATATTACGTTTTAGTTTTCTATATTAGATTTTTTTTTTTTTGCCTGTTTTCAATACTGCAGACATTTGTAATGTTTAATCTTATAAAATTGATTTAATTCATTTCTGATTGTGTGTGTCTAAAAAACTAGTATGTTTATTTTATTATTATTATCGTTTACAATTTATTTTTAAAAGCAATTGCTTTGACTATAAATTACACTTCTTAAACTTTCTGTAAAAGCGATAAGTATTTATTTAAAAAAAATTATGTATAATATTAAAGAAAAGTCTTAAACTTAAAATATGTTTTAAAAGAATATCTATTATTTTTTCACACAAAAGTTATGTTTTGCATTTAAGAGAAGTAAAAATTTTCATTTCTCTCGTCATCTATGTATAAAGTAATGTCTAAGCCTTTTTAATAGATTTATCAAAATGGCATTGCATTTATCAAGCATGAATTAAAAATTAAAAAAAAATAAATTATTTGTTTCATGGATTTTTGGGGATTGTTTAATTATTATTTCATACAGTTTTTTTAGCGTGCATAACAAATTAGAACAAAATCATAAGAATATTTGTTTTCCTTTCAAACGAGATTTGTGAATAAGGTTTTATTTTTTTTAACAATTTGCATGAATTTTATTGCTTAAATTTAATTACTTTTTGCAATTTAAATTTGAAAGGAAAGAAATGCTATATACTCTGTATTTTAAAAGAATTCATTTTTTTCTTTTTTAATATTTGAAAATTCTGTACTATCTAGCCGACAAAATACATTAAATTAGAAGGATGGAGAAAAATTGTTCTTGTTATGTGAGTTACTTTGAAATGTTTACGATATGTGAGGACCAAAGTGGGAAAAAACAGTTTGTTTTAAAAAAATATCAATTATAACTTAGCTGATGAATTTTTATGTACAAATAACATATACTTTTACATAGAATGAACGTTAAACAGAAGAAAAAAATAGAACATTACTATACTATGGTTTTAAAAAGGAATTTAATGAGAAAAAATTCAGCACATCTACAATTAGCATATGGAAATTGAACGTCATTTCTTGCTACAATATTCAAATAGTTAACATAATTTTAAAAAGAATACTTTTCAGGGTGAAGGAAATACAGCAACCTTTTCAGTTGTAATATCGGATAATGCGTTTATCATACGGAAAATGTTAATCGATAAATCATTATTTTCCAAATGTTTCGAAAGAACAATATTGTCCTCCCGTTATATATAAAACCATTTATGGATAGTCGCGTATGAAAAAATTAACTGTGGAATTCCAAATAACCTAATTTTGCTTAAAAAAATCACCAGAATCAGTAAAAAAAGCCTTAAAAAATGGTAGCCAGTATTTTTCATAAATCGTAACTTATAATAAAAGGTGCATCCATTTTTTTCAACGTCCCAACATTTCGAGGAATTAAAATGAGGGTTATTAAAGATTAATTTTTCTCTATAATAAAGAAATATTCCTATATATATCTGGTATATATAATATATGTGTATATATATATATATATATATATATATATATATATATATATATATATATATAAAAATCTATATAAATGTATGTTTGTATGAATTACATTGTTCCTTTCTTATCCTGGTGAAACTAATTAAAAAGCCTTAATAAAGAGGCAGATTTTTTTATAAGTAAATGAATCGACTTATGAAAGCCATCAAGCTGGAAAGAGAAAATAGTCATAATTGATACACTACTATTTGTCTTCCAGAAATGATTCGCAAAATTCGTGCTACTCGATTGCAATACCTATTTTCTTCAGAAAGATTTACTGTCGAATATTTTTTTAAATAAAGGAAAATAGAACATCTTATATTTACGCCTCATTCGAAAGATCTGATTGATAAAATTACAAATACTCTTTTTTCATTGAATCTAGTAAATAAATCACATGAGGCATTTATTAATTAAAATTCTCCTCAAAAGTATTCTGATGCTGCAGAAGGCTGTTTTCCACTCTTAAAATTTTGTAAATATAACTTTGAAAATCTGGTATTTCAAAGTAACTTTAGTTATAAAGTATCAAATCAATATAATTAGGAAAGTAAAAAACAACTTGTTAATTACATTATGAATTCAATCTTTCTGTGAATTAAGACATTCATTTATAAACGAGAACACATTCGTTTATTTAATTTGAAGACATAAGCAATCTTATGCTTAATGATATTAATTTATTATTTCATACATAGTACTGGGCATACTTTTAGTTAAATGAGAGGAATGGGTCCTTAATCCTTATTATGTATGTTTAAGATGTAGTTACATTTCATTTTAAAGTGATTTTTGTAGCATATTTAATCATAGATCACAAAATCTCTAATGGTTTTTAAAGAAAACATTGTGTCAGTTTTCAAGTGCTTAACTATTCGGGAATTTTGAATCATGGGGATTAACACTATACAATTTTTGAACAGCGATTATTCAAATTTAATAAATACTCTATTTCTGATTTTTTATATACCCTGATATCACTATGAAATTTATGGTTTTACTATTAAAACTCATTTTATTAATCTTGTACCATATATGAGAACACCATTTCAATGAACTACTTACTGTTTCACTCCATAATTTTGTATTAATTGGTTTCTTTTTAATGGACTATTGGTGATTACACACTGCCCGACTTTGAAAATGCAATACTAAGTAGGAGTTGTCAGAAAGTGACGAAACTGGGGAGAGAGAAACAGCAAAAACAAATAACTGGTTTGTATTTCGAAATGATTTGCATAATCGAGAGCAAGAACAGGTTCGGGTCAGTAGGTTATAGGATCAACGTGGACGGCGATACACGAAGGAACACATCTAGGTACAGAGTCAATGAGAGTACGGATGGCACCCTGAGGAATGGTTATCCATTCTTTGTTAACAATTTGCCAAAGTTCGTCTTCTGAAGAAGAAAGTAGCAAGGTCTACAAATGACATCCAATCATATTCCAAATTTGTTTGATGAGTGAAATATCTGGCGAGCACGGTGGCCAGAAAAGCAGCTATACACCTTGCAGGGCATGTTGGCTGACATGAGCAAATGCGGTCGGGCTTTATCCTGTGATAAAGGGCATTGGGCATTCCCTGAAAAAAAAAGAGTGTCACCAGTCACAGCACATGATCTACGTAACGTTGGACTGTCATAGTGCCATTAATACGAACTGGAAGTGACCTGGAATCGTACGCAATGGCTCTCCAAATCATGATGATGCCTTGCTGTCATGAGGTGGGGCGTTCCAAAATTACTGTAGGATTGGATCTGTCTCCACGTTGGCACCACACTCGTGCGCGGCGACTATCATTGAAGAAACAGGAGCATGACTCATCTGAGAAGACGATCCTGTGCCACTCCGTTGTCCACATCACTCTAATCCGGCACCATTCCAAATGTTGGCGTCTATGCTGTGGAGTCAGTGGCAGTCTTCTTAACGGACTCCATGAGCGCAGGCCACTAACAACCAATCGACGGCAAATGGTTCTGCTCGATATGGGAGCACCCAAGGTATATCTTGCACATGCAGCAGAATTTTGGTATACGTGCTTTGTGGAAATGCACCGCCTCCCGTTCGACGTGTCAATTCACGCTTGCTGACTTCACTTTGGCTGCACCAGAACCCCGCAAACGTTCCACGGTTCTTTATTCCATCCATCTTTGCCATAGCCGGTACGTCTGGTAGCTGCGATTTTAAGTAAAGGCCAAACTGCCTTTCTAAGTCCAATCCCATGAGTACTTTGCGACAAGAACAAAAACTTTTAATTATTTTTTTCCAAGCAGCAATAATTGCGTGAATATTGTCCACTCGGACGTTTTTTTTTTTTTACCCTTATATCTTATTTTACGCGCGCTGGAGAGCTGCGCATTTCACTTGTCGGTAAAGTGCGTCTTTGCATAATTTTCTTGCCTATTCTTCTTAGTGTTGCATTTTCAGTGTCGAGCAGCGTATAATATTTTTGCCTAATACATAAAAATATCTAATTTATAAATAAACCATAGTGACATACCATTTAAAGTATTTTTTCCAATATTTCATTTTATCTGTTAAAGTTTATTGATGATTGTTTTAATGAAAATAATTTTTAGGTTTTATATTTTTTTAACATATGTTTCTCTGTTTAGGTAAATAACCTTGTTTTTTTAGAACTACAACTTGTTCACGCTATTAGGAATGGAAAATGTAAATATGTGTGAGTCAGTGACAAATTAGCGGATTGTAGGATTGTAATATTTAAAAGGAGACTATAGCAAAAGTGACCTCAGATGCCAGCTTCTGCATTCGCCAGTGTTCGTGATTGCAGTTGAAGGCATCTTCATAAGCCAAACCTTTATGACACAAAGCAGCGACTCCATATCTACTTTCTTTAGATGTTAATGCCAAATGCCTTCTACAGTGGTTTAGCATCCACAAATATTGATCGATTGATAAGAAGAAAAATTAATATGGTTTGATGAATGTTGTTTCAGGCTTTTCAGGGAAAAGGACAGTTTCTCACTGGGAGGATAACAAACACAAGCATATGATTGTTATTGTTTTATTCAACTATCTAGAATGGAGGTGTACCTACCATGACATGGACAATCATGTCATGATTTTCTGTTGAACCATTCGTAACCCTGAAATGATGGATCACTAGGAAGAAATTTAGATAAATTTAAGCTCACCGGATCCATCCTATGATTCAAACTTTATTTTCTACGGAAGATAGAATTTTCCATATTGATAATGTACCAATCCCAGAAACGGAACTTTACTAATCATGATTTGCTAAACATATAGTAGAAATTTAACACCTGTACTGTCTTGACCCGTACAGTCACTCATCCTCAATAAATTATAGCCATTAGGGTCTAATTTAGAGTGTTCAACATGGAAAAGGCCTCTTTTACTAGCATCTATCCCAGAAATTTTACAATATGAAGAATGGTAAAATATTTTTCTAACAATAATCTGCACTGGTGTCAATCAATTTCTAGATGAATCTAAGCTGGATTATATGGCAAAAATGCTCTATACCTTTGTCAATTCCTTATAAGTACAAGTTTTCTCTGTTAAACAAAGGTGTGTTTTTATTAATTTTATAACCACATGTTTGTATATATGTATACGATATTTATAGGCTACATAACATTGACATGCAACAATAAGGTGTAAACTGAAAATTGAACAAATTTCATGATATACGCACTTTACCAAGCTCCCTATGTTATGCAAATGATCTGAAATGCGCAGTAATCCAGCGCATGTTGGATAAGATATAAGGAAGCTTGCAATATTTCCGTGTCGTTATTTCTACTAAGGAAATCATTGCAGAAATTTTTATTTTTGTCCCAGAAAATGCCATAGAGTTAAGCGAAAATAGTAGAGAATGCCAGGTCTCTTACAACAGAGACAATTCGATCAGACAGATGACATTACGAAGAAGCTTGGTGATCAGTTTGTAAAAAGTAGATTGATCCGTATGACAAATTTCAGCTGAGGTACATCTGGACTCATTTATAGCACACTATTTGTAGTGAAAATGATATGGAATAAGGAACTGTAGCGTGTTAAAGGGACGCTGGTACAGCGAGTGTGATGTTAGCATGGTTTATTTATCAATGTAATATTTTGCGTATCATCGCGTACTTATATGAGTCATATTTCTTTTTTCTGTGCTATTTATCGAATTCTCCGAGTATAACTTTTGCGTAGTTTTAGAGACAGGTGCAATCTGGCAGTAATTGTGAATTGCTCCTCCCTCCGCTAGGCCAGACGTGCTGAAAAGTTAGCGCTCTATCCTACGGTTCAACAGTTCCTGGATTCGAAAGCAGCCTCGAATTTGGATGTTTGTAGAGATTCGGAATTCACTTTAAAGATTAATTTATTTATATCGTGACTTCTTTAAAGTTTAAGTCCCTATATAAATAGTCATCGTGTATAAAAATGGATTTTTGAATGACAAACCAAACCAATATCCTTTATTAACAGGATAACGTCCAACTACACACTGCTCGTCTCAGCTGACGTATTTTGTAAGGTATACAAATGCTTCCCTGGCCCTCTCTTCTCGGATCTCCTCACAATTAAACACATCTGGGATATGACTACACATCCATTAAAGAGTCTGCCTCTGCCAGGTTTAGAAGACGAACCATGACAAATGGTTGACAAGTATGAAGAGCCATTACTCGGCACACCACCCATACTCACAGATACTTTGAATCTATACATGATGCTTCATGCGTCGCCATCTCCATTGTTATCCTACAAACTATTTAACCGATGTTGTTCTTGCTCTGTATTGTTAATATCATTTCAAAAAAGGAAAGTATCAATTATTGTTCCTTGTTGTCTCTGTCAGTATGTTAAGTTTTATCCCTTTATGTCACTCCATGGTGTTGCATTTCTATATCAAATTCTCTGCATAACATCCTGACACGGAATACAATTACCATGACGGGATAAACTTAGTCAGTGATAATGTTGAGGTAATCTAGATTATTAAGGCATTTTTGTACAAGTATCAGCAGATCAAGAATATGCCAGCAAAACATATCCTAGAACATTACAACGTCCCTGACTAGAAAACCAGTGGATATAAAACCAGGCAAAAAAAGTCCATCATTTCTCTTTGTCTTCCGACTCTGTATAAGCATATAAATGATGGAATTAGATGTGAGATTTATTCTGCCAACGAACATCCTTCCATTCATAGGAGTATTGGTGATCATAGGAGAATATGCAGTTTTGTGTTGGGATCAAAGTTACCCGAATATCCTGTCTGCTTTCTTAATACATCCTTTCTAAAATACTGGGTGTAGTGTATTTAGAGATGTCATTTTACTCTTCAGTATTGCAGTAGAAAGTTAGTTGATGAGTCAAGGCATTTTTCTTTACAAAAACAAGCATTCCCACCCCTCAGATAAAATCCACAGAATTGTCTCTGGCTGTAATTTTTTTCCTTGCATTTTTGTTTTTCAGATTTTTTAGATTTCCCTGAATTAGTTGTTCAAAAAAATCCTAGCAGATCAGTTTTGGAACTATTTGATCCATTTTGATGAAATTTATGTAGTATATATATGTGATTAAAAAATGTAAAATAATTAAGCTAACGAGAAAATTTTCTTATTTCTTACCGTCTTATATTTTAGATTTATGAAAAACTTTTGCTTAATAATAATAAAATGCACATTTTTATTTATATAATAAATGCTTTTTACTAATAACTGATTTTTACGAGAGTTTGGAGTTATTCCCTACACAGAAAGTGAAAACAAATAATCCCAAAAAATATATTTTAATATTTGTGATAATCACGACTTCAGTTTATATTGCAGTCATTCTATATAAAACTAATTCCATCGCGCGGAAATTACAAGTATATAAAATTATCCTCTTAGGCATATAACATTCAGGATTAACATAGTCCCCTGGACATAACAACTAGAGCAGAATAGAGAGACTGCAATTCCTTCAAATAATTAGATATTTTGGGAATTTCATGAGGCCTCTTAGCCATTTATTAAAATACTAGACCATTTCGGTTATCATTTTGTGCATCACATTCATAAAAAAGGAAAATGAACACAAAGAATGATGGTAATAAAAATGTTTTGCTTTGTGATGAAATATTTAGCGTGATTTTTTTTTCTATCTGGAAATTTCTTCTCCATGACCCACTTATATGATTTATAAATGGGTCAATAAGATAATACACGCAATTTAATTTAGCGTTCACATTTCATGAGGTATTAACTGAATCACATGCATTATATGCATGCATATTTCTTTCATATTGTTGTGATTAATTGGGAAAGTTAGAACCAGAAAAGTTTTTTTCCTTAATATACGTTTTAAGTCAAATATGTCAATAAATTTCAAAAGAAATATTTCTAATGAGATTGAGTATTTCTCACAACATATATTAAAACAAATATATGATCCAAATATTTATATATTCCGTATTTGATTTTCATAAATAGTTTCTGTATGAAAAATGTCTAAAAAAAGTCAGATATTGTTCTATGTATAGCAAATATTTGATTATCTTGTCCTTAAAATAGATTTATTTTACAGAAGAAAAAAATTGCTAAATTAATTTGAAAATGTCGTGAAAAACTTTTTTTTGAAAGATGTAAAATTTCGTTGATGCGAAAGAAACTTTTAATGCGCTATTATTCTTTTTCGAATATGTTTCAAATTTATTTGATAATTGTTTTCCACAAAAAGATTCTGAAACTCCACTTTTTCAAACAAGTTATTCGAAGCTGAATTTTCATATAAATTATTGACATTTTATAAGAATCTCGTAAAAGTACGTCAAGCTGTATAATTTGAAGGTTTTATCCTTTTATTTTGCATAAAGCTTCTTCTACAACGATTTTTTTTTAGTTTATCCATTGTAATTTTCACCTAAGTGAGATAAATATTATGATTTATCATGTCTTTTTGATGTTTGCACTGGACTGATATCTATCAGATATTGTTACGATTTCAATTGCTCTTTATTTACTTAAGCAAATTCTATTAGTTGTATTTGCTCGGATATAAAATGTTCCTTTATATGACTTGTTAAGAAAAATGTATGTTATATGAACAAAGCAGTTGTATTTTGTACCAGTTAGATTATTTTTCGGACCTTATTAAAGAAATTTGATTGCAAGTCAATTCCATTATAAATTCAGAAATATTTGCTCCTTTTTAAAAGTTTCTTTATAGTCCACAATATCTTTATTTTTACTAAATAAAGGTAACATTTTGAGAGAGATGTTTCAATGGAAATATATTTTTCCATTAAAAATATTAAGGATATTTAATATTATTAGCATACAGAAAAATGTTTTCACATTGTTACTATTACTCAAGAAAATGAGCTGAAATTTCAAAAATTGTAAATTAACACACTTCAAGAATTTCCGGCATTACTAATAATGATAGAATAGAAAATAAGAGAAACATAGATGATATTTTTAATAATTATCATAAGAATTGAGTTAGCATTCTATATAATATAGAGTTTTCTGTTAACAAGTAGTTGGATCACATTTACTACAGTAGAAAAATTATAAGATCAGTTCTAGATGTTATTAAATAACAAGAGATAAGTGTTGTTTTCCGGTTTTTTCTGTCAAAGTGGTTGTTCAGGAGTATTCCGGAATTTAAATCTTGTGATACACAAATTCGGCTTATAAAGACTTATCTATGAAACATTTTCTCATAAGCAATACGTAATAGATGTCCTTAAACTTTAGAACAACTCTTAATTTCATGCTTCTCCACTACAATTTTTTAATATGGAATAAAATTCATGCGTTTCTAATAGATTTTATCCCCTCTCAAATGGAAATTGTATGGCATGGCAATTTGAGACATCACTGAATAAAACTGTCTAAAATGCTTCAGAACATGAAGGGCAAAATGTGTTTGTTCAAATCACAATTGCTGTAAAATTATTTATGGAATTATAAAATTGTATATATAAGACTTAAGTGAATTTTTCATGCTGAATTATAAAAAAAAACATCACGATGTTGATATTAATACTTTATCGAATAGATTTAACATTGAGAGACAAGAAAAAATTTCTAATTTGTTATATCATTTTAAAATTTGTAAAATTCCATACAATAGATAAAGTGTAACTATAAAAAAAACATATAAATACCCATTTAAAATATAAAACCATACAATAGACATAAATATGCCTATGCAAATATCTACTGTTAAAGTATTTATGTTAACCTTATTTTAAGTTTGATTTGAATAACTGGTATCCGATTTAGGGGATACCAGTTATTTTTTATTTTTTATATTTAAGGGGCTTTAATGACACCTATGATACTGAAGGCAATATTTTTAAACGTCTAACTAGCCTTTTAAAAGACTAATTGTTGACGGTATTTACGTCGAATTTGTAACTTTTTTCATTCTTAGGCTAATTAATGTCCAAAGCACTATTTGTTAAGTTTACATGGTAAACTGGCCAAAGCGTGGAATTTTTACAAGGATATAAATTAATATTTGAGTATAAAAGTAATGTGTAAAATTGATCGTTCCAATCTGATTGTAAGGAGTTAATTTTTTCTAATCTGCATAAGGATTACAACAATTTCTTATTTATTGGTTTCTATCTTGATTGGCCTGAGTTTAAATGTTAAAGAAGTGGATGTCCATTTGCTCCATTACATTCAATTGTCTCTGAAAAAATATTTTCAGGTATAATTTAAATTTGTTTTCTAGTATTGACAAAATAAAGGTGACATAAAAACCTTATATTAACAAGAAATTACCTATTACAATAATTCCAAATGGCTGAAAATATTTAAGAAATGTTATTCTATTTACTCTGGTGATCACTTAAACTCTAACACCATAAAGGTAAGGAAATGAAAAAGATATTTAATGCATGCGAATAGAGTTTAAAAAGACAAAATGATTAAATTCTCAAGCAGCTTGAGGCCTTACAAGAGTGGGAAACTAACAGAAACATTTGCGAACCCTGACAGCTAAAACAGCCCTTACCTGGTTAAACATTTAGTTAAAATGATTTTAATTGATAAAAACTTGCTACTATTCCAAGCTATTTCAAGTCTATACCACATTCCATCAATCGTAGTAGATCAGTGGCAGACCAGTTTCTTAACTCATGACCATATGTTCTTAGTTGATGAGAGGTCTGGACCATACACCCCTGGACAATAAGCGAATATTCTCTGTATCTAGAAAATCAAAATATGATGTGAAATATTTGCTGCTGTATTATTTTGTTGAAAGATAACTTTTTACAGGTCCCGAAGAAAAAACATAATCACTGGTTTTAAGATGTCAGAAATGTACCGATGGCCACTTAAACTACATTAATATTAACAAGAGACGCATATACTGTGAACTCAATGTTGTTGATTGCACATACCATCCCACCATTTTATTCTGTATTTTCAAGAAAAATCGAAGTAATGGTCAGGGTCAGGGCCGTGCTAACAATCCCTGTTGTTTCAAACGTTGTTGTAACTCGCATGGGATCTAGTGGATCTTGACTCTTATCCTTGGAGGTCCAGACCCAGTTCCTGGGGGAGGGGACATAAAACTTAACCTGAACTTGTAAGAAGCAATTAATGGAATATAAGGTTCCACGTTTGTTTCTAGCCACTATTGAGCTATGAATGATGGATGTTGCCTTTCTATCTTTTCCATGCACACTCATCAGGGTTGGTGTATGGGAGTTTTTCAGGTTTCTTTCCTTGCAACTCGTGAGTATAACCCACTATAGAAAAGTACTCCCAAAAGGCAAATTAAGTCGTGGGTTGTAAAATACCTTAGAACGATCTCCAGTTCTTAGGTGGTCAACCATGCGTTGTCGTCTAATACTATACGTGCTGAAAACAAGATCATTTCTTGATTAATTATGATTGATGTTGTAATACAATTCTGTAAGAGAGATGTCACAATATACTTCCCTTTTAGGGATTGATCATGGTAATATTTTCCGTCAATATAAGGTTTCATTTTACAAAAAATTTGATTTTTTTCCTCTCCATTTATATGAGTAAAAGATTACTAAAATGTATACTTCGTAAGCAAATTGAAGCAACAATATAGAGCGCTGTAAATTTACCAGAATGATTCTCGGTTCTAGTTCATGAAGTGTTGCTCAGAGTGATTCCTGTTCTTCAACTCTGAATTTTCCAAAGATCATTCTCATAACAAAAACATGTGAAAATTAAATTTTATCTCGTAAATCTAAAATACAAAAAATATTAATGGACTTAAAACTACGCTCTCTTTTAGAATATTTTTAACAGTCGAATGAATCATTTAGAATAGCCTACATATGTCTACAAAATTTTATCATCAATAATGACTATAAAGTGATATTCCATTACTTGGTAAACATTTGCAAATAGATTTATATACATAACATCTCTAACTTTTGTTGTGTAACAGAAGTAGATTCTTTCTTCCATAAGAACTAATTTTGTAATAAAAACTGTAAAATACTATATAATATATCAAAAATTTACCTCTCAAAACACGAGCCAAATTTTCATACTCCAATGAAATTTTGCAGCTCATTTCTTCGATTTAAGTACGCGATATAAAATAATGTTAAAGAATACTAGCTCTTATATAACTTGGTCAAATTCTAATAAAATTGAATCAACTGGATTTACATTTTCCTGAGTAAAAAACTTTATCCCGTGATCCAGGCAAAAATGTAAATCAGATTTTAGAGATTAAAAGATTCTAAAGCATATTTTAAATTTGCATGCTAACATATTTTTAGTTTTGATGCATGGAGTTCTTCTTATTTCTTTTCTGATATTAAACAGGTTCCGTCCGTTTTTCATGAAAACCCTTTTGTAAGAATATTAAAAGCTATTTTAATAATTAATACTCTGGAATTGATCATTGTAGAGTCATAATGCAGTGTATGAAAAATTATACTTTCTTTTCTCTTAACTTTTCTTACTTTATTTGTAGTTTATCTTCGGCATATAAATTACTATTATAATCAAGTATGAATATATATATGAATTAATCCTAAATTGTATACAAACATAAGGAAGTAGAAATGATTATTTGGAATTTGTTTTCAAAATTTGCTGTTGCTGTCATTGAGAAAATAGAAGCACAGAAAATTGAATAACTATATCACGAGGAGTCACAATTTTACATTCAAATTCTTCTGAACTATTAACGCAATTACTAGTTACATTATACTAATGGTATCATTTCGCCTGTCGTGGCTCGAGAATTGATTCCTGTTACCAGACAGTTTCTGTGACAATGAGATAAGGAATTTGCGGTAGCCAATTTGATTGAATGATTTAAATGTATGAGGTCGGTCAAAGTTTGATATCAGTTTTGTATCTGTTAACAGAACTCCCTTGTACTATGCGTTTGAGATTATCAGGTTACAAATATACAAACAATGAAATTGGAAAAATGTTGACTCAAATAAGAAGATACTCTTAAAAACTATATATATATATATATATATATATATATATATATATATATATATATATATATATATATATATATGTATATATATATATATATATACATATGCATGTGTATAATGTTAATGTAAACAATGCACTAATTAGTGTATATCGTGTTTAAAAGTAATTTAGTACAGCGATTTTATTTACAAAGGACAAAAAATATTCATTACATTAATACGTATTAATAATATAATATTTAGTAAGTCCCATTAATTTCGAAACACCCTTTAAGTTATAAAAATGAATCTTGATTGCTTTTTAAGTCAAACTTTTGAAGGATTTTATGGGTATATATGTTTATCCCTTCCATATCATAACTTTTAAAGTGGATCTTTCTCAGACTAAGATACTTGAAATGAAATGTAAATAGTGAAGAGCTGAAAAAAACGAAATGATTAGCTTCATAAACCAATTTACTGTCATCAGAGAAATACTGATATTTAAATTTCAAAAAGCGTCCAGCACGTCATTTTAAAATTCATACCTTTGAATGAAGAATTTTTATGACTAATTTCACTGTTTATCTAACTGCAATTGTTTAAATATGACAGTGTTCTGTCATTGCCCATGAATTGCTTATAATCATTCTTTTTATCTGTTTCATCAGAAAATTTTAACTAGGTTTAAAATTTAATGACATTTTTACCAATCTTTTGGTTATCCATGGCTAATTCTTGCAGTACGAACAACATCGGAAATGTTGGACTGCTGAAAACGTGAGCTAAAACTATAATACGTATGAATTTATAAGTTAAGCTTAAAAAGATGTTATAAGATTTAAAGGACATGATTCAAAAGTGCATTTTACAATTTTGCAATAAAAAATTTAGGAAAATAAAAAGTCAACTTATTAATTAATTAATTGTTTTTTAATCATCTATTGATGGCAACAAAAAAGGGAATTACCCTTTATTATTTCCTTAGTGTGAGAATTAAAAAGCGAATTTGTTTTTCGAAAATTCTTAATTTTATTCTTAACTAGCCTACAATTTTCATAATTTTATTTTTCAGCTTTTCTAGTTAAAAAGAAGCTTATAGCAAAATTGGCAAAATGCCTTTTTTCCTTATAAACCGAGTGTGTGTATTGATAATCAGTTCATAAGAAATAAAGGCATTTTGCAATAAAGTTGTGGTTTTTAGTTTTTATAAATAGGATTTGAGAAAAATAGATTGTAATCAATTATTAAAATCAAGTATTAATATATCGTTAGTAACATTATCGGCTTAAATTTTATTAACTTATCAGTCACAGAGAAACCTTAATTTTTCATAGAAATCTTATTAGAAAATTTAAGCGAGATTCTAAGTTTATTTAATACAAATTTAAATTCAAATTCAATATCGTGATATTACTTTAACAAGTAATAGTACTCAGTTTTTTACTTTTAGTGATTTTGGTAACTTTTTAGTGCTTAGTTTATTCTCTGTCTTAAAACTATAAAATATTAAAAAAATATTTTTAATTTCCAGATTACCTATCATTCTTCTGAAAAGCAATAAGTGAAAATTTTAATACAAAATGTTATTAATAGGTTTTCTATGAACTTTTAATTTATTGAATTTATCTAGTTCTTATATATAAAACCAAGTATGATGAATGCATTGCTAATTTAGTTGCTTAAATCGAGTTACAATTCATGACTATCGTCCTCTCTCTTATGTACGCAGGGCAGAAAAACAAATGCTTTCCAGTTATAATTCTCTATTTATAAATATTTTTAGAAATACATTTAGTTGAGGCTCATAAGCAAATAGCACTCGCTCCTTAATACCTTTTAAACATAAAAGTATATTCCTAAAATTATTGATAACAATTAAATAAGAATGGACTAGTATGTGTATGTAGACCTTTGGTTTTAAAAATGTAATTTAAAATTTTCAATGACTAATGGATAGAATATTACAAAGGTTATGTTGTTATTTCTACTTGTTGAGAGTTTTTCTACATAAAACATTAAAAATACTCAAAATATGTATAATAAACATTTAAATGCTTAAATAGGATAGTTGAATCACAGTAATGGTCTTCATTCAAATAGAGACAAATCGTTATTCTTAGATTTTTATAACATATTCGAAGAGTACATTATTTACCAGAAATACTTAAAATATAATTTTTGACACTACACAATGGATAGCCTGACAACAGAAAGTGGGTTTAAGAGAAAAGTGTAAATTCTTCAAATTACTATTCCCGAAAAGACTTTGCATTGGTAGTGTGGCTTATTCACGTGACCTGAGCGAAGGGACTCGGAAAATTCTGTGTGATACACTTACACCATCACTTTTATTTCCCTGAGTTCCATTTCCAATAAAGTTACTGTTTATGAAGGTTAGGTAAAAAGTGCTTTTGTAAGATATTTTAATATATATATATATATATATATATATATATATGCCAATAAAATTTTTATTGATGTTTAGTCGTAATTGAATACGTGTTTTTTGTAACAAGAAAACTTCCTAAAATATAACTCGCAAGGACGCTGATGGAAAAAAAAAAAGTGCAAACGTTGTTTAACTGGATTCACATATCAAGGACTTAAAATTGCAAAAATATTGATTAAGATTGTCTCAGCATCACTTTAATTTTTTAATAGCACATAATGGGCAGATTCTATTGGTCTTCTAATAGTGATATATGTTTTTAAAACACAATGCTTTAGTACCTCATTTTCCCAAAGCACAATAACTTCTGAAGATCTGAATATTTTTCAATAACTCATAATGGGCAGATCTTATTAGTCTTACTTTAAAAAGTTATATGTGGTTTAAGCCCACTGAGAGTTAGCATCTCGTTTACTCATAATAGTCTGATAAATTTTGAAAATCAAATATCTTACTTGAGATTTTTACTTTATTAGCTCTGCTTGGCTTCTCACCATTATAAATCTGTGTGTACTAGAACTTTTTAATGGAAATACATAAAAACATATGTAACCAAACAGTTTAGAAAAGAAAACTATTATTACAACACATCGAACAAAGGCAATATTAAGTGGTTCTAAGAGTTCATGCTGTGTAGTATCATACTTTTAAAGCCAATTTGTTGTACAATGTTTGCAAATTGGCACTACAGTATAAGAATTTTCCTTTTAGATAAATAATTAATATGTTAAATTATATTATGTAAACAACCAGTTGGGAAATACCAACTCATGCTTCTTTGTCATTTTAAGTGAAGAGCTGGTGTAGGCTACATCCTGTTCCATACTTAAAACCATTTCTTTTTTTATTTTATAAAAGTTTTATGAGAGTGCATGTTGAAAATTATTATAGAATTTGTGTATCTTACATAACCAAAACTAGTAACATATTGTTTTGATAAATTTCATAACTCTACATATTTTGTTATTATTTTTATATTTTGTTTTGCATTCAATTTTTTTTTTATTTGTCTCAACTATACCTCTCAGCAGAAGATGCTCATTCAAGTAGAAAGATGTGTCCACTGAACTGTTTGTTTTTATTGATAAATGTTGAGTTTCCAAAATATGTTATTCATGTCTTTTTACAAATATTCGGTTCACTGTTTAAAAATATTACATTTAATTTCAGAGTGCAGATTTTTTCCCTCATACAACAGATTATTTTAATATATATATATATATATATATATATATATATATATATATATATATATATATATATATATATATATATATATATATATATATATATATATATATATATATATATATATATATATATATATATATATATATATACATATATATATATATTGCTGAAAAGTATTCAAAGTTTCTAGGAAAGTAAAGAATCAATATAATAAACCATTCAAGGATATTTTTTATTTATTATATAAACTAAATCATAATGTTGAAATTTTCTCATTTGCTCATATTTTCCTGACAATTTGTGTTTTCATTATTCTGTTAATGAAAAAAGTAATATTTCATAGAAATAGAGGCAAATCTCATACAAATGGCTTTCATATGTGAAATTACGAAAACTTTTGCCTTTTGAAAACATTTTTAATGTTTCATTATTGATATTTGTTTAATTAAATGTTCTTCTCAAGTGTGAAATATGAAATTGTAAGCAAATAATTCCTTTTAATAACAATTTCATATTATATCTGCTAATTACCTTTTTGAGAAATATTATTCTCTTTCGTACAAAGTATAATTTATGTAAAAATTTTAACATTTTGAGATTTATTTCAAAACTAATTTGGTTTCAAAGTAAAAATAAGTAATCATAAGGGAAATTTTTAAAGTTAATAACGTTGGTACATTATCTTGATGTGTATACGATTTTCAAATTTTTAAGCACTTACAGTATCAAACTTTTACACATTTCAGTATCAAAGTGAAAATACCTCTTGTGAGCTCTAATAAAGTTATCTCTTTACAATGTAATATTTTGACAAATTTTCTCCAGAAAATGAGCCAAATAGCTCATTTTAATAAAGGTGGATAGTTTGTTCTTGAATGATATATCAATTTCATTTAAGTATTCACAGAAAATATTTTTTATTTCATTTGACTTGATTTCAAATTTTATTTTATCTTCTTGAAGGATGCATTTTGAATTATCTTATCACTGTTTCTTTGGCATTAAAATATTTTGCATTTTAAATCTTATTTTTTCCTAAAATTAAATAAATTGTTTTAGAACTACACCAGTTAAGATACTTTTTTACGAATTATTTTCTTTATGTGTACAAAGTATAACTTGCTTGTATTTCCTATAATTAAAAATATATAATTTTATTAAACTTATTCATACAAACACAGTTTTACATACTTAGATTTCCTTACTTAGTTTTACTTTACATTTACTTAGTTACATTTTTGGTGTTATAAATTCAATGTGAATTCAAATTTTTATTAGCTGGTTAACACATTTTTTAAAAAAAAGTATTTTATTTTAAAATTATTTAAATTTTTTAAAGGCGCCAAATTTTTTTTTATAGAAAAGATATGTAACTGCCCCACATCAAAGTACAATTAAGTTGTAAGAGAAATGCATATTTTACAACTTTTCTTGAAATACTGTGTTTGTGGATGATCCTGCAAAAGTTTCCTACAATATTATTTCAACATTTGAATACCTAATCTATTTCTGACTTTTTTTAAACATTGTGGAGTCTTTTGTCACTCTACACTGACTGCATATAATATTTCTGGGCGTGTATTAAAATTTCGGCACAGATTACTTGTAATCCAGGATGCCAAATTCTGAGTTTGCCGATTTTTTTCGCGGATTTTCTTATGTATATGGCAACCTGGTTTTTATTACGTCATAGATATGGAGACCTATAAAAATTATGCAGAAAATCCTAATTTGGCAACCTTAATATTTACATCATTGCGCACGTCACAATACTTCATCTTGGCAAATATCTCCATCGGCAAAAAAATTCAAATTCGGAATCCTGTATTATACGGCATCTGTACCAAAATTTCTTCTGATATTCTCCTGCAATAAAATATTTTCTGACCTCAAGAATTTAGTGGATGGTTAATATTCAGGCATTTTTCCCAAGATTTCATTGAATTTAAATGTATATCAATTTTTCCAAAATCTGCATTTATATCGATTTTTTAGATTTTAAACGTTTATAAATGTCTTTCAGAAGAAATTAAAATTTATTAAAACTAAAAGTATTCTATTTTTTCTTACAATTATTCTTACAAAAATCATTTTATCGAGCGTGTTTTTTTAATGAGAGTAAAAAATATTTATTGGCATTGAAGAATTTAAAATAAATGTAAAGTCAAATAATATCACAGTAAAAAATAATCACATCTAGTAATATAATTAACTGTTTTATCTAGCAAAATCTAGATAAAATTCAATGTACAGAAAATTATGAACATTTGCTGTTGTAGCCGCATGGAAACCTTATAGTAAATTTCTTGAGGACTGTTAGTGTTTCACGCCTTCTGTGTATTCTTATTATATGTGGTTTTTTATTCAAATGCACTGCTTGATTTATTTTCACATTGTTTAAAATTCCTTGAATATCCGTACTCAAAATATTTTAATAAACAAAAAGCAATTTTTTATGATAAAATTAATTTATGAACATATTTACATTTACATTTATTTATAAAAATACTTTTCATTAATTAATGTTTTAAAATATAATCACTTAAACTCGCATGAAATCATAAGAAAAATTTGTTGATTTTCTTCTATTGACATTATAGACCTAAAGGAGCCAAGACCTTCCCAAGAACTTTCATTTACTCTGATACATTTCTTGCACAATTTTAATCTCCAATATATAATTACTCTCTTCGTATTTTAAAATTTCTCTCTACACAGTTCGTCTATCTTAACTTGAGTCTACCTCTTTATCTAATTCTCAAAGACTTATGATTGAAAATTTTAAATATTAATGGAAAAGGGTTCATTCTGCACATATGGGCGACAAATTTCCTATGACTTATCTTAAGAAATTTGATGATATCTATATTCTTAATCAATTTGTACGATGCAAAATTATGTAAACGTCCCCAGAATTCATTTTTATTTACAGCACCAAAGATTTTTATCAGAACTTTTCGTTCAAAGATAACTAGTTGTTCTGTCTGGGATTTAGTAAACGTCCAAGCCTCAGATCCTTAGGTGAGCACAGAACTGATAAGTACTTTATATAATGTAATTTTAGTGTTTTTTCTGATAAATTTATATTTAAAAACGTTACGTAAGCCATGATGGCATCAATTAGTTGCCTCAATTCATCTTTTAATCTCAATGCCCACATCGTTTTGAGCATTGATACTTGAGCCCAAATATAAAATATTATTAATTATTTCAAATTTATAATCTTCAGCCTTTAAAAATTTAAAATTTACGAGAGCTTTAGTAATTATATGTACTTAGTCTTGTCTTTATTAATTGTTCTTTGTTGTTCCCAATGCCTTTTAGAAGAATTTTTTTTCAGTACCATTTGTTATGAAAACCCATGAAAATTCTATTTGGCAAAGTATTTTATATCTGTTGGATATGATCTCGTCAGAATTTACCTTTATTTTGTCTTATGCACCTGATTTGTACCTCTGTACAAACAAATGTGTTTCATCACTGAAAATCATTTTTTTCCATTTGTTTGCAGTTCATGATTGAATTTTCTTTGTCCGTGCAAGCATATTTTCTGAATCAGAAATTTACTTTTTCCTTGCCGTATAGTCAACTTCCAGAAGACATGTCTGTATACTTGAAGTACTCCTTTCAACGTCATGATCTAATAAATCCTTTATAAGATCTCTTTGTCTTTCTTAGATTTATTTTGCTATTTATTTTTAGATTTTATCAGTTCTTCATGTAGCTCACTTTTTGCTCTAACATTTTATTTTTCTTTTGGTAGATGATGATCCAGAATATTGAAATGTTCTTAAAATTCTTGACACTTATTTTTACATTTCATTTACTTTGACTTTTGAAACTTATTACTAAAACTTAGTTTATAACAAACTTCAGTGGTTTTCTCTCATAATCATATAAGTGTGTTCATTTTGAGTGATTATTTGACAGCATTTCTTCGGAATAATATACCAGCTTCATAATATACCACACTCAAAGTTTCACAATTGAGCTGAATTGATAGAAGAAAATTAATAAAAAGAGTAAGAAGTGATAGTCAAGCTTGATTTATCGGTGTGGTTTTAGGTGGTTAGGAATAACACTGATAACCACAAACCTACTCAAGAAAATCTTTTTTTTTGTTTCCAATTAATTCGAACAATAATATAGGATACTTTAAATTAACCTCAGCTTTTACGTTATTCACTCTGATAAATAAAATGAATAGACAGAGATAAGATATATATATATATATATATATATGTATATATATATATATATATATATATATATATATATATATATATATATATATATATATATATATATATATATATATATATATATATATATATATATATATATATATATATATATATATATATAAACACACCAAATAATATAGAGAATTTCATATTAACAATTATTTAATCTAAATAAATGTTTAATGCTTTTATTTTCTGAGATGTGTTTACTTGTATAATATTTTTTAGTTCTTTCATATTTATGTGCTTGTTATAAATTTACTCACAGGAGTCGAGCCATTTTGTTTGAAAATTACTTTGTTAACTGAAAGTTTGAGTATTAACTTGTAATAAGTCTCAGTGGATTGTCCGATTAAAAATTTTTGTTCCTGATATCTATGTTGCGTACAGTGGTCTATCTTTCAAAGTTTTTAAAATTTAAAATATTTAAATACTTACATTACATTAAATTTGAATATTTGGTCTTTATTCTGATTCTTTTATTTTTAATTTGTATAATGATTTTAACATTTACTTTCTGAATTCAAGTTATATAAAACATAAATTTAATTAATAGACATTTCTGTACCATAGAAATCAATATTTATTCAAATTTAACGCTATAACACATTAGATAAATACTCAATTTTCCAAAGAATCCCTTATATAAGACTAAAACTTATTTTCGAATGCATTTAGCACAACCAATAAACATTGATTTTACTCAATCTTTAAATGTAAAGATCGAAGTTTTATATTGTTAAATGTCCCTATTCTGGGCCTGGAGCAAAATCCGAATAATTAGTAAGGAATCTCTCCTGAGGTTTGCTCCAAGCAATTCAAATGTGAGGGCAATCATTTTGAACTTGATTTTAAATTCGATACTCACAAATATCAGCGCCAAGATAAAGTTAACTATAACTGGAATTTCACTTTTAGAGTTTGATTCATAGATTTAGTTTTCTATTTCCAATTAGTCTAGTAAATGAAACTTATTTCTTCATGAATGTTAAATTTCTAACATTGAAATTAAGGAAAATGTTAATGTTTTATTGATTCGTGTTCAAGCAATAATAAAAAATAATATTTTTGATTTAGAAAAATAAATAAATTTATGTATTTATTACTTTTTAATAGATATTTTAATATAAGGTAAAATTGGAATACACACACTTTTCTATCAAAAACTAAGTATTTTTACTCTATTCAAAAATTTACAATATTTAATTTTTATGTTGAGTGACAAAATATTGATAAAATTTGACTAAATGTTTTCAATCTATATAAATGAATGTAGAAAAGCACAATATAAATTAAACTAAGAAAAGAAGTATTCTAATTAAAATTAAGTACAATAGAAGTGAAATATAATTTAAATTATGATACATTTATGAGAACAAATTTATAATTTGGATTGGATTCCGATTAATTTAAGAAACAATAAGTACTGAGCAGTGTGCAATAATGTAGAGTATATAATTTTATGTAAATGTAGAGTACCTAATAATGTAGAGTATTTGTAGAGAATATAAGAGTTCTACTTTATTTTTATTCATATTTTTCAGGAATTTTAAATTTATGTATATTACTAACTACCTTAAGAAAAAGTAAGTGCTATGCAGTGTACTCTGATATATACTGTATAGTTATAGAACAATTTTACAGTGATAATTATTATTTTTTATTAAAAATTTAATAGTATTTAATAGCATAATTCATTTTCGATAAATAATAATATTTAAGAGGATATTTTTATCAGCCTGATAAAAATATTTAATTAAATAGTTTATAATCTTTCAATTTTTCTAAGTTTAATATATTCTTTTCTTAATAAGCATGATGTATAAAGTTAGTGTTAAATATTTTGGAGTTATTCTCAAACTATATAAATTAAGAAAATAGTTTTAAGAATATTTTGTTAGAATAAATTAAAGATTCTTATATATAAAAATTTATTAATTTGTTAAGGCAATTGTAAAGGGTATAGAGAAAATTTATTTTTATAAAATGTTAATTTTGGACTATTTACTTACTCACTAATATAATCAATAGAAAAAACATATAAAAATTATTATTAACTGTAAACTTGTAATCTTTTGCATGACATAAAAAATTTTAATTTAGAAAAGAAAATCAAAGTTTACAATAACGAAAATGAGAGATATTAATATATGACTGCTGCTTTTTAGATATTAATAAAGATTCGTCACATTTCAGCAAAAAAAGACCGGCAAATTAATTTATGCTCATCAACTGACATCAACTTCGTCATATCATTCAAAAGACTTATCAGGGGAAAAATGATGTAGATTAATGACAAAAAATTAGAAAAATAAAATTAATAATCATTACAACCACTTAGAGATTTTTAAGGGGAAAATATTATATGGACATTTGAAAACATATGACAATATGAACAGCAAAGATTTTACTGACGATAATACAGTTTACAATGAATAAAATACTACAGTAGAACTCCAAATATAAGAATCCATTGGGACCATTCGAATAATCAAATATTCGGATAATTGGATTTTATTTTAAAAAAGGATCAATTTTAATTAATTTACGTTGTTGGAGATGGGAGGAAAAACTGCATATTTTTAAAGATTGAGAACTTTTAATCATGTAATTGAAAATGCAACACTTTTACATGTTAAGTTACTTACAAGTGCAGAGTAAGTTAATACAGCATGTAGTTTGTACAGAGCTATTAATAAAAGACACTGCTTGCCGGTTACAGTGAGCTGTTTTACTGCCTTCATCCGTTTTCGGGCAATCAAGCAGGGGATATCCACTTGACAGAAAAAATTTGCATGTGGTCGTACTCGAGCTGATCCTCTATCTACTTCAAAGCAGTTTCAAAGCCGGCAAATGATTTACTAGATGATGGTCTCGTGTCTGTTTCAATTAAGACATTAAGATCATTTTCTTCATCAACACTTTAAATAAGTTTATTATCATTTGCAATTTGGAATTCAGGTTCTCACTCATAATCTATTCTCCAATGTCTTCAACTTCTGAACAGCCAAGAATTTTCAAAAGAAAGTTTTTAAATTCCTCAAGTTACACACCATTCTCATCCTCATCTATCTATTACACTTCTTTTTCTTGATGTATTTTTTTCCTCATTTTCCTTCTCTACTTCAGTCTAATTTATTTATCTGAAATTCTGAAAGCGATTCGGATATTTGGAATTCTACTGTACTCACAATAATAAACTAATTAATGTAGATTGTATAAATACGAATCAAATGAGCATTTCTGTGAGAAATAAACGGCAAGCATTTTTCTGCCACTTTAAGGTTTCTGATAAATAATTTTTTTAAATTGTTTAAATTAAAATTTGTATAAAAATATTTATTAGAAACTTTAAGGAGAACGAAAAATACTTGCCTTTAATTTCTTACAGAAATGATTATTTTGATTCGCAGTGAAGAATGAGATTGTTATAATTTGAAATATGGGAAATTAAAATATTCATGTTAATTCAATGCCATTACAGTAAAAAAGGAATTAAATGCTTTCGCAAGGATATCACACACACAATAAAAATAAATTGGTATAATAATAATAAAGATAACAAATATTTTAACTTCACAAAATTTATTATTTTGATTAGTTCACAAATCAAAGGAATTTTTAAAAATTATATCGATAACTTCATCAATTGATTGAAAAAGAATTTTCCTTATTACTCTTTTCTTTTTATTGGCTATCTAAAATTTATCTGAAATAAATTCTTGAGTTAAATATGATTGTATATTTACGCATTTTGAACAATACACATTTAAATTAACAATTAACAAAAATAAGAAACAGCTATGGAGTATTAAAGAAATAATAAAATAAATATATATTTTGTACATAAAATATACAATGATTTTAAATTATTGGTCTACTATATATTTTCATTAACGGTATAAGGAGAGTTTCAGTTGAAAAATGAAATTTTGAAGCAAAATATTTCAAGCAATTCACACGTCTTTGTATAATAACTACTTAAGAAATTTTTTTTGGATTATTTACTGTAACCACAGGAATGAATCTATTGTTTAAATGAAGCGCTTTATTTTTTTTGTAATCAGCTTCTGTTCTTGTGAAGTATTCTTGAAGCAAGTTTAATCTTTTTTTCCTATTTAATAATAAAGAAAAAATGTTCACATTTTTAATGGTTAAGTGCCTACTCATATCTTTTTGAAATATTCAATACAATGTCATTAGATTATCAAAGGGTTTTAAAGTTTAATATTTTGAATGTGTCTAGAATTTTTTTCTACTTATATAATGAAGTTTAAAATAAAAAAGTATTTAATTGTCTCTGTTTCTCCATTGTTTCCATTTTTTTAGAATCAGTTTAAATTTTTCTCCCATTTCTGTCCAAGGCTGTAATTCATAATTGAAATTTTCCAATTAAAGCATTATGCTAACAGAGCCATACACATCTTTAAATACTTTTATATTCATAGAATTTGTCATAAAGGAATAAGAAATATAATGTAGTTTAAAAGGGGTGTTTAAATGATTAAAAAGTAGTCACTTGAATATACATATATTGAGAAATGTCATAATGTCGAAAAAAAGGTGTACATAAATATCAAGCAGGCAGAAAAAGCAAATTAAAATAAAAAAATGAACATCAAATTTTAATAAATTATTAACAGATGTTTAAGTGATAAAAATCACAAATAAGGTAACAAATTTAAAACAGGAAGTCTTATAGTTTTCAAATTTCCAATTGAAGAAGTTAATATAACTTTTTTGGAAATTCAGTTGAAAAAATTAAACCAAACCATATTGATTCATGAAAATGAAAAAAAATATGAAGCTGACTAATAATTTTTAAAACTACATTCTTTATTTCAATATTTACAATACAAGAGAAATTTATTTCACAAATCTTAATTTTTAAGAGAAATATTTATAAAAATAAGCATTTAAATTTTTGAGATCAATTTTCATGTATTGATGAAATTTTTTTATTTTAAAATATTTTGGATTCTAAAAAGTGAGATTTCTCTTTACATATTTTTAATTTTGAACTATATTTTTCGAAAAAATCTATTAAATTATTTTAAACCTTAAGTTGAATCAATTTTTATAATTTCCTGGATGTTGACTTGAGTCTTAAACGGAAGCTGGTCAATCACATATTAGTATCATTCTGTGTTTGTTAGTGGTTCATTGGTAATTGCGAGTGTTTTATAAATATAGATTTGAAGATAATTAATCTAATTTTTTTAAATTAGGATAATTGATAGAAAATATTACTTGTCCACCAATTCTTACCACTTTTGAAAAACTAAAGCTAAAATTTTACATCAAAACTCTCATTTTAAAAATAATCGTTGGTAGGTAAAATGTTATATATATATATATATATATCTGTGTGAAAACCATCTAGTTCCGAAGCCAAGTAATCTAGTTCTACTTAACTTTTATTGAACAATGCAACAAGCATTAACCTATATGTTTTGTTAGAAGGAATTTACAATATAAATTGATTTCAAGAATTTACAATATAAATTAATTTCAAGTGCATTTTCACGTCAGATGATAATTAACTGCAAATGTCATCATCTTAATATAAAGAAGGCAATTTTTTTTGGTGAAAAAGAAATCACTTCATAGGTCTGTATAATACTACATATGTACGTATGTATAATGACATCCTTATTATGTGGTTTTAAAATCAAAAATAAGAATATTCTTAGGTTTGTTTTAATATGATCGATTTCATAGATGACCATGAAATTGCTTAGGATTTTATCATGTAAATTATTGTATATCCCAAAGAATATTTATCCAAACTCTACGTTTTATAACTATAATTATACTGCATCTTTAACATGAAGTACTTAGAAGTCAAAAATATTAATCACATAATTTTATTGCAACATTGCTTTTTTATAATATTTGCAAATTAATAATTATTCTCTATTTAAATGTGAGATAAAATTTTTGCGAAGCCTAATATTCTAAAAGTACCTATTCGTTGCGGCTGCTAACTATTTTGTACAGGGTGTAGTCATTTCAGCGATTTATTACCTCAAGCTCAATAAGAATTAGAACTTGATAACTAAGAATTTGTGGCTTGACAACTAAAAATTTCTGGCTTGACAATTAAAGTTTAACAGTCTTGCTTTAAGATTACTAAAACATGATTATGAATGTCAGATGAACTAAGATCTAGACAGGAAATTTCAAGTTGCTCTGGATAGATTTTAACACACTGCTGCGCATCCAAAATACAATGCTTTGAAACACCAGAGATATCACAGCAAAATTTATGCGGTAGGTAACTCGTTTTACAATGATTAAAAGAATAAAATTACAACCTTTTGGGAAGTGTGGATGATGACAAAATTAATAGTTAATGCAGCCACTATTTTTGTCTATAACCGTTGCCCATGTCTCGGCATAGATGCAAAGAGTCTTTGGAAATATCCTTGGTATCTGGTAGTCAATGTGGTTTATCTTATTGAAAATGTTGGTTTGTTGAAGCAGTAGGTGTTGTATCTCAAGCCAGTTAATGTGAAATCATGATTTCGAATGGCAACAGATTAGGAGAACAAGCAGGTAAGGTAACAATTCAATCTTATGGGTTAAGAAAAACTCTGAACATTGCGTACCACATGACATGATCCATGTAGCTGATGGCAAATGCTGAAGATAAAGGAGAACCACGGGATCCAGCACTTCAAAAATGTAGAGCTGGCAATGTGTACAAAAGCGGATGCGTTAAAGAAGCTCAATACCATCCCAAATCATAAAACCGATTGCAGGATCAGTTTTACGATAGACGCATAACGTTACTGTTCAGCAGTTTCTCACCATGGTTTCTAAAACTCAAATCCAGTAATTGTGGTAATGGAGGCAGAGACGGGATTTGTGAGTAAAATATGTCGTTCTATTCCTTTGTCCGTGTTTGTCGTTCACTCCACCAAAGGTAAAACGAAACAATAATTGTTTTACGGAAATTCCATTATGCTATAAAAGACGTCGAGTCGAATATTACGATTTAACTCTGAAGGCATAACAGACTGAATCTATTGTGCCATGATTCATGACGTGACGGTGTTATCTATCATTGCAAAGCACTCAGTATATCTGTCATAACAGGCAGTTATTCAACGAGATAGGTGCTATCAGCTCCGTTGGTTCACCGCTTCATTCTTCACCTAGTAATTACAGATCATAGTATCACAGCTGCTTGGTTTCGTCCAACATGATCACTAACTTCTCTGAAGGATAATCTGCAATCCCTATAGGTTACTGAATAACTTGGCTGAACTGAAAAACATGTGCGAAAGATCCTTGATGCCTGTTACAAGACATAATTAAACAGCTGAAGCAAAAAGTCCTATTTCATATCAACAATCTCATTTTCGTTTATATAGCTTTTGCAGATGTCACCACAGACGTCTGAGGTGAACATGAGCATTGCAATGGTAATGTGATTTGAACACATCATAACCGCAAACATTTCCAGAGTATTATAGTTTGGGTAGCCAACAGTGTAAGGATATAGCTTTATGACGTTTTATTTAAGCATTTTTGTTATTTTTAGATATTTTTCTGAAGATCCACAGAGCAGTTGCAATTGTATTTGAACCAAAAAAAAGTTGAAATATTTTTAGAAGGGAAATGAATTTTGAAAAATCTTTCATGGCTACATTTCCACAATATACGAAATATTTTATTATATGGCCCAATAACAAAAAAATCACACAAAAACAAATTAATCGAGAATACTAGCCATTGTTAATTAAAAAATGTCTTTAGAAGTAAAAGTTACTGCTTTTAAAAACGCAATATAAAATTATAAACATTCCCCATTTGTTTATAATTTTTTAAAATTAAGTTCAAATGATATTTTAATTAAATACATGCTGAAAAATAAGTTTTAGTTATTAAATATAAATTGAAAGAATTCAGCCTTTTTTATTATTAGCTTATTGAAATCAGAATTCTTTGCTTTCAGAGCCAAAAACACAGTTTCATATAAATATAATACACCGTAATGAATTTAAAAAAATCTTAATTATTCGTTTAAATAAACATGTTTACTTATTTGTGTATGATTATAGTAATAATTTAATTGAAAAAGCATCTTTTTTAATTGTCATAAGGCTTAGATTTTATCTTAAAAATTTATTGGGCCTGTACTATAGTCAGAAATATTTAACATCTGCTAATATTTTTGCTATAGTTTCAAATAGTTGTTTTTACGTAAATATTTCTTATAATAGTTCAAATCCTGCTATTCTATAAGTAAGCTTTGGTTATATCATTAACGAACATTATTGTTTTTAAAATGTTTCTGATTTGCGTGACAGAAAAAAATACACTTCTGAAGATATAAGGTATTTGTAAAAGAAAATAATAGTTGAATTCAATGTACAATTTGAAAACATTCTCTTAAAGTGACAGATATTTTAAGCTATTATTTTGGCTGTTGAATGTTTAGTTACTTTGTTGTTGGAAGTAGATTATAAGTACATTGAAAAATGCGTAGTATATTTCAATAATTTCATTGATTTTCAATAATTTCATTGAAATATGCGTAGTATATTTCAATGAAATTATTGCACTCCTTTTAAAATATTTCGCACAAAAACCTAAATGTTACAATAATATATATTTTAAACTAATAGGGAACTAGATAAATTGGAATAACCAAAATCCGTTTTCATCACTGTAGTTATGTTTTATTTTATATTTATATATACTAACTTTCATTAATATTTCAGTTTAAATTCTTCATTTTATATGCAGACAATATGTATAAACGCACTATATTTTATACCTTTATCAATTCTTGTAATTAATTATCAAAATTTTCTTTTATTTTTCCAGGATATATAGGTTTTTTTTAAAATTAAGATCTTTTAAGAGATAAGAAAATAGTTATAATAAAAAAATACATTTTAAATAATATAATTTTTTTAATTTAGAGAAAAAGGAATAGCTTTAAAAAATATTGTAAAAAATTTCATTGTCAACGTGGTATTCATATATGTTTTGAATGAAAATGAAATTAAATTAAGGAACCTTATTATTTGTATAAATGCCTCATTTCCTTTGACGCAAGTTTACATTTCTTTGAAGTTGAAAGCAAATTTAATATCTATTAAAGGTCAGTAATGTATTTCTAATTCTTTCAAAAATGAAATAACTTTATTTCTTTGAAAAGAAATTATAAGTTAATTAAAACTGCATTTTAATATTTAGAATATAAATACGAACCACGATGAGAAACAGTACACATTAAAATAAAATTAAATAACATCAAAAATCTTCAATTCATTGCGTGAATATCTTACTCTAATTATATATAGTTAAATTTATATTAATTTTTTAATTTAATTTTATAAGTAAATGTTGCAATGACTAGTTAGATAATATGCTTATGAAAAACTCAAATATTGCTATAAAGCGCTAATAATTCAGTTGTTTCTAAGAATTAAATAAAGTCAAATAAATGTTTAAAAGATTCTTTTTATCTACAAATTTTAATTTATACTATTTCAAATAAAACTTTTTAGAAATCTAATTATTTTGTTTTCAAAATTTTAAAAATCATTTGCATGATATGCAAATTATTTATGAGCTATAGGGAATCTTTAATGAAATAACTCAGAACAATTAGATGTTCTCTAACGACAATGAAATTTAATGTTCAAAGAATATTTCATTTCTTATAATTCTTAGATTAATCAAATTGAATATCTCATTGGTAAAGTAATTGTTAAGGTAAACAAACGCAAGCATTTTGCCAATCCATAATCATTTAAATTTCTCCTTTGTTTCTTTTGTAACATTAATTACAGTATCTAACTAGACCAACAATTTTTTGTTTGCTTTCTTAACTTCTTCAGAGGAGATAGCATATCAGTAAGAAAAAAAACTTAATTAAAATTTTCTTCATTCAAAACATTAATTAAGTTTTAGGCTGCCTGTAGGGCTCCAATTCTTTGCACGCACTTCTGTCTTTTCTTCTATCGGCTACATTTTATTCTTGAAATTTGCAAAGTTTTTTGTTTTTCGAAAAAATATTGAAAGACGGGAAATGCATTTGTGGCTGAGTATTTGTTGATGCATTGAAAATGGTTAAAGGTGATAGCAGAAGTATCAATAGAATGATTATAAAGGAGCAGTATTGACATTTTTCACTTTCATGTATTAAGGTCTGAAACGATGACTACGAAAAGGAAAAAAATTTATATTGAATGTAAATAGGAAAGTGAATGAGTATACAAAACTAATGGCTTTACATTGAGGTGAAGATCTAAGAGTTACAAACCGCATTGTAAAAAATGTCTTCAAATAAAACTTGGCCATGAAGTAAATGGCCATTATTAAATAATGTGAAAGTATTTTATGGTTTGTGTGTGTGTAGTTCTAGAGAAAACTCCTAGAGAATCCATCATTTAATGTTTTGTAATCTTTTAAATATTTAGAAATAATAAATCAAGTTTGGTTTTTAGTCTTGCATCTTAGCTCTGTAGTGGTGTAAGAATTTTATAAACATTCTATTGTAAATTTTCTGTTAAAATGTCAGTGAATTTAAATGATTTTATAATTAATTGGATGAATGTTTTATATGTCTAGATAAATCTTCTTACTTTACATGCACGCTAGTAAAATTAAAAATTATTTTGTTAGATTAGTACTTTACGAAACAATATTGTCAAATAACTCAAAAATAAAATTACATTTACATAGATATGCACAAATGGACTTTTTCCCTATTTTTTATTCTCTTACTTCCTTTGAAAAAAAATTCCTCTTTAAAATGATTTCTCTTAGCTCATTTTTGCAACTCAAATTATATATAAATATGTGTGTTCAAAATTATAAAGGTCTATATTAGTTGCGAAATAATCATCAGAATTATAAATATAAAGTAAATTTGTGATGCAGATATATTGCATAATTTCATTTCCTGATCATTAAAATGTATTTTCATAGTTTCTTAAAATATATTGATTTGTATGTTGTAAAATAAATAAAATATTAAATATAATGTAATAGTATTTTTAAAAAAAATTATTTATATAAATTTAATATTTATCTGCTTTTTTACTTTATAATTTTCATTAATATTTCAAAACTTTCTTTATCTTTCATATTTACTTTTAATTAACACTTATCAATTCTTAATAAATCTTAATTTCCAAAGCAAGTGTAAATGTATGGTGAGCGAAAAAAATGACATACACAATAGGGAAATTACAATAAATTTCTTTCCTTTTTTAACATAAATGTTTAGAAATTTTATAAACTGCTGTTGATAATAAGAGCTAAGAAATTCCAAAACACTATAATCACTGAAACAATTGTTGAATGTCTACTAAGAGTATTCGCACGTAATGGACAATTTGTTCCAAACTATTTACAAACAAGATTTTTAAGCAATTTTTCAACAATGATATGTCACAAATATTTGAGTAAGTAACATGTAGATGGTAAAATACAGCAACTAGTATAAATTTATATAATATAAAGTTCTGGATATCATGATAATATAATTTCTTCAGCTAAGACTGTTAAAATTGTAATACGTCTGCCATATGAACCATTAACGCTTATGATATGTGAGTGCTTAAATATTATCTAAAACATTCAAAAACAAATACTTAAAAGGAAAACTGGTATTCCAATATACGAATAATGAAATTTAATAAAAGGTTTTATGAATAACACCTTTAATCTTTGGTCCATCATGTTCTTAAACATCCTACACTCTTCCTCATGACCACACCTCTTTATAGACTTGATCTAAATGTTTCCATGGGTCAAGTGGGATAGGAAACAGCAAGAGTAACATATTGCTTTGAATTTATATTTTACATATTTGTTTTTGTACATCAAGCGGAAAACCATATATTTAAAAATGGTATTACTAGTACATTATTTCGTAAAATGGTGATTTATTTGAAATGTTTAGATAAAAATAATAGAATAAAATTATTATAACCAATCTATTTTATCAGAAATAAAGGAAATTTAAATTTGTTCTTTTGTATAAAATTTTCCTTTTATCTAACGTACTCATGTAATATGATTTGCTTCTAGAAGACTAATATTTTGCTCAATAATTTGCATTATAAATGCAGTTGAATACCACTCGATATTTATGCTTTATTCATAGAAAACTCTGATAGTCAAGGTGGTTAAAGATTCTCGAGGATCAAATAAATGGTGTCCTATGGTAAAATGTTTTATACATTTATCATGGTTAGATGTTTTCTAAAAATTATATGTTTCACAAAAATCTATTTCTAAAGGAACTTAAAATTTTCTATTTACTTTATTGTATTTAAATTCAATATTTTATAAAGCTTATTTTCTATTTAATTAAATATTTGAGGATCATTGATTTGAAAAATCTTAAAAGAAAATAATACTGGGCAATATAGATGAAATTTGCAGCACAAGGATTAAAAGTATTTCTTTGATTACAGTCAAGGAATTTTGTAAACAGAAATTGTTGAATTGTTTTCTTATATTTATTAAACGAGTTTGGTATTTGTGAAAATTTCTCTTTTACTGAGGAATATAAATGCATGGGAAACTCAACAAACAGAAGAGATTTGAAATTAAAACATGAAATTATTGACTTGTGTGAACCGACGAATCTTAATGCATTATCCACAGATAAATAGTTACAATATTATTTTTAGAAATGTGACAGTTTGGCAATGCTTTTAAAATAATAAGCGTTCTTGACACAAAAGCCTCATTAATGTACAGGAAACAATGATAATTAATTTTTGAAAAGCACTGAGTGGGTAGCAGCAGTGATATTTTCTATTTTTAACTAATTGTTTCATCTAACAAAGACTTGTTATTGAATTTAATTCATGAAATAAATTAATTTTAATAACAGATAATAAAAAAATAAATGAATAATAACAGATCTTTTATTAACTAAATGTATAAAAAGAAGGCAGTAATGATTTAAAATTCTTTTATATAGTTAATTTTTTATGATTCAACAAAAGAATTGATTTTTATGTGTAGATAAACAATAATTTACTGTTCATTTCTCCCGAATAACTTGTTTATTGATTATTTTAAATATTTTCTTATAATTTTGCCAACTTTCATTTTATTTTAAGTTAGTAAAATTATTCAATTTCGAAATAATGTTTTACCCTTATGAAGCTGAAAGGATTGTCAAAGAAAATATTGTTAATATTATAAATTAAAATCTTTTTACATAAAATTTAGAAATAGAGTTTAACGTTTTAATTTTGATTTAACTATTATTTTAATGATAAAGTGACTAATATTTTAATTCTATGAAAATGTAATGAAATTTCTAAGTTAAGGTTTCCAAAAAATTAAAAAACGTATGAGTTTTATTAATTTTTATTTGTAAAATGAAAACTCTACTATTATATATAAATTGATGTCAAGAACAACAAACTATTAAGTAAACCTAAATAATATAAAATTCTGAATAGAGAATGAATAACGCTGTCAATAAAGATATCATGAATTAATTGAAACGAATTAATTGGAATTAATTGATGAATCACAATTAAATGAAACGGAAAAGTATAGTATCCTCAATTATATAAATTTAAGGAATTTAAAAAAGATGAATTAGATATGTTTGATCATAAAATTCTTTATATATTGCTTGATACGTGCATTCAAACAAAATTTTATTTAGAGAATAAAAATTTTGAAATTTGTAAAAAGAAAAAAATTAAATTCGTGTGTTATTTACACTCATCTATAAAAAGAAAAAGTTCAATAATGATAATACTATAAAATTTTAAGTTTGTGTTCATTTTTCAGAAACAAAATTTTTTTAATTCTCATCCTACCACTGAGATCAGACATACAATTTTTATCATAAGAATTAAATATTTAATACATACATATATATATATATATATATATATATATATATATATATATATATATATATATATATATATATATATATATATATATATATATATATATATATATATATATATATATATATATATATATATATATATATATATATATATATATATATATATATATATATATATATATATATATATATATATATATATATATAGGTTCTATATATTATGCATAAAATTTAGAAATAGAGTTTAACGTTTTAATATTTGGTCTTTTACGGAACATTTTCCGTAAATAAAGTTTATGGTGTTTCCATTCCAAATATGACTTCTTTTTGTGGAATCTCTTGATTAGCATTACAATTCTGTTATTGTGTAAAGAAACGTGTTGCTAAGCAAAAAATTACTTTTGTATGAAATTTTAATACAACAGATTTTAATACATTAGTTACTTTTGAACAAAAATAAAGTAAAAACATCACACATAACTATAAAAGGGTTATTAACAAAAATTTACTAGGCAATTACATTCAGAAAATAAAAATCTTATACTCATTGTGAGTAACAACTGATAAATTAATCTCTACGTTCCTCATTTCTCTTGAGTGTAGATATATCATGGATATATCATAAAGCTATATATCATATCACTAGACCCTGTTAAAATAGATGATACAATTTCAATTTTATGTTATATAGCAGCTTTGCCACATACTGTTGTGACGCTGAGTTAAATTTGTGCTGAGAATTTAGACTGCACATTTTAAACAACAAATTATATATTATCTTCTTGACCAATTATATCTTCTAGATTGCACTGAATACAAAGTTATACGAAATTTCATGAACGAAAACACACATCCAGCGTTTTAAACAGTCCCACCATTTTTCCTTTTTTCTAGAATCCAGCAGAACAGCGTCCGCTTCCATCATTGTTTTTTTAAACTACTTTCACTGCTTCTGTAGCGCTATCTCGCGGTCTTCTAAAACATTACAATATTATCAAAATTGTATGTCATTAAGTATTTAATCATAAATTTAAAGTTCTCCAATATAGTGGATTAAATTCATTTGACTAATTATTTTTATTTTTCTATATTTGGAATATTTGTCTTCTTTTTAATGCTTGTATATTTTTAGCACGTGTATAAATATTCCCTTTTTAAGTGTTTCAACATGAGTGAAATTGAAAAACTATGCAAACTTATACGTAGTATTAGTTTGCACAGTTTTTCAATTTCATTCATATTGTAACACTAAAAACGTGTACAAGAAAAAATGTATGAAAAGTATATAAATTCTTTGCTATAAAAATGCATAATTTTATTGCATCTTTCTCTATTTTTAGTGCTTCTGATCTTTATCTACACATTACACTCAAGAAAAAACTAATTCCTTACAAACACTCATTCATTAACGTGGAATCACAGTAAAATGAAGTCAGATTTTGATTTTTTTACAAATTTTTATCACAAATAACTGTTAAGTTCATCTATCAAATCCCCTTATTTATTTACACTTTTTTTACATTTTAACATATTTTTTATAATTATCTTTAATTGCATTCTTTCATTTAGAATGATGAAACAGTATTCATATCTACATTTTTGAAGTCAAGCGTGTGTTTCTTGATAAACTTTGGAAGTAAGTTATAACTGAATATTTTGCATTGTATGTTTGAAACATGAAAAATTTGTTGATTTCAAGATCTTTGAAATTTGGATAAAATTTACGATATTCACATAAAATTCAATTAAATGAAAGCAAAGAATTAGTAAAAGTGAAAGTACTCTTCCTTCTTTACTGTGTTATGAAATATTAATGCTTGATTATTTGTATAAATACATATGTATATTAATGCATACATTTACATTCCCTTTATGCGATGAATTTATATACATAAAAAGTTATAATAGTAGCTATCTGATAGTATCATCCAAACATAGAAGCTTGTACCAGCCACGCAAGCTATAAATGATTCTTCTTACTTAGCACTGGTCACGTGAGGTAGAATGGTCCGGATGTCATTAAAATTGTGTGCACGTACATTTGTCACGCGGCAATGATTCAGCAATTTGTTCATTGTACAGCTTGAGATGCACTTCTTACGCACAAATGAGGAATATCGTATATTTATATCAAAGAGAAGTACCTTGGAAATGATGGAATTTATTAATAGCAAATTTCAGAAAGCTTTATTTCCATGGGTCACACGCACTGTTAGGTACCTCATATGTACATGTAGATGAGCTCTTATTTAAAAAGAAACGAAAACTGTTATAAATAGTAAGGTAGGTTATTTTGGTCTTTTTTGTTTTGGTAATTCTACATGAGATTCGAAGCGTGTGTGTAAATTGATTATTTTTCACTTGGGATATTGAAATATGATAAATGATGGTTTCATATCTTTTTTCAATCACAATATTTTTCAATTAAATGAAAATTGAAATGAGCTGAAGTTGCATTTGCAGATTTTTTTCTTATTAGATCATTTGGATGATACGTTTCAATAAAATGTATAAATACATTTGCTTATACTGAATTCCTTAACTACATGCATGTTTTGCCAAACATTCATTTGTAGGGGAGAAGTAAACTCAAAAGAAGTAAGTTCACGGAAAGTATAGTATGTATACGAAAAGGGATTTCTTACTCTCTACAAGCAGGAAACTATTTTTCTTTAGTATAACCACTATGAGAAATATTATAAAAGCATCGTAAAAAACTATTCTTTTTTAATTTAATTTTATCTTCAGTATTAAAACTATAAGCAAAATTTATTTTTAATTTAATTTTGTATTTAATTTAAATTTCATTTTATCAGCCTCATTAGCATGGGTATTCTCATAAATATCGAGAGTCACTGTGAATAAAATTGGAATAACTTACATTTCTCTTAAGACAAATAATTGTTAAATTTTGCTAATAAATTTACAACAATGTGTAAATTGAAATTCTAGGATTAAAGGAAATAAAATCATAACAATTTCCTGTTTACTATTTTAATCAATACATTCCGATCAAAAGGATTAATTTTATTTTTAAAAACGGATTAACCCAAATACATTAATAAAATGAACACAATTTAGTGTATATGAAATAACATCAATATAGAATGTTACATTATTCTGTTAATCTTTTTGATTCTATCGTCATTCAGCATTAATTCATGATAGTTTAATTTGAAGTACTGAGCTAAGTTCTCAAAAGTGATCAAGTATTTCTCCTTTCTTTTTATATGCTTAAAATAATGACAGAAACATTTATGGAATGATTTTGAAGTAAAAAGAATGCCAGAAAAACTTTATATTTTAGTAGATTTAAAGGAGAGATTACAAGTCGAATTTCCATGCTTAAAAAATTACAGAATGGATTTCATCGAGAACAAATGTCATCGTTTCGTTAAACAACTATCAAAAAATTAGGAAAAGCTTTTATAATATTTAAACTATTAATATTTTAGTGATATCTTTCAGTAGTTGATGAATTACAAATCATGATGCAGTATTCTTACCACCTTCACAGCATAGGTGTCTTCAATGATGACTTCAATTCTGACTTTATCTATTGTTTCATTTCTGTAGTGTTTTCAGTTATCTTTCTTTTGTAAGGTTATAAGTGTTTTGAGCTGATAATCTCTAATGAATCACATCACATATTTTGTTTCATTGATGTGAAAATATGAGAGTCATAATAATTGATTTCCATTTGTCTGTTATCATTTTTGTGGCTATTTCAAAATTAAATTTAATATAATATTCTTTTAAAACAGAAAAAAGTTTTCAGATCCATTTGGATGTTTAACACCATAGTTACAGATTTTGAGCTTTATGCTGATTTCTTCATAAGTGATGCAATTTTTATTTGCATTACGTTATTTGTAGCTTTACTAAATAATTGCTATTTTATTATGCTTATTTCACTTGACTTTTTTTTGATAGATCATATTATTTGTGATGCTCTGATTTTGAGAAATGTATTTGGGATTTTATTTAATGTTATAATGATTTTTTATTATGACCATTAATAATTTTTTATTTATTTCTCCAGCCTGCATTTTATTCTTAGAAAAAACTTGAATTTAGACTAGTCTTAGTTAAAATATTACTTAACTTAAATTTTAGCTTTAATAAGCATTGTTGTGATTAGTTAACTTTCATAGCTATTTAGCTATAAAGTCTTATTTTTCATAAGTATTTATCTATATTAATCTATGAATTTAAATTAAAAAATAGTTCTAAGTAAGCATCTATAAATTGAAAAAAACATTAATAAGTGTATAATTAATAAGGTGTAAGATAAAGGATTTTATTGACATTTTTTATCTAAACAGAAATTATAAGTATCTGATATTTTAAAGTATCAGCAAATCCTATTTAAAATTAATGTCAATTTTTCAAGTGATTCATATGCATTTAAAAAATATAATAAGTATATAAAGTGAGACTTAAGCGTAAAACCTACTCAAAAATTTCTTTAATTTCAATTATACTGTAGCATTTAGTTCATGCAAATAGTAAAGAACATGTACTTTCTAAAATACAAGAAAAATATAATATACACTGCATTTGATTTCTTTTCACCAATTTCTTGCTTGGTTTTGTCATTAATTCATAGTTTCGCATGGATGGATTATGTATTTTTCCATATTTTTCTAATAAGAAGAAATATTCCTTTATCTTAAGTTTAAAATAGGATAGAAATCCTCTTATAGTTATTTGTGAAATGAAGGAAAATTATTTTACTTTTCCCTTATTCTTTTATAAAAGAAATCAACATACTCTGATTTTTGAGAAAAGCGAAATCTTCTACATTCTTATTTTTGTATTTAAGCAGTTAACTTTTTTATTTAAATAAAATTTAGAAATTCACCAGTATCCAAAAATTCATACATAAGTTTATAAAAAGTAAAATCTATATAAACTAAACTGATAATTATATAAAATTGTTTCTTATGCTATTAGAGCTATTAAATGCTGCTTTCTCAAGAAAATTTCCAGAAAAGCATGTATTTCTTAAGAAATCAAGAAAGCACTGGTTGTAAATAATATTTTGTAATTTCATCTGCATATAAGTCTACCATGAAATAATACAACGAGATTGCATCAAATTACTATATTTTTTTACATTAGCATTAAAAAATATTAAAAAGTAAAAAATGAATTTTGGTTGCAGTTTTATTTAAGATTTTCATACATTGAAAATTTTGACTGGCGTTTTTTAAATTTTGAAATTGACAATTTCAAATTCTTCAATTAAAACAGAGCTTTAACTTGAATCTTTGGCTTAAAAAAATTGCTTGTAATATATTAAAGTAAAATGAAAATATTTCTTTCTAAAATAATTTTTTGCTTATTTTTAGTGCATGGTAAATTTTAACTTTATTAAGAAATCGATGAAATTTCCATCAATATCTTTTAGTTCGCTTTTTTTAAGTTGTCCTTCAGATGAGAAGAAAACGGAAAAGGTACTCTGCATAATTCAGTCTTCTTGTGTGTGGTGAGTATTTCAAAACAATATTGTGAATTCACGGAAAGGAAGGAAATTTTTCCCTTTTTTGTAACCAGCGTGCAACCTTCTATTCATTGGAGCTCTTTTCATCCAAGTGAAGACAGATTATGTAAAAGAACACTAGAAGGCTCTTAAGAAAATTCCCTGCTGAAATGAATGCGTATGAAAAACAAACATGGTAAAAATAATAAAATAGAATATTTGATAAAGAATTAAAGGATAATTTTCCCCTCGGCCCCTTACTATGTAAACATTAAAATGTGTTATTCTAAGTAATTTAGTAAAAGTAATCATTATCAACTAACGAGATTGAGGAATACTGATTTCGAAAATAATTTTCATAAAATTAACGTTTTCAATAGAATAATTACAGCATAAAAAAAGGAAAATATATAATAAAATTTTAGATGGATAAATTATTTATAAGTCAACCTCACGTATATTTTATTATAACAAATTTGTTTTTAAAATCAGATATGCTTTCAATGTAATGATAAAATAAAAACTATGAAAGCATTTCATAATTTCTAAAATGTACTCATCCAATTCATGCAAAGATAAATTGATAATATCAACAGTTTTGTAACACTAATTTTATCAAATCAAACCATAAAGATGATAAATGTAAATGATAAATGTCTTTATGGTTTAATTTGAAATAATTTAAAACATAAAGAGTTATTTAAGTAAATAATTTTATATAAAATTATAAAATTTGATAATTTTTAATTTAAAAAAATATTTAATGGCAATTTTAATGATTAATATCGTAAAAATACGCAATTGTTTCAAATAAAAATTGTTTTCAGCTTTATGAAAATAAATACAAATATGCAAAAATTTTTTTGTTTTGTGTATCATGGATTTCTCATGGTATTTAATGTAAAAATTCATACAAATTCTGATCTAAAGTGTTTTTGTGAGAAATTTCAAAACCTTCAAAAGTCATGGAAGACATTTTAGTTTGTTGCTAAAAAATCATGTATGAATTACATACATTTCTATAAATTAAGAATAATGCTGGAATCGGCAGCTAAAGGTTGAGAAATAAATTTAATTTATACATAAAGCATATGTACAAATAAAAAAGAGCAAAGAAGATAATGTATATTTAATATCAGAAATGCTTACTACTATTTTATAGCTCCTTGGAGCTCTTACATCACATATCGCTCGTACAACAACTGAACAGTACGTTCCTGGCATGATGGTTAATACATCGTATGCCTTTCAATCGATAAAATATAGTCCGCTCTACGGTGAAACAAGCTGATGATCATTTTATCGAGCTGCACTTGAGTAGAGAACTCCACTCAACAAACAATACTTTTCAAACGATTGGTCCAGATGTAGGGGGTGATTGATGGACTATGATTTGTGGGCCAACAATGCCCCTCACATGCAATATCAGATTCAAGTTCGATAAGAATGCTGGCCATTCCATTCCGGTGATGTCTCCCGATTAAAGACAATCGTTGAACGATATTCAAACGATGAGGATGAGTATTGTCATCCATAAATACGAATTCAGCGCTACCGGCAATCGTAAAGAAATGGACATGCTGTTCTAGAACCATGACAGGCCAAATTTATTAGAACATGATGTTCTGATAAATTTGGCCTGTCATGGTTCGAATTTGAACATGCAGATCTATTTTGGAGCCAAGTATAAACTTACCTTGAATGCGCACTAACTGCACCACCGTAACTCTGGCGTTCAATGATGTTTTGTTGGTGTTGTTGTTGTTGTTGCTGATCCCTGTTGTCTAGCTGCGCTAGACCAAGTCTATGATGTGTTTTGTTGGTAGTACTAGGTACTTAATATTCTTCATATGTACATCTGACGTGAATCGCACTTCCTCGACTCGTCGGAAAATGTAACACAAATCCACTATGTCGGTGTCCACATTGCATATTCTCTATCCCAAGCTAATCGTTGGCAACAGTGATTTGCCGTGAACAGAACACATCTTATAGACCAGTGAATATATAGCTCGAAAATCCCAAGCGTTTCTACCTTATTTGCTTTAAAATAGCGTGCGTTCCTCTGGTTGATGATAGCTGATGTGACAGATCCGCTGCTATTCTCTGTCCATTTCTTTTTGCGGTTAAGCCAAATACCGGCCATCTTTCATTGCTGTCACTCAAGGGTGACCTGTATTGAAACGTCTACTGACATTTCCATCATCTTGGAATCATCACCACAACTTAAATGTTACACTTTGGGACATTCATAAGTTCTCCTAGGCTATTAAAATCTGCGTATGCCCGCATTCTAAATGGCCGATAATTTTACCAGTTGAAACGTCATCCACTGCCATACCTATGTGGTCAAAGCACTTAGCATCGTACCGACTGACTGAGAACGCGTTTACTTCTTTGTAACAAGTCCATGTATACCCTCTCTCTCTTGCCGATTGGTAAATATATAGCCTCTCCTATCAAGAGTTATTGTGACGTACGCTCGGTGTCATCGGATGCCTTCCTGTAATTTGCATATAACTCTACACTATGTGTTTCCATTCTGGATTATCCTTAGTTTATGGACATGTTTGTACATTATTTCTTTTTATAGAGATATTTTATAGGATTAAAAGTAATACAAAGATCTATTGAATATCTTGTGAACTAGTAAGAAAAACTTTGAACAAGTTTGTTTGTCTTTATAATATACATTTTCGTATGAATGATAAAATGTTTCTTATTGATTGAACACTTTAGAATTTTAAAAATAACAATTAATCATAAAATGTTTGTTACTCCCTTTTGAATGTTTAACAACGTTCTTATAGAATTAAAACCTGCTTTTATTCTAAATGTGTAAAACAAATTAATGTGAAATAATCTGCAGATAAATTTAAGAGTTTGCTTTAGTTGCATTGATACGTTATTTTAGCATTACTTTTTAATAATTTGGTGGTTACATATACTCTGTTTAGTGGAATGGTTTTTACAGTTAAATATTCATCATAACAAAGATAATAATAAATATTTATGATCAATGCAAGAACTAAATGTTAGAAATTAAATCTATGCAAATATAAAACTTAATAAAAATATGGTGTCTTCAAATATCAGATTTGATTTTAAATTGAATTTGTAAGACGTGCTTCAAAAATAAAATGGGTATGATGCATTTTAACAGAATTGTAGAAGCAGGTAAAATATCATTTATAATTCTAGGAACCTACTTGCGTAATTTATTCACCGCTTGGGAAATGCTGCTTTAATTGATATAACTTTTCTCGTTAAATCGAATGAATAATTTGAAGAAATCATGTGCTTTTTATATGCATTCTATTTTTATTTTAAACAAAATAATGTTTGTTTATTTGTTAAAATACCTATTAATTTTATTCCCATTTGGATAGTATGCAATTTAATCTATTATTGAGCATTTTCCTGTTAAGTAATGGAAACGCTTTAGGAAACAAAATTGTTTCAACATATAAATTTAGCAGGGGAATTTCATTTACGTTTATGTTTCGCTATGAAACTTTTTAGGAAAAAAATTTATTAAACAACTGAGTAAGTTTCAGGAAATGTATGCTGATATAATAAATATCCTTGTAAACAATTTGGCTCTTTTAATATTTATTATTTTATTTTAACTAATTTTAAATACATTTCCCTCTCTCTCTTAGTTATCTCTTTGAAAAATTATATTTATACATAAATTGATTGAAATCATAAAAGAATTGAGATCAATAGATTTTCCAATAGTGAAGTCAATATGGCATTGCGTGTAATAACACTTAACTGAAAATGTGTAAAAATAATAATGATTAAGTCAAAGATGTATTTGTAACACATTATTTTAATTGTAATACTAATAATGATCAGAAAATAAAAAATTAAAATATTTGTAAGAGATAATTTCAGCTCTGTTTTTATATTAATAAATTGTGACTTAAAAGTTTTACCCAGTTTCTTAGCCTAAGTAACTAGAATGTTTCGGGTTCGGTGTAGAATTGAGTACTCTTTGATTTGGCGAAGTATTTGGCATTATAGGTTACAGATAAACTTGAATTTATTGTTTATGATAACCCTTTCTTTTTACAGTTTTTGTGTAGAATCCATCTTTTTAGTCACATCTTAGCGCCTATCTTGACGTCAAAAGAAAAAAGTCGCCGAAGAATCAAGGGATATCCAATAGTATACTGTTATCGATATTTCTAGGCCAATGATTCATACGAAAAAACAGTATCTTAAATCGAATGTGTACCAAACCTTTTTATATCAGGCCTTCTTTGTGCATTTAAGGTATTTTGGAGAATTGTTTCTTTACATTTTTATAACGGAGGATTAAATTTCTTAATTTATAAATATTTGATATTACTAATGCTGCATCATAGTGTATTAACGTGATTGCAAATCATTCGTTTTCAATGTTAGTCAAATTAAAATACTTACATTGAAATTTTGGTCAATTTTTGAAGCTTTTAGTTAGAATACATTTTAATTTATAATAAATTTAGTATTTAATAATGTAGATCATATTTGCTAATTTTTAAAAAAGCATAGTGTGAATGACTTAAATTTATTGTTATTTTTCATTAATTTAAAATTTACTCGAATTCAATTAATATAAGAAAAAAATTGTTTATAACTTTAAGTCCAATATTAGTTTCTATGAATCTTAAACTTAATATTGTAAATATAACAATACAAAATTTTGATTTATATATAAATTATTTTGCAATGCAATTTACATAGCAAAATTTAGAACACGGTAAAAAAGAAATCCTGTATACCTATATCTAGTTTAGTGTTTGCTTAAAAAACTATGTTTTAATACTTATATTAATGTATGTTAATTTTAAAATATTGATATGCTCAAATTTCACTATTTGATCTATGTTTCAAAGTAAGATTTGCAAAGATTAATTATTAGTTAAAAATATTATCTTACTTAAATTTATCTTCAAATTCTTTAAGTGGTTTGAAGATACTTATATTAAATGCTTTTTAACATTTGTAATAAAAGAAAAAACATTTTATTGAAATAAACACAATTTGTATTTCTGGGAATAAATGTGGACTTATACAGAAAAAGTTGATAGTACATTTCATAAAGTATGAAAGTTTTATACAATTTTAATCTTGTTCATCTTTGTTACTATTTAATTTTCCTTTATTAGCAATGCATTTATTAAAATTCAGTGAAAATATAAATTATAACTTGAATAAAATATCCAATATATTTTGAATAACTATATGAAACAAAATATGTATATATTATTTTTTTTTGTAGAAATTGATTCATTGTGCAAGTTTTAATTTCAATAATTTTACTAATGTTTTGCTATTTAATTTGAGAAAAAAAATTGACTTTATTTTTAGTTTATTAAACAAAGAAATAGCTGATGGATGTAACCTACAAATGTTTCTTAAATTGCGCAACTGAAATTTAAAAGCTTTATCAGTATGATGATTTTTTACTGTAATTAATATCTTTATTATATTATTGTAAAAAATTCAATGCATTGATTAAGGATTAAAAATTTATTTGAAATTAATAAATAAAAATAATAATTTTGTAAACTGATGAAATTCCTCTTTTTCGAATGGTGGATAATGTAAGATTTAAATATTATCCATTATTTAAAGACAAATGATAGATTTTACATTTCTGCATGTTGTATGTGTGTTTAAGAGCTTTTGGTTCTTCCATTCTTAATAAAAGAATAAAAAATATTCTTAATCCATTCCAAAGAAAAGGTATTATTAAATCTATACCTCCCATAGCAGCTAATAAATTAAATCTATGAAAATATTCAGTACAAGGTTCTGATAAATTTAATGCCCGCGGGACTTCATATTATTCAGTTGTAAAGTAATTTCAAGAAAATGTGGTAAAGACACTCCTCGGTTAATAATGCAATTACATAATTTTTTCGAATCTATTACTATTTAATGTTTGCGTTATTTTTTTTAGCTCATTATTTTACCACTTTTCACTCTTACTAGTAGATATACTACTGTTTTTTATATTCCATAGTAAAAATTTATTACGCGTAAATTTAATCATGTTTTATTGTTTACTTTATTTCATTCTTACCTGTGAATGTGTAAACGAACTGTATGATTCATATCCTACTGAATTAGGATATTTCAAGCTTTCTCATAGCCTACCATATGCGACATTTTTTACTTTAATAATGTCAACTGATGATGCGGAAGTATAACCTATCGACCTACAGAGAACGCTTGAAGCTCTTTTATATCGTTATGTTATTTTATGGTTTCTTCATCAGCTGTTTGTAAATATGAGCAATTTTCTTTGAATATTCCTGCCAAAGGGCAATGCCGAATTCATAATCAAAAATTACTTATAGTACTTTTTTGTTCTCAGGCAAATCATTCAGTCAAAATATCTCAGGCAATTCCCTACTTCAATTCATATTTTAATATACCGAATTGAGTGCTCATTGTTTTTTTTTATTAAAATCATAAATAGCTGTATCTTACTATCATATCTGCTCACATAATTAAAAAAAGTATTTCAATTTTTAATTTATTTTGAGAAAGTAAAAAGGAGAAAATGAAATCAATCGCAATCGAAATTTTGCATTTTTAAATAATATTTGCTATGAAGAACTTAAATGATTTTTATTGGCAACAAATCAATTAAAAATTTAAAAATCTAACTTTTTCTTTTTAGATTGCTAAAATATAACTTTGTTAAAATTCTTAGAATCTATAAAAAAATTAGTGTCTCCGATCGGAAGCAAAAAATTGTATTTGCAAATATTTTATAAAGAAAAATAAGCCAATTAAATTGATGAATATTTCTCTTGAATTTCAGAGAATATTTCATTTTAAATTATAAATAAATAAACCCTTTATCTTCTTTTGCCTTAGGAATACCAGGTGGATTCATTAATAAAATTCTCTCACAATGGAAATACATTTGCCAAATTATTTTTAATTATCAGAGAATGCCATGATGCTTACAATTGCTTTTCCATAACATTCCAAATGCGTCAGTAGGAGATTGGTTTTGAGATCATTGATGAAAAGAATTTGTTATCTAATGCATATTTTGCAAGTCTGGAAGAAGTATCAAGCAACACAATCCTTATGTAGTTAGACATTATATTACTGAAAATAAAGGAGAATCGTAAGTAGGATAGTAATATAAATTATCCTGAGAGAGATATATAACATAAGAGTTATTGAATTGTAAATGTGTGTGAACCACAAATTTCTGCAAAAAAAATTTTGATGCCAAAAAATATGATATTGTTAACCAATTAATTAAGCAATATTAAAAAAATACTGTTGTTGGTTGACTTAGCATTAAATAACAAAGAAATATCCTTAAGCTGTTTCTAACGACTTCAAACCTACTCAGTCACAATTCTTCAAAAGACAGTTAAAAGCAGGTGTCTTCTGTGGATAACTACAGTTATGTTAATCAATAACGACGAATTTCATGTACTAACACCTGCCCTTAAAATTACTGTACTTTCTTGTCCTTTTACATACCCTAGATAACATGATCAATGTCTATCGTCAAATCACTGCATACCCTTTTTTGAATGATTGGTGAACAGCACGATCAATTTAAAACCTTCACATATAAGTTCGTAATGTACAGTAATACTTTAAGGAAATACTTTTTCTATTATATCAGCATATACATTAAAAATGAAAAAAACAATTTACAATTACAATTAGATTGAAAATCATTTTTTATTTCCATTAAGAATATATTGGAATAGAAGTTTCCGATATATTCCTCTATGTATTCATGGAAAACCAAATTTTAGGCATTTGCACCTTGTTTTGCTGCATACAAAATACAATTAAAACCAGATAATATACCATGTCTGTACCTTTAAAATGTAGATTTTTCCCCAGTAGATGGCGCACTAAGCTTATTGATGCTGGTGTCATAACCAATATATCATTTAGTAGCTGTGACAGCAAGCTTCAAAACGCCATATTTGTTTAAACGTTTAAGAGTTAGGAGCATATATTTTTTTGGTGGTAAACATTTCCAATTTTGAGGAAGAGCATATGCGGCACGTGCTGATTTTCTTATTCAATCAGAAGAAAAAGCAGCGGAGGCACATCGAATTCTTGTTGAAACATACGGTGTACATACTCTACCTGCCGACACTTGCGAACGGTGGTTTAAACGACTCAAAAGTGGTCATTTCGATGTCAGGGACAAAGAACGTGAAAATCGACCGAAAAAGCTTGAAAACACAAAGCTGCAAGCGTTATTGGATGAGTACGCCACGCAAACTCAGGAAATATTGGCAGAGCAATTAAATGTTTCTCGTGTAGCCATTTCCAAACGCTTGAAAGCCATGCAAAAGATGCAGAAGGTTGGAAAATGGGTGCCACATGAGCTGAACGAGAGTCAAATAAAAAACTGCAAAGTCAAGGACACTTTGGTTGCCTTTGGATGGGAAAAAATACCCCACCCGCCGAACTCACCGGACCTTGCTCCTTTCGACTATCACCTGTTTTCATCCATGGCACACACACTTGCAGAGCAGTACTTCCATACTTATGAAAACGTCCAAAAGTGGTTCGACGAGTGGTTTGGCTCACGCGACATTCAATTCTTATATAATGGCATCCATAATATATTTACTAGATGGCAAAAATTTGTAGAAAGCGAGGGACGATACTTTGAATAAAATATATCTTTCCAATTTTTCTAAATCATTGCATATTTTTATTGAAAAAATTCGCATTTTAATGTTACAAACCTGGTATGTATTTTTTATGCAATTAAGAGTGTATATTAAAAAGAGTAAATGTTTATAATTGCATTTAAAATTGCATATAAGGTAATCATATAATTTTGTATTTCTTTAGCTTTTATAAGTTATGGAGATTTATCACTTTGATATACATAAAAGTAAATAAATATAGATGTTATTTATCTAACTATATCATTATAGTTTATAAAATTATATCAGCTTTATATAAAATAATATTGGTTCATGTTTTCATAAATGATTAATATCATTTGTTATATGAAATGGATTGATGATCGAACAATTTAATAATAAATTCCAAAATAAATAAGTTTTCACAATATTTTATTCTTTATTAAAAAGCAAATCAATATATTTTAGTTTGATAGTTTAATATTGTGATAGTATAAAGAAAGTACATTAATGATTTACTGTGTGTGTGTGGATATTTTATAAATTATATAATCTTACAAAAATTAAATAAAAGTAATAAAACTGCTATTATTAGAAAAGAAAACATGCAATTTGAAAATGTACTTAAAAACTTTTTAATTTTTTTTAGTAAATGTTTAGATTTCAAAATTAATATATTATTCATAATGTTGTAATCTTGCAATCTATATTTTGATTAAAAAGTGTTTCAAAACAATAATGAAGTTTGATATTTCAATTACATATGGAATAATTTAATATCAAGATTTCTATAGTAAGTTATATGGTGTCAAGTATTTAATAGGCATGAGAATATTAATTATATTCAGGAGAGAAGACAACACTTTAAAGATAGTGCTGCATTAAAGATTTTACTTTCAACTTGGTGTTTCTAAAGTTAATAATATATTCTAGTATTATTCTTATATAAAATCTCTCATTTCTTAAAGGTCATCCAATAATATTAGAATACGTATACAATAAACATACAAAAGAAAATGATTTTCTTAAAACTATCAGGCTTTGAGAGAACGGAAGAGTATCCCCAAATAATGTTAAAATGTTTTTGATCAGTTGCTTTTCCTTCCCAAATGAGTGCCGCTTTCTTAACAAAATATTTTAAAGTGTAAATACTTGTGATACTTGAAGCGAGAAAATTTCGCATTCTTCTATATACTTTACGTGAATACTTAAAATATTTGTTTCAGATACTTGTTATAACAATGCTGAAAGCCGCATCCCAAATAACAAAATTAACAGTAAAATAAATCTGAAAAAATTTGTAAAACTCAGCATAAACCAGATGAGTTTTAGACACATTCCGGTTAAGTGCTTTCTATTTTATAAAATGAAATTTGCATTTGGATCAACAAAACATTTGATTTGCATGACAAAGTCTGAAATCAGATATAAAAGATTGATTTTTATAGTGTTTTATTTATTTTAACTTTTAGTATGAGACAGCCCAGCGTATTTATATTGATTGAATTTTATTTCATTTTTAAGTAGGGGAGACTACTTGATATAAAAGTGAAATGAAAACAAAAATTTAATATCAATTTGCATTGCTCTTTTTAATCAAATATTTCTTTTCTATGTATATTATTTGAATAAATATCAGAGTTTTTTATTTTTAAAAGCATAAAGGTATTTTACAATATCAATATTTATATTTGCATTTCCTAAAAACATATACAACTTTTCCAAATATTTTCCTAACCTGTAATGGAATAAAAATAACGCATCTTATTAATTTTATTGTTGTTTAATTTTTATTTTTCATTGATAAGGTATGCATCCTCAGATACGTTTAGTATTGTATTAAATATTAAACTTGAAAATAGATAAATTTGACAAATGTATTGAGGAAACAAATGAAGATGATTATATTTTACCTAAGATAAATAATTTCAAAATATATTTATCCCTTAACATTTCTTCAGTTATGGGTTTTGGCATTTCTTAATAAAATGTGAAATGAAAAATTTATTTTTATAAACTTATATTGAAAGAATATGAGTACGGGCAGTATTAATGAAAAATTATTTTTATAACTAATTTCAATTTATATAAATATTTAGATAGAAAGCTATGTAGCGTGATTAATTATTTTAATGAATTTAAATTGAAAAATATATAAGGTATTACGTTTCAAAATGAAACAAATATGAAATTGTAATAATATTCAATTGGTTATTCCGCAGTTATATAGGTTACTATAGTAAAAAAAAATTAACTAAATTTATTATATGAGTAACTGGTATCTGGTTGTTTTTTTTGTTAAAATTTTTAGTTTATCATGTACTAATGGACAATGACTAGAGAAATATCACATTCCAGTTACTCAAATGAAAAAACGAGCATTTAAAAGTCGTCATTTTTTTGTTATCAAGTTTGATTTCGATTTTATGATATAAAATTTATATGGATTTACAAAATAAGTTAAACCATTTCATAATGTCTCTTAAAATTTTTTATGAAAACAGTTAAAATAGTCTTGCGATAAATTAATGCAAATGACATCTATTAACATACCTTTGATACATATAATTGATACTGACCACAATATTAGAATATTTAAATCAGAATATTAGAATATTAATATGAATAGTTGAGTTAAAATATTTGCTTTCAAAGGAAATTTATAATATGTTTCGTATAGAAAAAAAAACTGCATTCATATTTGTGTTTTTAAATAGCGTCAAAGATATATAATCTGCTTTCCAGTTATATTACAATCTTTATTTTTAACTAACTCTTTGTTAGTGCTGGATGATTTATGATTTAGTACTGATGAAAAATAGAGTAAGCTTTAACCTATACTATATGAGTTTGTATATATTAAATATTAAAATATTAAATTTATGTTCAATATAAAATTTGTCAAAGAGAATTAATAGATAATTGCTAATATTTGATGATGCAGATACTTAAATTTTAATTTAATTATTGAATCCTACCTATGTGAAACCAAAAAAAAAATTTAGACAAAAGTTTAAAAATTTGATTTTCATTTATTAGCTAGCTCTAAGCTTTCTCTTAAAATAAATGATTACTATGAGATTACTTGTTGAGAAAAGCAATAAATCTGTATCACTCTGAGTGATGGGAAGATTTATTAAAATAGATCACTAAAATTTCCTTCTCAGCTATCAGAAATTTTAATAATTTTATAAGGTCAAGTTTGTCTTTACATACCCAACTCTGTAAAAAAGAAAAAAAATGAGGAAAAGAAGAAATGAGCCTGGATACATTGGGCGTAATTTGGTGGAAAAATCAAATGGATATAGTTCTTAAAAGTTTTATTTGATTACTCTTGAATGTAGTCTAGGCAACTTAACAAAGTATGATTTCCAATAGTTTTTAACTATATTAATTATATATATCCTACTTTATTATAGAATTCCTTCCAATTTCTTATTGAAGTTATGAGTTAAAAAAAGCAATTTAATAATGGCTTACAATTTTACTCATGTCCAAAATAAATCGAATTAAATTGAAAGTTTGGATATCTTAATAACCAAGCTAAGAAAACTGTATATATGTTTTCCTTATCAAAAATTATTATTATAGTTTTAAGAAATAGTTTTTAATTTTAAAACATTCATTATATTTCTAATTATTAGTTTAATATAAAGATTCTTAAGGCATTAAATTAATGAATTTTATCTGAAAAAATTATTTTATTCAATTTTCAATTAGTAATATGATTATTATACAAATAAAAATACATAATTTAATAATATTGAACTTGAAACAAAGAAATTTTTATTTGTTCGTCACACTAACAAAAGAATTAGCGAGAATATGTTGCTCTTTTAAATAAATGTTCTGTTTTTATCATCAATATTAAGTAAAAATAAAGAAGCATAAACTTATAATCCTTTAATTGAATTCGTATTTTTATTTGAAATGTTATTTAAAATAAAATAAATGCTAGCAGAAATATTATAATTTTTTTACTGCATGAAAATAGTATTATATACTTTCACTTTTTAATTTTTTGGATGATCAAAATGCTTTCACGTTTACAAAAAAATTTTTTCCATTGTTATGTTAAGAATAGCAATTTTAGAATATTTTTTTTAACAAGCATAGCTTTTTATATTAATTTTTATGTATTCCATTCTTAATTCCAGTAAGATTAGGTTTTAAGGCAAATAATATTTTAATATGCCTCCGTAATTTGGTTATTACTCTAATAGAGACTTACTTTGATTTGATAACTGAACAGACATCATATAAAATGACTCCAGTTAATTAAGTTTCAGTTGAAATTTTTACTAATTATTTTTTTCATAATACGTAAAATTAATTAGTTTTTCACTTAAATAGTTCTTTCAAATCCAAAAAATTAATTTTTTTACTAAATGGAGCATTTAGAACAAAGAAGTTGCAGCTTAATTTTATTAATCGTCATTTTAATCTTCCAAATGGGAAGCTTTTACATCATTGGGGCTTTTGCTGATGTTTATCATAATAAAATAATATTGGATAATAAGCTGTGTATATTCATGCGTATATTAAACTGTTTCTTATATAAAAAAAGTTTATTACTCAAATAAGAAAAACATGTCTTGCTTATATCCTATTTAATAATAAAATTATTTGAAACATTTGTTAAAATAAAAGAAAGAAAAGAAACTTTAAAGGTATTTAAATTAAATAAAAATAGAACGACCACTTTACATATGCAGTCAAGAATTTAAGACATGCCAGTAATAAATAAAAGAACATGCCAAATGAAAATATCTACTTAAAGGGTAAATTTTTATTTGATATTTTCTAATCCGAACGTAGTGAAATATTAAGGCATTTTATTATAAGCATATAATAATAACCTGATTATCATCTTAAGTTATTTACTCCTTGTTTAGTTTTGACTTTAATATTAAGCTGATTGTTATCTAAATTTATAAGAGATTATAATTTTAAAGCTGTTTAATTAAGTGATATTTTTCAGTTTTATTGGCTAAGGTAAGTAATAGAATAAAAATATTATGGTTCTAATTAACATATTTATTCATATAATAACAAGAAATAATGATAATACGTAGTGTTTGTATTTCAATTAGAAATATCATGTAATGTTGATTAAGAGTACACTTAATAAGTTGGTGATAAATAAGTACTCATAAAATTTGCTTTCTTTTCTCATTATTCTCTTTCTCTGTATATATATATATATATATATGTATATATAGGTATATAGTATATATATATATATATATACATATATATACATATATATATATATATATGTATATATATATATGTATATAGGTATATATGTATATATATATATATATATATATATATATATATATATATATATCTCTATATATATATATATATATATATATATACATACACACGCACTTCCAAAAGTTAAGTACGAAAATGTAAAGATGTAAAATGCAAAATAATCAAAAATACTGCTTTGATTGACACAAAATTCGGCATAAAAGTAGCATATATATTTATGCAAAAAATAAAATTAATAATTATGTACAGAAATGAAAACAATATTAAATGTTTGTAAGTTATCAGATAATGACATACTGGAGATTTAAACAGAATTATGTATAAAGAGAAAATAAACAGCATAAAATGAAAAAAGGATATTAATAGGATATGTGATCCCCTTTCATCTGTATACAAAGTTTACACCTTGTGACCATGCTTTCAATTAGGTAGTCAACCACTGTAGAACTAAGCAATAGCCATTCTTCTATTAGAGCAGTTTCAATCTCAATAAGAGTGGCTGGAGGTGGGAAACATGAAGATATAGCATGGCCGAGAGCATCCCAAAGATTTTCAGTGGTATTAAGGTCGGGTGAATATGCTGGCCACGCCATATGCGCAATCCTTACACTTTTCAGGTAGTCATTGATGATGTCAGCTCTATGGAGACGTACGTTATCGTCCATTAAAATAAAAGTAGGTCCAACTACTGCAGCGTGCAATCTCACAATGCGTTCTAGGACTTCATCTTGATACAGGAGAGCCGTCACAGAAATCCATTTAAAGATGTGCAGGTCTATGCGGTATCCTAATGAAATCCCTGCCAACACCATAATGCTTCCGTCTCAGAATGAGTGGTGTTCGGTGATGTTTTGAGGCTGATTACGTGTTCCTTGTTCACGCCATATCCTTATACGCCATCTGACTCCAGAGCAAATTTTGACTCATCAATAAACATGACATTGTCCCAATCAGACACAGTATAATTGTCATAATCCCGGGACAACTTTAATCGTGCCCCTCTTAATTGGATGGATAGACAAACACAAACTCGAGCTTTCCGGGCGTACAGTCCACTCATATATAATCTTCGGCGTAGAGTAGCTGCAGATATCATCTTACAAATACATGTTGTAGCCATAAATGTTACACGTGTGGAGGCCACTCTGTTATTCCCTATGCCTAAAATCGCAATATATCGATCTTCCACGGGGTTTTTAACCCTTTAACGACCAGCTACTGGCCTTCGGATAACTGTCTCTGTAGTTTTGAATTGTTTTCGTTAAAGCGAATTTACAGAATGATGAACGCCGAAGAAAAGAACTGCATTTGAGATCGACTGTCCTACTTCAATGCGATTTCACAGCTCGCAAGCGCTCATAATCTTCCATGCGTCTTCTGGAAATCATAGAAACACGTACGTCTTGAAAAAATTGTATGAAAGTTTTAAGCACACCTTCTATCAGCACTTACAATCAACTTCTATAACCTTCATAAAGCTGGTATCTTATATGACTGCCTTTTTTGCATATTTCTTGACATGAAAGCGCGATTGGCTGTTACCTAACATATTTATATACTTCCATCTACCTCTGCTGCGATTTGCATCCTCTTAAATTCCGATTAACTTCCGGAAATTAGCATTTTACTCTCTATGCTTAAATTTTGGAAGTGAGTCGTTATTATTATATATATATATATTTATATTTATATATATATATATATATATATATATATATATATATATATATATATATATATATAATATATATATATATATATATATATATATATATATATATATATATGAATGTAAACTCTCATGAATGAAATATTTTTATTTATGAAAGTGATTTTCTTATTTTTGAATTAACAATATGAATAGTATTCAAATTGTCATTACAGATTTGTCCATCTTGTTCAAATTATGGGGCAGCGCTGACTGACTCCTCATCCATTGGATCTCAATGAAAAGTACCTTTTCAAGGATGTTTCAAAAATGTGTTGTGGATTCATACTTGATTACATCAAAAAATAAAATGAAATTGAAAAGAAGAGGAGTAAAAATAAGAGAAGAAATTTTAACAATAATACATTGTTAATAAGCATTAGCAAAATACTGAAACGTTTTTAACATCTGAAATGAGATAGATAATTTTCTATGTAAATATAACAGAAAATTAACAATTGATGTATAAAAAGTATGAGTTATAGTTAAAAATATGTAAATTAATAACATACAATATTTCAAATTGCCAGTTAGTTCTTCAATTAGAAATATATTGTTCTAGTTAAAAAAGGGTATAATAAATAATTAAGATTCATTAAATATTCACAAAACATATATATCATTTTAACAATAATATATTATTGTAATTTCATTATTACGAAAAATATTGGAGTTCATTTTATGTTTATGGATAACTAATGACAAAATGATAAAATAATATTATTTAGCATAAATTCAAAGTATTCACACAATGCATTTCAAAAATCATTAATTATTATAAAATAAAAAGTTCATCCTTCCATTATGTTGAAAGTTTTTTGAAATTCAAATCATTAAATTGAGTATTTTCTTTGAATTCTTCAGCATCACATCACTCCATGTCAGGAGAGATATTTTAATTTGCGAATTTTCATTTAAAAAGTAAAATTAAATAAAAATAACATGAACACAATATTTTTAAATAATTGGAAATAGTTGGAAAGAACTGCAATAGCGTTAGTGCAAAAATAAAAGAAATATATATAAGTTTCAGTTATAAAGTCTATGAAATCATGCAAAAAGTGCTTTACTATAACAAGCAATTAATTTTATATTTGAGCTTCTAAAAATTCATTTTGCAACTAATTTTAAAGAATATAGCCCGTATCATTTTTACTCTATTTATTAACGTATTTACCAGTGCTGTTGAGTAATTAGTAATTTAATCAATATTATTAGCTAATTTGTGTATAAATGTTTCTATTGCCTACTAAGGTATAAGCTATTTCAGTCAAAATGAATCTTCGAGAAATGTTTGGAAGGCAAATGTATACAAATTGTATTTCACTGTTGATTATTCACAGCTTAACAAATATATTACCAAAAACTAAGAATTCTAAAAAAACAAAAATTCTGTATTCACATAAATTCTAATATTTTTTTTAAAAAAATGAAATGTTTTTCATTGAGATTTTTATGTAAATACGAATGAGATACCAATAATTTGTTTCACTATTTATTTGGTACCATAAATAGTTGAATCTTGAGAATTGTGTTTATTAAAATTAACAAAGAAACTTTTATTTTAACATTAGTTAATTACGCTCTATTTTATTATTTTTTTCATTGATTGAAAAAGGATTCTTAGTCTGTGAGCAAATACTTTCAAATGTTAAAATTTAACTACTTTAGTTTTTTTTTTTTTCAAATAAACTCATCAAGTTGAACATAGGGAATTCAGCATGTAAATAATGACACGAAAATATTTCACCATTGAGATATACTTTCGTTGCAGTACTTCAGTGATAACATGTATACATATATGATGAAATATTTCATCAGCTTTGATATTATTCAATATTTTTTTGCTTGTTTATTACTATGCATAATTATTTCTGTTATTAATTTACGTTTCTCTTGCATTATATCATTTGATTTCATTGCCAATTAATAAAGTTAAAGAAAGTATGGCATTTTTAAAATTTCCTTGAATGTTTTACTTAATAAAAAGGTAGAAAGATTTTTTATACATAGAAATATTTAAAGGAAATTAATTTCCAGTAAATTGACAAAATTCATGCTAAAATTCCATGAACTTATTTTTAGTAAAATTTTTGTTTAAACTTTCGATGAGTAAATTCTCCAATAGCTTGCATTTATTTCAATATTTTATAATGCTTAGTTTTTACCACATGATAATATGCTTTTGTCTTCAAATTTAAGAAACAAGTTGCTGTTATTTGTGATAAAAATTCATCTACAACAATATTTTTTCTAAAATTTCCATAAATTTCAGCAGAAAAGTCACACACATGTTTTGACAAAATTTAAAATATATTTTAATATCCAATTTATAGTTGTAATTTCATATTCATCAAAAACATGTAAGGTATTTATAAATTATTTTCAGAAATAAAAAAATCTACAGATCCCCCTTTTTTACGATGGAAGTTTCTATTTTCAAACAGTGAATATCTTTATAATTAATATTGATAAGAAGTGTTTTCTTAAATCCATAACTTATCCTTGAAGTGCTTAAAAATAAATAATTGTATTGTTAATTCCTTAAAAAATATAATTTTTATGTATTCAATTCCATAAACGTAAGAAAAGGTAATTTTGGAGAAAATGTCCATTATTTTCGCTTGTTGAATATTATTTCTTATAAATGAATATACTTAATATAAAGATGCTTGATAAAATAAAGAAACTTTATTCACCTGGAAACTTTCACGTGTTCTTATTAAAATTAAAACTAAGTATTATATTATATTAATGAAAATTACAATACACATTATGTATTAAGTAACTAACAAATGTCTAGCAAATAAGTTGATAGGAATTGTTATACAAATACTTATCAATATTGATATTGTTTTATTTATAAAATACTATTAATATTAAAAAATTAAAAATAAAAATTTTTTCTTAACAATTTTTCATATGGTTCTTTCTAAATTAAAAACAAACATTATCACAAAATCTTGACTGCTTATTATTGTAATTGAAATTTAAAGAAATATGATAGAACATTTTTAATTTAACGTTTCATTTTTTCGTTACAATTTTAGAAAAGATTAAATTATTATGAAAATTCTTTTTATTTAAAGGCCTATAAAAGGTTTTTACATACAAAAAATATATTTATTTTAAATGTCAACTTTGAAAAATTTAATAGGCAATTTATAAATGTTGCTTTTTATTATAATTACCAACAAATCATCAAAATTGGAGACTCGTATAATTATAGTATATTAATGTAGTAGTTTAAAGAAAGTATTGGGTTAATTTCTTGATAACTTTAATAAATATAGCATAATACAATTGTTAAATATTTTCTGAATATAGTAAATTTCCTGAAGTTTGACAAATTTACTGATTACATCTTTTTTCTGTGATATTATATAATAATTATATAATAATAATCTGTGATATTATATAATAATTTTAAAGTAAAAAGTTTGTAAAAGATGTAGCTCATATCATATAATAAAATCATGTATATATTACAAAAATGTTAAGTTATAGCATTTTAACTGAATTAACAGAAAAACAAGATTTAATGATTTAGAAATTAATATTTTGTAATTGTTGATTGTAACTTGAATGGTATTTCGTTGATTCATGCATAAGCATTTATTTAACCAAAAAATACTATGCCGAAACTTACACCAATTAGCAAATATGTATTAAATATAACTTATTTAATGCTTCGTAAATTAAGAATCTAAAGTTGAAAACACTGTAACTAAGACACTCATATTATTTTTTGCTTGAAATTTAATTGAAATTTGCAGGTTCTGGAATGAAAGTTGAATGATACGATCTAATCTTTTTTCTTTTTGAATAAATGCCAAACGCAGATTGAATTCAATATCGTCATGTTTGTCAGCAAAATGTTAAGTGAATGCTGTAAGTCACTTCTTAGCGTGAATCAATACTATGAGCTTTTAAGACAATTTCTTTCCTGAAAGGATGATAGAAAGCATGCTGATTTAGATTCAGAAGACAGTTGCATTCCTAGTTTTACTTTTGTCACCAGAAACGGATGAAAAAAATCCCGGAAAAGTCCTTTCTGTAAGGAACTTTATATCTAAAATACTTTCCGTAAATAACTAGAATTTTGATTAGATTTTCTTTTTTCTTCTTATAATTTGTTTACTGTTTTATTTCTCACACATTAAATTTCATCTAAGGGACCATTTTGAGGTATTCAGTGATTTACGCAAAATAAATTTGACCTGTTCTTATTTTAAATAAAAGTTTTGATTAGAATTATTGTGATTTAAACCTATCATTAATGAACAAATATACTTCAATGTTAGGATGTTAAGTAATAAGCTTCATCTGAAAATACTAAATAAAAATATAATAAAAAATGACTGAGTAAAAATTAAAAACTATTTTTTTAAAAAACTAAACAAAAATAATCTACCAATATTATTAACTAAAAATAAACTACATATGTTTTAAATAGTAAACATAAAATTGAATAAATGTGCGTCTTAATAATGAATGTAAGATTTCTTTTCACATTTGATATTTAATCAATAGTATATAATTAAAAATTTCTGTGGGATAAATAATAACATTCTTTATATTTGAAAAGATTTAATCCAGAAAATTTCTAGGGAAAATTATATTTCTTACAAGAAAAAAAATTATGTTCATGAAGATTAATTTTAAATTTTTCTTAATCTCAACATGAAAGTGTGAGTGTATTTATTAGCTTATTTGATTGTCTGCTATATATATCCCCCTCATCCTGTAACTAATTTTTTTAATTTGCATATTCTGTTAAAATAAAAAAATATTTTGATTTCTACTGTCTTTTATATAAACTATGTTATTTTAAATAGCATTATTTCAATTATTTGACTCCATCTATTTGACCACATTTTATTTTTTTAAATAGAATTACATAATTATGGAATATTTATAATATGATATATAAATAAATATATATTCGGATAAACAGGCATTTGTGAAGCAAATGAAAATACTAACAAAACATTTAATTTGAGACAAGAATTGATTTGTATCTTATCTTCCATATTAAAAGCAAAGAATATAAACATCAAATAATAAGTGATGGACTAAATATAATTTAGGAAACTTCTATCTTGATTATAGACATTGCTTAAAGCTTATAAAAATTTATCGCTCAGAGATTTCTTTTTGAGCACACTTCTAAAACATTTCCTTTTTAGAAAACCGAAACATTAATTTTATTTATCAAAAAATTATAGAAATTAAATTGCAACCAAAATGTATTAAAATGTCGTGAAAATGTATAATAAATAATAACTAACTCTGTGATTCCGAATAAGGTTTACTATATAAGTATTTTATTTTTTTGCATTATAAAAATTTATAAGAAAATACTCAATCTTCAATATCATAAAATTTTGAAAATGATGTAAATATATTATTGAATCTGAAATTCAAACTTCTAATACACTTTTATAAAATCATATTTCTTATTTAATTTGCTTTCAAGAGTATAGCATACTAAATTTCAAAGTATTATAATTTTAGATGATAAAAGAAAATAACCAAATTTAATAACTTATAATTTATTAAGATATTATTTACAGAGAAAGGATATTATATTAAAGATGCGTAAAGTCTGAACATTTCATCCATAGCCAGATAACAGAAAATATTATTGAAAATAGAAAAATATTTTAATATGGTGGTTTTTTTTCTTTTTTTTTGTTAATACTATATGCTGGTTATATGTGATATACTTTTTATATATGATAAATAAAAACATTTAATATATGATTTCTTAAATATTGGTATTACTTATATAAATATAATTAAAAATATTATTTAAATATAAGCAATATTTTACATTTAAATTTTATTTATTTATTTACATTAATGCTTTAAATTTTAAAGATGAAAAATCAGGGATAGATTTACTGAATTATTAAAACTTTAGAGTGAGTTTAGCTTTGAAAATAAATTCAAAAGTTTTTTAATTTAAAATATTTTTCTAAACATAAAAATTTTATGTTATAAGAGCTGCAAAAAACCAGACTAGACGGTTAAAAGCTAAAAACTTTTTTAAATATATTTCGGCAATGCAATTTTTTGTCAAAAGATAAAAATCCTTAATTACAGATTTTAAATTTTGCCGGCATAATATAAGAAAGAATAACTAAGCAAAACATTTAGGAATAATTACGGAAAATCATTTCAGAGAAAAATTTCAGCTTTTTCATATTAATTTTCTGCATGAAATATTCCTCAATGCATAAAAATGCTTAAACTATTTTTATTCATAGTTCAAAACATGACACACTTAAAAGTTTTTCCTAATGTATTCAAATATTTGCTTTTGCATTCTATCTACTCGATTTCAAAATTATAACAATTCAATGTAAGATGAGTTAAAAAGTATTTTGCAGAGATTTAATAATCTCTTACAACTAACAGAAAATATTACAAACAATAATATAGTAAAATTTAATATTGGATTAAATTGATTAAATTTTAACATTTATAAAATTATATAATATTAATTGATATATAATTATATTGATTACAATTTCTAGCAAGTTAGAAATATTTGTTATAATTTTATTCTGTATTTCACTAATATTTAAAAGATAATTTATTTCATTTTTGTATTAAAAATAAGAACTGTATTTTGAATGTAACAAATGTAAGGATTTAATTTGAACTTGAAGTCTTTTTAGGAATGCATAATCAATATGCCTGTTTTTTTTCTCCATATGTTGATACCATTTCCTTTTATCATTAATTTATTAGAATGTGTTTCTAGATGAGAAGTTTCAGCACTTTCAAAAGTTAATTTATACTGGCATTCTCTTCAATATTACCATTAATTACGTCGGCCCGTTTTAATTTTTTCCCGATTGCGCATTAAAGTAATTGAATACTCAGTAAAGTGCAATTTTTTTCCATAAAATTCAGTTATAAATTATATTTTTCATCACGATATTCTAAGATAATTAAGAACTACGGCATGATAAGAGTTGATTTATTTTAAATCTGCATTAATAAGGAAAAAGTTCGTTTTATAAAATCTTACTTTTTTACATACTTAATAACGTTCAAAAGTAAACATTTCACAACATATAACGATTTCTCATTTTTAAGGAAATTTACTGAAATAAATTTAACTGATTATTTCGCATTATTGAGATATTAAATATTTTATATTTAAAAATATTATTTAGTATACCAATGAAAACTATGAGGCACATTAAATTGAACATATTGAATATTCATCTTATATTTGGTAATATTGATAAAAGATTGTTTTATGCTATTTTTTTCTAATGTTTTATCAAAAGAGTCTTAAGTATACGCTACATAACTTTATTAATTAGGAATTAAAAAAATAAGTAATGCTATTTGATCTCATAGGAAATTTTCATACATGAAAACAAATTATCATCTATCACTTAAAAAACTATCACGGTTCTGATTCTGATGATTGATTTATCAAGTAAAAGTTTTTTGCAGCATTTTTGTAAGTTGTTTTTTAATATTTCTGATTACAACATTTGGTTTTCTTGAAATATTGAAACTCAAATTTGGCACGCAAGTTTCTTTTATCATATGTGAAAGTAGAGTAAGTGATGTTTTAATTCAGCTTATAAATTATTCTTTTGTATAATAAGAATTTTTATCAACAAACAAATGCACTTATGATCCAGTAATATACTTATTCATCTTAGAAATATTTATATTATCTGAAGAATAATATCTAACAAAAGCAATATCTGTTGATTTAACTGATACTAATAACTTTATTAACTGATTTAACAACTGATACTTTATTAATAACAACTTGTAATTTTGGAGCAAACTTTTTTGCTGTTGTTTGATTTGTTATATTTCAGGATAAGAGAAAATTATGTAGTAGTTATATTGATAAAATAACTGTACCAAATCTATATCTATTCAAGTATTAAATTTTACATGTTCCTTATTACTAAATGATACAATACTGTTATAAAAGGAAAAGTCATGGATTAATATTAAGACAAAGAATTACTTTTTCGCTTTCACTTTCAAATATAAATAAAAATTAATACACGTTTATTTACATTTGAAACTATTATTGCATTTCATTTTTAATTTACTAAAAATGCTTTTCGCATATTGAAAAGATTTAGAATCTAAAACATTTTGCTGAAAAATATTATAAATGTTTCACATTTATAATATTTATTAATTATTGCAAATATTATTACAAATATTAAAATAATAATTTTTAATGTATTTCAGTAAATCTCTTCAAAATCATCGTTATCAAATTTTATGCATTTAACACAGAAATTTTCATAAATGAAAAATATTTTGTTGACGACATAATCTAATAATAATAATACATTTAGTATGATTCTAATTAATTAAAGCATTTTTCTTGTGAATTATTTACGTTATAATTATCTAAATGTTTGAAATGTATACACATTCTACCCAAATCTTGTTCCCGAATACAGTCAAAAAGCACTTTATTTTATTTAAAATGAAATCAGATGAAAAATATAATGCTATTATTCAGATTAATTCGCAAATTTATTCTGAAAACGATCATTTTGTATACATTATTTGCTTGAATATTTGTATTGAAATTAATGTATTATCGAGTGTAGGCTAATTAGATTTAAGTAATACAACTAGTTTCCAAGGTAAACTAGTATAATATTTGATTTGATTATTTTATTATGCTTTTTGAAAATTCTTTTTCATAATTTTCTCTGAGCAAATTTATGAAATCCTATTTAGAAAATTATAAATTAATTTTTTGTAATAGTGAGAGAGAATGTTTCGTTATTATATATCTATCTTGACAGTAGATTATAAGCAAATGTTTTTTAAATTTTACAACATACATAAATTAAGAGACAAGCTATTTTGGGGAAAAAAGATACTTTATTTATTAATGGTACCATTGTTTCTACATTACACTTATGGAAATTTGGAAATTGTTATAAATTATAATTATAATTATTTTCATGAATAAAGCTTCCCTCACTTGTTCATTACTTAGATGAAGTTATAGAAAGTTTAAAATTAATCATATATATTTGAAATTTAATATCTCCTCAAAACAGTGAAGAAAGGCTTAAATTCATTTATTAAAATTCTTTTTATTTTTTAAAAGTTTAAAATATGAAAAAAGTTTAGCTCTGGAAAACGCGGATCTTTATTTTTATACTTAAAGGGAAATGAGAGCAATTTAAATTATTTTATTCGTTCAAAATTTGTAATAATTACCGAAATAAATGCATGCGTTTCTTTACAATATTAAATTTCCAGACTTATAATACCTTAGAATAAAATATAATTATGTAGAGCTATGAACTTTGTGTTAGTCAGAAATGATCCTTTATGACAAAGAAATTTTCAAAAATTTAGAAGGAGTAATTATTAGAAGAATAACTAAAATATTTTGTCTCTATTTTGGGATATAAATTCAAAATATTTATTTTTATTGTTCAAGTAATATAATGGATAGATATATTACAATAAATATTTAATTTTTCTGCATCTATATTACTGTTAAATTCTTTCCTTATATACTTTTATGATATATTAAAATTATAGCATTTATTATTGATGAATTTGTCATATTGTGTATCATATTTTCCTTTATATATATATTTCTTGTCAATAAACATCAATAAACCTTATATAATGATTTAAATAGTTTAGATGCCAAATATTTTTATCTTTTAAGATGTATAAACGTGCTTTAGCAATAATTTATTAATGAAAAATTCCGCGTATATCAAAAAAAATTCCATCTTAGAATTCTTATTAAATAACTTTCTGTCGTATTGAAATATAAAAACAAAAAACATAGAAAATAAATAATCTCGTACACTTAATTAATTACCCAGATCATATTTCGAAAAGAAGTTGGGTATGTAAAATGATTTGAAGCTAATGAAAAACAAATAATGAACATGAACCTTTGGTCTTTGATCTTCTTTTTACAATTATGACATGGAAATTTCATATACAACAAAAAACTTGATTTTAAGTAAAAGTAATTAATTCATTCTAGTCAACAGTTTTATTATCTACTCCTTTTTTATTCATTAACCAAAACTTCATTTAAATAAGGAGAGAAAAATATTTTTAATACAGCCATCATCTTGGATATTTTGCAGAGAGATGTCAAAGTATTTGTAAATTTTTTTTAGATTAACAGTAGTATTTTTACGAATTTCAAGCATGGAATAATAGCGCATATCTTAAATTACAAATTTTTCTTCAAAGAAGATAAATCCACTGCTTCCAGATGTAAGCGAAAAATGGTCTAAAAATAAGGAATATATTATTCCCTATGTTATTTACATTTAACGATGCGTATGATATTTTTTTGTTATAGGCTATTTATTATGTTGCCATAAAATTGTTTAAAATATTTAAGTTTGTTTTAATGTAAAACTACCACTTTTTGCCATTAAATCTTCTCAAATTATTAAAGCAGCAAAGTTGTACATTTAAATTTGTAAAAAGTAATTATTGATGAAAAAGAAATTAATTTAGATTAAGAATCATTAATAGGATTGATATTTTTCTAAATGTTTCAAAAATTATTGCACACTTTATTTTTTTTTTAATTAAGTATTTATTAAGAAATCTTTTACGCTCAGCATCATGTAAAATAGACACTTTAGTTCATGAGTTTCTTGGAGCATTTGCAAAATAACTTTTAATCAAATTAAATACAGAAAACAGTATGGTTTATTTTAATTCAAAAAAATTTTGATATAGGAAAAAAACTTAACATATAAAATCATTTTTAAACTTTATTATGCATATTTACAATTACAATTTCTCTTGCTATCAAAGTCTGAATTAAAATTCAAATGTCAAAACCATATTTTGCTCAGATCACACGTGTATAAGGTAGATAAAATAAAAACTTAAACTGTAATGATGAACTCATGAATACATATTTATATGATAATTTTTAATCATAAACTATTCACAAAAATGTGCTACTTATTATTTTAAATGAATCTTCATTGTCGTTGATAAATTTAGGAAATAAGTAAGGCAAAATAAAATTTACAATATGCAAACAAATTATTTAAAATTTGAATTTACTAAGTACTTCTAAATCAGATCATTAGAACTATTAATTTAACGTATGTTATTTTTCTCTACAGATATATATTAAAATAAGTTGAAAATTATTAAAAGGGCTTTTTGATTTATTATAAGAACCATTTTTGGTAAATTATTTTTTTAAAATAAAAAAAAAAACATCCTATACCCATTACAGTATACATTCATTCAAATGAAACAGACATAGGTAACAAAAGATTTGGATTATAGAGATTAAGAATAAACTGCGCCTACATACATTTCTTACTATTAACATATTTTTTTAAGAAATTTTTTACAAAAACAAGTGTTTTTAATTATTTTTGAAAGAAATATTTACAATTTATTATAATAACTAATTTTGTTTCTTTGAATTAAAATATCAACCAATGAAAATCCTTTTACTTTCTTCTTAGTTTTAAAATACTTATTTTTGCCTTTTAAAATGTGAATAAGAAATTTCCAAATATATCTTCTATAATAAAGTGATGTAACTGTAAAATATTTGAAAACGTTAAATTTAAAAAAAAAAAAAAAAAAAAAAAAAAAAAAAAAAAAAAAAACATGCATTGCAGAAATAATAAAGATGAAAAAGTTAATTTTAAATCTTGAATCCACCTATATAAGTTTAGTATACTATATTGTTTCCTTTCACACAAAATTATGAAGAATAATATAAAAGTTGCAAATATCAATTTGTAATTTTTATAAATATTTGTGTTATTTTATGTGACCCAAATAACATCATTTGGAATTTTTATACTTTGCATTATTAATGCTGAAGTAATTATTATAATTAAAATTCTTTAATAACAGTGCTTTTTAATATAATAAGGTACTTAAATAAAAAAAAAACTCTTATGCATTTTCCATTGCAAATGGAAATAATATCTATCTGCATTAAAATCATTTTATCAATTTTTCATTTAAATAAATTTTTTTATGTATAGAATAATTCAAAACGTCCTGAAATTTTCAAACGTTATACTATTTTAAATAATTCCTCTACAGATATTGAATTACTGGTATATATTAGCCAATAATTTAATATCTGTAAATGACATCTATTTAACATATGCTTGCAAAAATGAATTCTGCGTTTTGTTAAATAAATATACTTTAATTATTTAAAAATGATCTTTTTATAAAAAATGTAATGAAACTTTATGTATGTTAATCCAATACCTCAGGTTTAAAAATCTGTCAGTAGTTTAAAACACTTCTTAAGGCTTATGCATATAGCATAGTTTAAAATATACCAACAACTTTCTGAAACTTCTGATCTCCCTGGTTTGTATATTTTAACTCCAAATTAATATAATGAAATTCAAAGTTTTGGAAATGTTTATTCGTCAGAAACAGTCTGGTATGCATAAATTAATATATTGAAATTCACTTGATAAACATTTATGTGTGGAACAATCTGCATAATTCAAGATACTGTTGTAAATTCAAAATCAATAATATGTAGTAAAAAGGTCTTAAGTACAAGAAATTTGGATTGATAAATATGCGAAAGGTAAATTAATCAAAATAAATCTCTGATGCTTAAAATAGAATATAATTACCATTTAGAACACATACATTTTAATGAAACCTGTTTCGTTAAATGATTATTAAAATAATCCAGTGAAAGGGAAATAATTAAAGTATTTGAATAGTCTTCGAAGAGAGAGAGAGAGAGATGTTTTCTGCAATCATGTTATTTTTGTTTTTATTAAGTAATACCTAAAATATTCCTAAATTAATGAAAATAGCACTGTAAATATTATTAATTAACAAATCAGCACAAAGGTATAAATATAGAAAAAACTATTTATTTTTATAATAACGGAATTATAGAAAAATTCGAAATGTGAACTAATTAGTTAAAATAAAATTTCTAATGAATTTCTTGTTTTCCAGCACGAAATGAATTAAGTATCTGACTCTTTTTTACGGTTCACTAATATTTCCGTCTGATTAATTGGGAAGCTTCTAACATTTAGGTTTAGGAAGTAGTGTTTCGCGTTAGAAAAAATATTGTTAGCGAAACTCAGTAATAAAATAATTATTTCATTCTATCTATTTATATTCTTTGTAATTCTCAAGGAGCATTAAATTTGTATGATAATATATTCACAGATACTATGATGATTATAATTACAAAATAATCGATATACAGTTTGTATTTTACTTACATCAAATTCATTTTAAAATTAACATTAGTAAATATTCTTCTGAAAGTTATTGGATTAATAGTTTTAATGGCAAAAAAATATTTTTGCGAAATATATTTTCAGAAATAATTAAATAATATTTTTGTTAGAATTTTTTTTTCACTTTATGTTATAAAGACTTTAAATATAGGATATGTAACCAATAGTTATCACATGATGTTTAATGCTTGGAACTGATGCTATGACGAAAATCGTGGTATCACATTAAGTTTCATTATTGGGAGACAAAAAATTCATTGCTAAGCAATGATAAAAATATTTGTAACTTCAAATGAATTTGCTTTTCCCATTTATATAATCAACTTGAATTACCAAGGTTATATCTTGCTTTCCGAAAAGTACAAAAGTACTGTCTTTTTTTGGGAGGTAGAAAACTGATGTCGAATCACCATATGTCTATTTCATTAAATTAAATCTATTACATTTAGCACGCCTTATAAAGGGATTGTTTTTTATTTTGGTACATATTTATTTTGTTTGTTTGTATGATCTATTTCTTTTCTTTCCTGTATTTTTAAGTGAATGCTCTTTGGTAAGATTTTTTTACTTTCTGAATACTTTAATGAATTCGAAAAAAAAGTAGAGCACATTAATTTTAACTATTTCAGGGATAAAAGCTTAGGTTAATAAAGCACTGTAAGCTATGTATCTTTTAAGTGAACAGTAATACATTTTGTTGAATTGATTATTTCTTGCTTACTATAAAATGAGTTTTCATATATATGCAAGTATAAAGTCACTGGAATGTTGCATAAATGTTTATTTAGCTCTGCATTTCAGAGTAAAATAATAGTTTTAAACTAATATACCAATTATTGATATTATTTTTTATCACAATTTTAAATCAATCATTAAAGAACTAACCAAACTAAGACTTTATTTTATTTGTTATAAACTACGATATTTTTAAATATAATTTTTAAAAATCAAAAGATATGTTTCTCAAGATCAACTTATATCAAAGATGGTGATAAATGAGTCACGGAATCTATTAAATTTGCGATGTCCCTTTGTATTAAATTCTGTTAAAATTATCATGAAAGATTTAAACTAGTGATTATATTAAAAAACGCTGAACTTTTCTTTATAAGTTATATATGATCTATTTGACCCAAATATGATCTATTTGGAACAAAATAGAAATGTATTAAGATTGACTTATATTAATTCTCTTTATATTTATTCTCTTTATATTAATATGAGTAACAAGTAATGGTGTTGAAAATAACAATAATGATAAAAACCTGTTTTATTATTAATGGCTCACAAACGTTATGTGCAAGAGTATATAGAAAATTCTACAAATGATGTTAGTTTTTAAGAAATTGAATCTAGACTTTCATGAAAATTGTTTTGTGAAATGATGGAGCAAAATAATTTATGATGTACTTATTTTAGATGCTAATAATAAATATCATTTTTCTTATTTTTGTTGACTTTCTTCAGTGATTTGACTTTTTATTAATATTCTAATTATTGATTCCATAATTTGGATATGGCTGACTGTAATATCAAAACATTTTCATTAGAGTGAACTGGTTTTTCCCAATCTAAATAACTATTGATTTTCTCAGCTGCAAAATTGACAAAGTTATAGTCTATTTTCTCTTGATATTATAGTCTACTTCCTTATTATGATAGAGAATGAATAGTTTTGTCGAAAAGAAGCAAAAGTATTGCATATTTCTAAGTATATAATTTTTCTTTTAAATTAACTTACATGGTTATGTATACTCCCACATACACACACACACACTACATGCACACACATATACATATATATATATATATATATATATATATATATATATATATATATATATATATATATATATATATATATATATATATATATATATATATATATATATATATATATATATATATATATATATATATATATATATATATATATATATATATATATATATATATATATATATATATATATATATATATATATATATATATACTGCAATAAAGAAGTCTTCCTTTATTTTAGTAAAAGTGCATCTAAAAGATTTAATCCTAACAAAATAATTCGCGTATTTTTCTAAATTTAAGTATATATCTGAATTTTCGAAAGCGTACGCAAGATATATTTATTTCTACAAAAATATATTTTTACGGATAGAGAGATTTTATACTAAATTTATTTTTTTTCCTGCACCTCATGGACAAACATTGACATTCAACAATTCACGTCATTGGCTTTTGAGAAGGTAAAGAAAAGCAGAAAAGACGCATTACTAAGCATAAATATTTAATCTTTCAGCACTTTGTTGTTGGACATAATAAAATCTGCATCCTACCCACAGTCACTAGATTCCATCAGGGATTATGATACTCCCTTTTCAAAACATCGCGTTAAAGCGACCCACCATTGTGTAAAATGTTTAGTTGAAAGGAACAGCAGCGCTTATAAGAGAAAAAAAAGAAGAAAGCTTCCATACGAATAGCTATTTGTTCCCCATAAGCTTAACGAGAAGGACTCAAAAGTAAAAGAGGTGCATGTACGTCAATATCGTTGTTACACTTTCTTATTTTGTCTTCGCTTTTATGCATATCGATATAGAACGCTTCCAGCAATCTATATCTAAGACTCATAACTTTTAGAAAAATGACAAGCTGCTATTCATACTTTCTATAAAATGGAAGTTAAATTACCGATTCCGCGCTTCATTTTCAGAAATGGTAAATGCTTTTTAAGGAAATCCACAAATAGATGAATCTCAGCAAAAATGCAGTAAAAGAATCCATTTTACTACATAGATCAATGAATTTGATTGCGAGAAATAATTTCCGGTTTAGAGTTATTTTTATTAAAAGGTGAATGCATTTTTATGAGTTCCGATATGTATTTTTTTAAGTTAAATGACATTTAGTTCAAACATAGCATTCTAAGGAATCGTATTATATGAAATAATAATTTTTCACATAGTGAAAATAAAAATTAAATTAATTAAGTGAAATTCTTGACAATATTAATGTGAATACAACACTTTCATAAAAAGTAAATAAGTATATATTAATAGACAGATATTGTCTTAAAATAAAGAAATTATAAATTAAATTTTCTCTTAAAATTTTTCATTTTACTATGAAAAATTTGATAATAAAACAAACAAAGTTTTACTTTTAAAGTTAAAAAAGATTAATTACTAAAAATAAAGTAACACAGTCAACTGTTTTCAATCATAGTATTTATTGCAAAACTTTAAAAATTTCATTGTTTAATATGTTTAAGAAAAATATTTTATCAATTTACGGCGATGATTTTTTAAAAAAAAGTTTTACAAAATAATATTCTATCAGTATATTTGTTTGGAATAAAATTATGTGCGCTTTGACTAATCAAATTATCTGTGGAAATACAACTGTGAATTATAAAATTATATATCATTCGCAATCTTTTTCCCCCTTTATTAATTTTTACAATTGTAAAATCCAAAATAAATAGGAGGATGCTACATACTGAAATATGGTATACAAAAATGACCAAATATTTAAATTCATCACACATATAAAATTTTTATTCCATTAGTATTTTGAATCGGCACTTTTATTCCATGTTATTTAATAATTTACATGTAGACACCAATATGTATTTTATCAATACCTTATGAAGTTAGTATACCTTAAAGTACACACTTTTTATTATAAAATCTTATCTGTAATTCATAATTTAATTCAGTAGATACACTTAATTTTGCTTCTGTAATCTTTTAATGTAATTTTGACTGACATTTAATGGAAACTAAACTTATTTATATTAATTAAAATGAAAATTACTTGAACTCTTATGCAAGAGATTAAGATGCATATTGATTTCTAAAATTATTATAAATGTATCACAAATTTTAAACTTAATTATTTTAATTTAAATTGTTTTTATGCATGATTTTAAAGAACAAAAATAGTTTATTTAAGCAAAATATTAAATTCATTACTTGATATTCCATGATTCAAATAAACTCAATTATAATGATCTCGGACTCACAAAATTTAAAATTATTTCTATATAAACTTACAAAATTTAATTTCGCAATGTTTCCTTTTCGTTTGATTTTCAAACACATTTCCGTTGAGTTGTTAAATTATTATGGAGAATAGAAGCAAATGCAAAATTGTTGAACGCGTCATTGTATGACTCTACTGGGTGAAATGTGTGCCAATTGTCATAAAAGAATGCAAGAAGGTGCAATATTTAATGAAATTTACCTGCATTAATAAAGATATCATAGAGTTTTATTTTCTCAAGCTTTATTTGAGGAAGTTTGTCGACACGCTCAGCAATATCACTTCAAAGAAAATTCTTTAACATCTTTTGAAGAATTCTCATTCTACTTGCATTTGTTGTAATAAAATGCTTTGAGATTTTAAAATTGTTTTAGATAATAGAAACAAACAGCAAGGCATGAAAGATATTTAAGGCGGATGTACGATGATTGCTTAAAGGTAAATAATATTTTCGTTCTGCAATGTATATTTTATGAGAAATGTATCTACAGCTATCTAGTTAGTAATCACTTTTAAACTAATCAAATAAATTTCTTTTGCAAACTCAATTGGTACCAATAAACAATTTTAAAAGTTTTAGTATCAAAACTTTGCTTATAAATGAAGTATGATTAATATATTATTTATATATAATATGATATATCTGGGAAGGGATAACTTCACTGATGTGATAAAATTCACATGAATGTAAATTGTTTTATGAATTAATTAAAATAGATGTTAAAATTATGTGTATATAGTTATTAGTCACATAAAATATATAAGATTTATACCTAATTCTTAAATTTAATTGGAAATGAATGATGGAAAATAATTCAATGATATGTTATCCAAATTTATAAAAATATATGCTGTTGTAAATATTATTTATGTAAATAAAATATTATGTACTGATCAAACGGCAATGAATAAACATCTATATTATATGTATATTTGTGCAATGTTAATTTTATTTTTGATTCATAAATACTTTAATATTTTTTCTTAATAATATTTCGAATAATTGAAAACCTCATTTGGGAATACTACTAAAAGTATGTCGCACATTATTTAATATATAGTAAAACATGATATATTTAGTATATAAAACAAATAATATAAAAAATAATTTAAAGTCAATTCTTACTTTGGTCAACAAAGAAAAAGATTTTTTCATTCAAAAAACGTTAAAATTTATTAAATTTTATTAATAAATTAATTCTGAAAAAACTGTATTAACGTCAAATTAAATCCATTACAAGTCTGAAAAAGTGTCTTCGAATTTGTGTGAAGGAATAAAATGTATTTTATTAACAATTGAAAATTTGAACAGGATATATATGGGGAGATTAGGAACTAATAGCAGGAATTGAATAAAGTGTTTTGATTAAAATTTTCATTCCTAGAAATGAAGAAAATTTAAATGTTAAATATAGGATACTTGCAAATGAAATTATATCATAATTCATATAATTTTGATTTATATTGTAATAAGTAATTCAAAAATGATAATAATATTTTGTAATTGATTATTAAATATCTACTGTACTAGTTAGAGTAAAATCTCTCACATGAAAATAACAACAAACAAAACTTTGTAGTTCTTATAAGCTCTATCTTAATATATAATGTTTAATGGAATGCAAAATATTTTGAGTAGTCGGAATAAAGCCTTTCATAAAATGTTTAATTTATATATATTATTATTTATTGTGTGATTTTTTTTAAAATAAAATCAACCTTATATTGTTCTAATGAATAATTGTAAAGAGAATCCATTGTTATTTGTAAATAGAAATTTCTTCAGGCTCATTTAAGTGAAGTATAATTTGGTTGTTGATTTTTTTAAAAAATGTATGATAATGTGTTTACCTACTTATATTTTATTCACAAAATTCATTACTAAACATAATCAAAAATGAAGTGTTGATTTTAAGAATAAAGAAATCAGATTGAGGAAGAATATCATGAATTAGGATGGAAAACAACAAAGATGTGTGTACAGTTGGTACTGTATACTGAATAAAGTGGACTGAAAGTTATTTTATTATTAATCAATTTTTATAGAAAATGTTTTTTCAATCCTTAGTAATCATAAAATAAATGTTTAAAATGCAGTCATGGATAATGAAAATTAGGTGAGAAAGACAAATGAATCTGTATCTAGTTCTGTAAATACTCATATAAAGTGACAATGTACTTCTCATATTACTCATTTATAAATCATATTTAAACTCATTACTCATTTTTGAACAATATATCAATTGTAATTGATATTATACTAAAAAGGATACACAGAATTTTAAAAAAGGATATAAAATTGGCATTATCAGAAATAATAGGAAGCGTTTCCAAAAAAGGATGTATAAATTTTATTTATACATCCTTTCATAGAAAACTTTCACTAATTGAGGCTTTTATTAATCAATATTTTACGATTAAATAATCAAAAAGAAAAATATAATTTAGTAACATATTATTTATATTAAAATAATATTTTTTGCAAAGCAGATGCATATTTTGGCTTTCATTTAAAACAGTATTTTCTCAGAAATTTACACAAAATATATATTAATCTATAACAAACTTAAGTATTTTGTTGAATAAATGATAAAATATACAATTGGTTGTCGTAAAATAAATGAACTAAAGTATGATTCAGAATTAAAAATGATTAAATAATAATTTTGTTTCATTTAAAATCAAAAAGCTATCATTCTAAAAATTAGAAATTGTTTGTAAAAATTTTGTAATTTTTTATTTAAAATATATAAAATTGAAAAATGAATTTTTGCGAGTTGAAATTAGATAAAATATAAGTGTTTCCAATACATGTTTTAAAACCCTTTATTTACTATTTAATGACTCAAGCAGTCCATAAGAAATAATCATGTCATTTTTTGATGCTCAAATCTTAAGTTATTTATTTTTTAATAACTTGCCTTTATTTGTATCATTCAACATGATTTAATAGAAGTTTTCAAATATTTGAATAAAAAATATTTTATTTATTTTTTATGTTTAGTATTTTGTCCACAAATATGAAACAGCAATATAAATTGAACATTTTGTCTCATGTAATATTTTTATTGAATATCTATTAAGGAAAATGCTTATTTTAAAGTTAATTTTTTTGAACATTGTGCAAAATATTGATTTTTTTTTGCTGCCAAATATCAAACATTGCTTATTTGAGTAATATTTATTTGCTCTTTTAGAAATTGCTTTTAATACACTACAGATGTCATTTCTCCCTCTTTTCCTTCAATTCAAAATTCTATATAAATATGAATTTGCATTTTATGTTTGCATTTCTGTATATTTGTATAACTTCAGCCTATACATGAAGAAATATTAAAGTGTGATGCGAATATTTTTAAAAAAGGATTTAACAAAATTGCATGGAAGCTATTCATAGATTGATATGTATAATACGCAAATCAATATCTTGATTCTTTTCGTATCGAATTTTATTTTTAAATTTCTATAGGAAAATATTAAATTGAATTACGAACTCATTCTCTATTTAAACGATAAAGTGTATAGAAAATTCACTGATTTTCAAATTGCTTCAATGTATTTTTTGTACAATTGATGTTTTATGTTTCATAAGCTACTAATAAATAAATTAGATTTTTATAAAACATATAAATCTAAAATAAAGAATCTAATTCTAATTAGTCATCCATAACAGTATATGATGACATGCAGACTTTAAAATAAATATATGAGCTGTAAAAAGTAATTTAGAACAAATATGAAAAATTATAGTTGTAGTATCATAACTCACAACTTAACTACAGAAACAAATGATTTTACTACCTGAAATATTTCCCTTTATATACTAGAAATCATCTTATGCTATTTCAAAGAGAAAAATTACAGACATTTCTTAATTCAAATATTAACTATTTACTGTTACATTTTTCACTAGGAACGTTTGAAAAAAGTATACAATTATCTATTAATAATTATACATATATGTTTTAAATGAATAAAATTATATTTTATCTTAATTAGTAATATCATAACTTCAATTTTTTTTATATATTATACACGTATACACAGTTTATATCCAAATGTATTGCTTACATTATTTCAACTTTATTCATTAAAATCTCTTAAAATTATATTCATTATAAAATATATTCATTCTTTAAAATGAGTAAAGCATTTTTTATATATTCTTTTGTTTATTTATAGAATTATTTTTCTGCTTACAGATACCTCTTTAATATAGATTGCTATTCTTTTTTATACATCTTTTAATACATTTATCATCAATTTAATTAAACAAGATCGAAAATAATGTGTAATAGACTTATTATAATGTAACAATATCTTCGAACCTTCATATGTACAATTATTTTCCTTCAAAATTTGGTATCAATTTAATTCTTTCAATTTTTAATTTAATCTTAATAAGCATATAATTATGAGACATTTCCAATTGCTATTTTACTTTATTATAAAGTAACATTAATACTATATTTACTATATGATTATGTTATTTATCATATGTTACAAAAATCATTAGCATAGGAAATTGTTTTAATATACATTAAATTAAATGGAAATTTGATTATAAATAAATTAATTAATATAGGAAAACGTGTTCAGATTTAAATTTCATTGGATTACAATATGACAAACAATGCAGATTAAGAACTCATAGGAGGAGTAAGTTGATAGATCATAAAATCGACTGTATTTCTAAAGATATCAATATACATACATACATACATACATACATACATACATATATATATATATATATATATATATATATATATATATATATATATATATATATATATATATATATATATATATATATATATATATATATATATATATATATATATATATATATATATATATATTTCCATTTAATTTAATGTATTTTAAAGTACAAAGTATTTTAACACAGAAGACGATTTTTTACTGACTTACTTCAACTTGTTTAGCGTGGAATAAATTTTAAACGTCAAGAAAGCAAAGTATGGGCCTTTGAAGATGATCCCACGCCGACAATGGTGAAAAAACAACGCGCACTGAAAAAAGTGATGTATGCCGTTTTCTTCAGAAGTACGGGATTGGTCAAAGCCATCAAGTTGGAAGGACAGAAGACAGTAACAGCAAACTGGTATACCACTAAATGTCTTCCAGAAATTCTACAAGAACTGAATGTTAGGGGACTAATGCTTCACCATGACAATGCATCTTCAAATACACCCGGATTAACAGTTGAGTTTCTTAAACAAAAACAAATTAAAGTGATTTGAACATCAGCCGTATTCACCTGATCTAGCTATGTGCGACTTTCGGTTATTCTTTTATCTAAAAAAAAACTTACGTGGATGTCGTTTTCATTCAGAAGAAGAGACTGATGTGGCTATTAATTCATTTTTTCATCTATTCGAAGAAATGAATTTCGTCTATAAAAGTGCATTGATGCTGGAGGAGACTACTTTGAACACACTTAAAACTTTGTAAGTATAACTTTAATAACTTTAAAAACCTAGCTGTATCTCAAAAATTTCACAGTGATCCTCATTTGTATATATATATATATATATATATAAATTTCGTGTCACGATGTATGTTCCCGATAAACTCCGAAACTACTGAACGGATTTTGATAAAATTTTGTAACCATTTATAATATGGTCCAACTTAAAAGATAGAATAGTTTTTATTTTTTAATTATTGATCTCAATATTTATTATACGACATTAGTGTTTATCTATTGGTTAGTTCTGTAAGTTCCTAATAGATGGCGGTTTAGCATCTAAGTTGCACAAGTATTCGGCAGATGGCGACGTGTTTATTTTTCTAGATTATACCATCTTAGAGAAAACTAACGTCCGCGCGCAAGCGCGTGGTTAAATATAGAATTTACATGCATTTTCATGATGTATAATCATACTGTAACAATTTTTTGGGAATCATTTTCATAATTATACTTAGTGTTGTGTTATTATTGTGCAATGTTCAGTTTGAATATTTATAATATTATAAATAGTAAAATAAAATTTTATTTATTACTGTTTTTCTCTACTAATTTTCATAACACCTCGAAAACATGTAAGTATTTCTTGATAGCCTTTTATTTATTTTTATTTTTATTTTATAATTTGATAATTATTAATTTTTTCAGCAATACATTTTGATCCAATTTATTTATTCAAATGATAAATTCTTTTAATATTTTTTTACTTCAGTATAATGCCGCGGAAAAAATTTTAGTTTTAATAATTTAAAATTGAAAAAATAATAGTTCGATGTTAGTGTTATCTACCTCATTTATAACAATTTATTTTTAGATGTTTTTAATTTATATAGTATATTTTATAAGTAAGTCACTGATTACAAACTATAATTTAATATAAGATGAATAAAATGTAAATTCAGAAAGCTTATGTTGGTTTGTGCTTAATTTCAAAATTTCAATACTTTACCTATTACTTTTAAATTTTTGCGAAATGTTTTATTTTTAATCTCATATGAATGAACCTATTTTAAATTTTTTTAGAAAATATTAATTTGATTGAACCCAAGAATTAGTAAAAAATTGATTCTATGTATTATAAAAATTCAGCCACTGCAACGCGTGGCTGGGTCAGCTTGTATATATATATATATATATATATATATATATATATATATATATATATATATATATATATATATATATATATATATATATATATATATATATATATATATATATATATATATATATATATATATATATATATATATATATATATATATATATATATATATATATATATATATATATATATATATATATATAATGATGGATTTAAAATTAATTTATTAACTAAACTACATTTTTGAGAAATTAAGATATTCGTGATAAAAAAATAAATTTTTGATCAAAATTTTATGCATTTTATTGACACATCATGCTCAAGATTTACGTGTATAAAATAATTTTATTAAATGAGTTAAGTTTAAAATACATATTTATAGCTGTAAATTGTCCTATGTAATCTGCTTTCCACAGAAATCAATTGTTTGTAAGAGAACATAGCTAGATACAAGAAATATACATAGAGCAAGTAAGCTATTTATTTTTATACTTATTAAATAAACGAATGTAAAATGCTGGATATTATAATTTTTTTTGAGTATATTATATTCACAAGTTTCTTTTGTTACTAATGTAAAAGAGCTTTACTATTGCATCAAAAAGTTAAAATATAATTTAAAAATATTTTGTATTTATTGATATGATTTTGGTAATTTATGAAAATCATAACCATAGTTTATTGGTGCATAGATTACATTATTTGCTACATTTTAAACATTTTATAGGTATTGATCATTTTACATCAATATACTTTTTCAATTTTCTTGTAAATTCTATACGAAAGAAGGAAAAACATATGGCACTCTAAAACTGAATATATAAATACACTTCCTGCTCGAATGATAACTCAACTATATCTTCTCAAATTATCGAATTATCGAACGAGCACCCAAGTTTTGAAAACATTTTTCAGAAAATCAATACTTATAATGGCGATTTTTTTAAGTCATGTTATTTAAAGCGACTCTCCATGGCATCTTCTCAGCATTAAATTTGAAGTAATTATTTCGAAATATGATGAAATAAAAAGTGAAGAGACTCATTTTCAAGATAACTTATTTTTGTAGAATTTTTCAAAATTTGTTATCTGTTTGATGTCATGCTTGTATGTTGCAGGGAACAAGTTTAAAACCTTATTAATTTATACTACTTTTAATTCTTATTACTTAAGATATTTATAAGACAAATTTGAAAGCGTTCACACAAAATTTAATCAATTATTCTTTAAGCATATAAAATACAAAGGCAAAATCAGAAATTTTTTTTAGATGTGTTGGATTATTAAACGGGAGGATTACATTTTAATCACTTATATTTTCAAATTAAATTTATAAAACCTAAAAGAATGAAAACTAGACTTTTTATGAAATTTTGGCATAAGGTTCTTTGCGATATTTTTGAGAAAGATTTTTAATAATCGCAATATCAAATAAATTAATAGTTTTTCACATTCATGTATTTTTATGGAATCCGATAGGCATTGTTATGGACTGTTGAGAAAATAAAAGAGGATAAAAAATATTGAATAAAATTGATTTTTCATTTTTATTCACAAACTTTATTGAAATACTAGCTGTATTTTAGAGTGTTGTTAAACTATACCAATTTTTAAATTGAGGAACAAATATAAGTAGGTTTGTCCCGTCTTTATGTAAAGACATTTTTTAACTTAGTTATAAATATTTAGTTGTAGAAGAATAAGGGGCAAATTTTATGACAAAACTATCAAACTTTAAATTAATTAAGAGGAAGAATAAAATTTTTTCAACGCTTTATAGCTATATCGTTTATCATTAAAATATAGTCAAAAACCTTACTAATTTTTTTATCAAATACTTAATACGGGATTGAAATATAAATGTTTAAAGATTACATATTTCTAATAGTAAAATTATAATAATATTAAGATATATAAATTTTTTATATTAATTAAAAATTATAAGTTAGTATAAAAATGAAAAATTTGTTTATTTCTTTACAATTAGCATCTTAACCAATCATTTTATCTATACTGATGCTTAGTAAAAATATATAAGTAGGTCATTGGTTTTTTATTAATTTCTTAACCATAATTAAGATCGATGTGTTTGCCAATGATGTCCCTTTCCTTCCTGGCTAAATTTTTATAAATGTATTTAAAATAAGATTTTTTTTATTAAATTTTTAAGTCTACAATTAAAATACTTTTTATCACCTTAAAATTATGATCACTAATAGAGAAAATATTGGAAAAATGATTCCATTTACATGAATACAGAGTGAAAGAATTTTATTAATTTTACATTATTGCGAAAATTTTATGAACACCTTATTTTCTATAAATGATACAAGCAAAACAATAGGATCTTTAACTTTTTAAAAATATATCATACTCTAACAGATAAACATTATTAATAATAGATATAATGAAAAATGAGGCAATTAATCATTAGATAATTTAAAACAGAAATCACTTAAGTTTCATCAAAATTAAAATTAAATTAATAGATTATATTTGTGTGTCTAAATATAATGAGTTGATTTTTATCATCTCCATACTAAACTTAAAACGAAATGCTAATAGTTAAAAACAGAGAAAAAATTAAATTATGTATGGTGCAATCTTCATGAGAATTTCTAAAGATTGACAAGAAAATTTTTGAAGAAACCTTTTAATGAATCTTCAGCTGAAATAGAGGCACAATTAATTTTATTTTTGAATTCAAGTCAAATTTTCTATAAATTATGTGTTGTGACAAATGGCTTCCCATGCACATCTACTAAATTAAATATTTTGAAACCCAAAACTCATTACAGTATAATTATGTAAATCATTATTTTCAAGTAATTCATCCAAACATCTCATTGTTGCTAAAAATTAATGACTCTACAAAATAATCACGACATGTTGAAAAAAACGGAGTTATTTCTATCTGATTATTCTTTATTTGTCAAGCATATTTAGAGCAAAACAAAGAAAATATAAATGATGAAAGTTTCATAATTATACAAGAAAGCTTAGATTTAGATGGATTTCTTTTTTATAGATATTTAAAAGTATATGAATATCGATATTAAAATTGTAATTTAATATATTAACATTGTGACATTTTGTTTTTTTAATATGTTTACTAAAATAAATTAATATAATATATATTTACATAATATTTATTATTTCTAATAAAGTAATAATGTAGAAGAAAATTAATTATAATGTCTGCAATATTAATAAAGTGCTAAAACCATATATATATATATATATATATATATATATATATATATATATATATATATATATATATATATATATATATATATGCAAAATCAATTAAAATTAGAAATTTTTTATGAAAAATTTCATTAAATTTTACTTTAAAAATTCAGTATTAAACAATGAAAATGACATAAATGTAAAAAAAATATATCAATATTGTAAAAATGTTTAACTCTGCAATCATTTTTGATTATATTTTTTAATAGTTAATATAAATTAAATAGCATCTAGTAAAATTCTTGAAACACTCATTTTCTAAAATACTTTCCCTTCTATTTATGCTTTCATTAAAGATTATTTTTTACTAAAAAATTCTTCACAAAATGTTGTAAGTTCATAATTATTGAAATTCTCAATCATTTTATTAATCTTATCATAAAAAGTTAGTTTCTCAAAAAAAAAAAACGTTTTTATGAATGAATCTATTCTTCGCTCTATTCCTTATAATATATTAAATATTGAGAAAAATAACATTCAATAAGTGTATTATATGTTGCATATTATATAATTGTCTTCATTTATGGGAACACTTTCAACGAAATAAAGAAACAAACAAGTTTTTTGTAATTTTTGCGTGTGAGCGAATGTTTAGCACTATAACGATTTGTTGTGATATTTACATTACTTTTTTTTAAAGTGCATTGAAATTTTATGAAAATATCAAGTGTACTCCTTATGAAGCAATGCTTGGGATATCTATAAAAAATTATTTGGAAGTTTTTTCTCTCCCAAATTATTCCATCAAATAATTTAGAACTAAAGAAGAAATTCAAGCTTTAATAGAAACATTTAACTATGCTTCTGATAAAAAAACAGGGAAGGTGAATATGATTGAAATGTGAAAAATTAAGGATCCATTGCTAAAATACAGCTTACGTGCAAATATTTTTGTGATTTAGAATGGGAAGGATGAAGTGATTCATTTTAACCAGACAGATATTTTGAATAGGCACCAACAAGTAAGAGAATATAGAAAAGTGTTAAAGAAAATGATAAATCGCAAGCAAAGAAAATGTTGTGAATGTCAAATATTAAATTTTCATTTGGTAATATTGATGACTTAGTGAATCTTCGAGTACAGGATGCACACAGAGCCAGAAGTTACCCATGAAATTTAATAGCTATAATATTGGAAGTTCAACACTAAGATATTTATAATTTAGGAACAAAACAAGAAATTTTTTACTAGTGGTATAAATCCAGCAAACTGTTTGCAATTTGTGAAAAAGCATTTTTTTCTGGACGGTTTTCCAGATTAGGCATTATTGCTTTGAACTGTGTTAGATAACCATTTTTTGGAAAAATCGTTATACTAGATACGTAGCGAAAATCTGGTAAGTGCAAATGCAAATGCGAATAAAGGTACCCAGGAAAACTGTATAATATTTAATTTTATAAATCTAATGTATCTAAATAAGTAAACTTGAAAGTAAATATAAATAAATACTCTTTAAGAATATAGATTTATTTGATTTGAAATTAACTAATTTTTATAAATTCTAATAATCTTTGTTGTTTTTAGGATTTTTTGTCGACAGGACGTAAAGATAATAGCTAATAATTAACTTCTGTTTCGTTTAGATAAAAAATAATTTACTAAAATAACAAGCTAGATTTTATTTTACTTGTAGTATAATTTTGATCTTTATATTTTTGAATAACTTTTACGCCAGATGCTTATTATTTTATTTTTACGAGTTATGCTTATTATCTAAGACATCTGCCTTAAAATATCTACTGAGATGAAGTTAGAAAATAGCCATTGTTATTTAAATTATTAAATAGAAAGACTATTTAAATTTTTTTCTAAGTCATAATGAAATTATTCAAATTTTAAAGAACGAAATGATTAATTTTCTTGAAAACATTAATCATTTCGAATTAAAAATATCTTTTTCCTACAAAATAATCAGAATTTATCACAATCTCGATTACGATTTGAGGATAGATATATTTACTGGTAAAAGAGATAAAAATTCAATAATTTTTTACAATTATCAATTTTAATGGGAATTAGGTTTAACCACCGGTTATTATACATAATTACCAGATTAATCACATTTACCATAACATGTATGTACACACATTTGATTATATATTAAAAGACGGAAGTTATTTGCTCTTTAGTTTTTCCATTATACAAGAACAAAGTTTAATAACTAAGTTTGTAATTTCCTGAAATATTTGAAAAAAGTACCCATTATTGATTATTCTTCAGTAAAAATAGTTTAAATGGATATTTTGCAATAAATTCATATGTTTCATTATTTTCACTGCGTTCTTTTCATTAGAACTGCAATTTTTGATAGTAATAAAGTCAATGATCTGTGTATATTGAAAAAAGAAATAAAGAAAATAAAGAAATAATATCACAACAAATTATTATATTTGTAAATTTTTTCTTGTATTTAAATTTCAACAATATTAAATTTCATACCTGTATTTTATAATATATATTGGACCCAGAAAAATTTGAATTGCTCGTTATCTAAGAGGATATATTGCTTGAAAGTATTGGCTATATAATTTATAATTAAATTTAAAATGCTATCTTCATTAATTTGTACTTATTTTGTTTTTAATCTCATTGATTATATTAAAAATATTTCATTATTACGTCTTTGAATGATAAAGATTTTAGAGATTAATTTTTAAGGAACTCGTTTTTTAGATTTGTATTTCAGTATTAAAACAAACATGATTTAATATGGCATAAATACTAAGATACAAATTGTTTGTCATAAAGATAAATATTGTCTTAATATATAAGATGAATGTTTTATATGTGTGATATTAATACATATGATGATAATATATTAAAACAATTACTTATGAGTAATTTTCATTGAATACATATGAGAGTTTATGGTATTCAAATTTTATATTAATTAATCATATATAATAATCACTTATAAATTTTTATTATATTTCTTACTATATGCCATTTTATTTTTGTTTAATTGTTTTTTTTCAGCTCTGTATTTGTATATTTTTAAAATTTTCCAAGTTGTGCCAACTAGTTTCATCAAGGTATGGTTAAATTTTACATGTGTTTTGTTTTATAAAACATTTATTTATAATACAAAATATAGCTTGACAGCCAAATTCATTTTTAGTACATGTTGATTCTTCTTATCGCAGAATATCTTTCACAAATTATTTTGAAGGAATTAATTAACTTCAGAAATTCTTTTAGTAACTGGAGAATTCAAGATTATGGTAACTTTGAAATTCTTCTTGTTAATTGAATAAATTTCTACCACTTTAGAAGAAATAAATTATAGCATTTATAAAATTGTTTTGGAGATTCAATGAAACAGAAAAATAAAATAAACAGCTTAGTAATTATTTCTGAGCCTGTAGTTTTGACATTTTTATGCCAGTTATTCTACATCATCACTTACACACATACCTTTCATTAATTAAAGTTATTTTATGTAACATTCCACAGCATATGATTGGGTCTTTCTTTTAAATCTCATCAAAATAATTAAGGATTTCATAAAATGTGAATTATTCTAGTGATTTTAAATATTCTCAATATTTTCATTTTTATTAAATTAAATATTTATATCTTTTTAATGATACATCTTTGTATCTTGTAATAAATAAATGCATATGTATATTAGTTTAACGATATTTATACATATTTATTTACAAGAATCTATTATTTCTATCAAAATGATGTTTTTCAATATCGTTTTGAGTTTGTTGTAATTTGGCTTTTATATTAATATGATTAATATAAGGAACATTATATGAGTATAAAAGGATTTACCCAATTACCAATAATAGTTTATGATGTTTATTCGTTTTGTTTACTAGTACATTATATGAAGACAATTTGTGTGCAATTAAAACAATCAAATATAAAAAATTTAAATAGATTACTAAATATACCTTACATTACACTTTTAGTTGAGTTATGAAGAACTGAACTTTAATATTTAAAACCATTTTCTTATTAGTTAAATAAAAATGTTTACTGGTTATTTGCTTACAAACAAAACATTAACTGAATAAATTGTAGAAAGGAGTAATACATAAAATGCAAATCACTTCATAAAATAATAGTAACCGAATCATAATTTAAAACAATTTAATAAACAAATTAAATCATAATTTAAATTTTAATTAAAAAGAAAATATTTGTTTACTAATAAGAATAATTTATTTTACAGAACTTGTAAACATGTTTTTTACGTATTTATTTAAATTTCTACCTACTTTTGCAAAACTAAAAATTAATATGTTTTTTTTTCAAATAAGAAATATGTAGTTTCAGTTAACAAAAATGACCATTTATTCAATTTTATGCATTTGTGATGTTAAACGAAATATTCAATCGATTATGTCAGAAAATTAAGTTAAATTTTTAAATTCCTTGTAAAAATAAAAATTGTTGCAATGAAAGATTCAATGTAAGGATAAAAACTTTACCAATAAAGTTGCTTTGAGTTATCAAGAGGTTTTCATGCGATTCTATTTGATAATAGTTAATGCTTATTGTTTAATAAAAAAATTAACAACAATTAATTCTTAATAACAACTATCCTTTTATATTGCTAAACTTATGAACATGAATTACAAACTTGTGAATAAGTTTTATAAATTAATTTATAAGTATTAGTTTAAAATATTAGTTTTAGAATTTATTAATGTCTATGGTCATCATGTCCACTTTCAGTGGATTCCATCCCATGTGAATGTTGCTGGTAATGAAATTGCGGACAGTGTAGCTAGTGCCAGTGCTAGCGATTTCCCCTCGCCTGCCGCTTCTCTTACTCATATGGAGCTTTTTTCAAAATTTAGGGCAACTACCATGGCTACCTGGATTGTCCCACCTGTACATCCTTGGTATCAGGTGGGGTGTCCTGGGGGTCCCTTGGCTCGGGGCTGCAGTAGACGCGATCAAACTGCACTTGCACGTTTTCTTAGCGGCCATCTGCTTTCCATGACTTTCATAGGTGGTAACAAACATTTTAAGACCTGCACTAAGTGTTCTTCGGCGCAGGCCTCTCCTGTCCACATTTTATCTTGTTTAAGGCTTACCAAGCACGACCTGATTCGGGATCCTCTTCTGGTGCTTGAATTGTTTAGGGTGAATGGGCTCATGGACCTGATCAAGCTTTGCTGATCACGGGGGTTGGAAACAACAACAACAACATTAATGTTATCTTCAGTTTTTTCATTTTTTATAAATAATGATTATTTTTCTAACCTACAAATCTTTATTACGCACATTTAAGCAAATAAAAAAATTAACACATATTTACGATTGTTAATTATTAAATAAAAACAAAATAAATGTTTAAAAAATCATTAAAATTATCAAAAACAATTAAAAATTGCTTAACGCAAATAAGTGTATGCAATTAATTATTGAAGAAAACGTAACAATTGCTAAAAATATAAACTGAATTTGATTAGTTAAAACAGTGAATGTATCTGGAGTCAGTAAAAAGTATACAAATTAAGAATACTGATTTCCAAATAATATGATATTAAATAAAATTTAACTTTAAATTCATTATTATAATTTTAAATATTTGATTAGAGCAAAAGTATTTGAATTTTAATTACTTTTGAGTTTCATTTTTATAAATTACTTTTAATTTTATAAACATTTAAATATTTGATGTATTTCGTTTTTAATTTTATATTCTAAAATATTTAAAACTTATTTCTCTTGATTGGATTACTTTTGCAAGCATGTTTACAATATAACCCAGTATAATGAAATCAAAAATATAAACCTTGCACATCTGTCTTCAAAAGCCTTACTGTAAGTTGAACTGAAGAATTCCAATTTCAAATGTAAACGTAGTATTTTTACGAGATGATTTTTCACAAATACCCTAATATTTGTGTTGCACTAGAAAAAACATGACATTCACATGGCATATAAAATATTAGAGTAGAATCTTTTATTGTTCAGTATTTGGCTTATCACCATTATTTTTTATCAAGAAAAATTCTGTGAAAAGTAATCATTCAAATTTATAGTTCAATCATCACATAATTATTAAAATAACATCTTAATTTAAAATACTTAAGTTATTTTTTATTGATATCCAATATAATGATATTATAAAGATATTTTATGCAATGAAAATTTACGAATTTTTTTAAAACTATAATGTTTATTGTTAAACTAGTATCATTAAATGATTATTGCTAAATTTATGAAACTTATTTGAGATTTATAATGGTTATTATTGATCTCATATAACTATAATGATTTTATGTTTATGTTTTGCGCTTCTTTTCAATGCTTTAAAATTTGTCTTTTATTCATTGCATACTAAATGTTGCAATAATCAACTTTTAATTTTAAACAAGTGATTAGCTTAAAATTTAAATATTCTCTTTTAGCCACTGATTAATTGATTAATATTTTGTCGTTTATTATTAAAATTGTTAGGTCCACTTTAAAGATTTTTTTACACTTACGTATTTTACATGCATTTCAAGACCAAGTATAAATGTTTTAGTGCATTAGAAAACTTCTTAGTTAAATTTATAAGATTAAGATAAATTTCTAATTCTCTAAACATACCTTCTATACTCCTTAAATAATATTTAAAATAAATATAGTATCACTACATTTTTCTAAATTTATATTGAACACATACTTACTCATAGACTATACTTAATAAATTGTTATCATTTAATTTGCCACAAAATAATATCATAATTACTTGAACATTCATTTGAAATTATATGCAATAAGCATTCAAACATTATGACCATTTCTACTATTTGATGTTGTAACCATTTATATGTCTAAAGAGATATATGATTCAAAGTGTAGGATTTGCGTTGGATAATGTGTTGAGTTCATATGATTATGTGTTACAGAAAATGTTAAGTGATCTAAGCGAGTTTAGTAGAAAACAGATTAGAATAGCACGAAGAACTGGAATAAATGTTTCAAAGCTGCATGGAAAGTCTGCTGTTAACGAGCTGTCATTGTGAGTGCTTATGCTAAAATAACAGATCTCGGTAAGATAAGTAGAGTGTACCACAAAGTTAGATGCTCGATCATCAGAAAGGAAGCGCATATCTGCAGTTTTTCCTGTTACTAATGTAAGATTAGTAACATCTCTTAGTAGACACCGCTAATTTGTGTGTTTATAAGCCCTTCCAATTGGATTTACATTGTATTTGATCGTTAACTGCTCCATTGTAATGATACATATGTGTCCAACATAGTAGAATCTGCAACTTGTCTCATTGTTTTTCATCCACTTGATAAAGGCGATTACAATAAGAATCAGCAAACTGTCAAAGGGTACTGCAATTTCAAAAATATTCGTTAAGAGCCTTCGGATTATCATAATTTGAACTTTGTCAACGTAGCTCAGATCTGCAAAGTTTTCCAAAAAAACACACACGCATTCAAAGGAGTGATGTTTTACATTCTCTGATCAAGTTATGTATCTTTTTCACTAGATCACTTGCCTCCCTACGTCATCAATAGGATTAAATGTTAATGATGACGTCATTTCTAATTATGTATTAAAAGAAGTTAGTAAGAGGGGAAATATATTTTATCAAAATAAAATGGTTCAATTAAATTAATTTCTCTTATTACTTATTAAAAAAATTATCTTTTTGAGCTTTTATGCAAAATACTCTAAATAATATTGTGAAACTCAAAAATGAGAAACTAGCTTAATTTGTCTAAACATTTCAACTCAGCACTGGATTATGAGTACACAAAATGAAAATTTATTTTTATTACATTATAATGACCTTAATAATTTTCTTCTTGCCCAAAATCAGAAAATAATGTAATATATATTATTCAGCCTCTGGTTTCATAGTAAAACAGCCAAAGACGAAAAAGACTATATAAATAATGATTTAAACTATACATTAATATCAAACAATATTAAATGAAGTAAAATTTTATACAATTTGAAATAGATCAATTTTTATTCTGTACAATATTTTCCGAAGAAAAAAACAACCGTTATATAACTATTGCAATATTCAGCAATCTTAATATAAATTTATATATTCATTTGAAATAAGTATGTAAGGTTTAAAATTTGTGATAACAATTCTATAAAAGTCATGAATCTTCCAAAATAATTAAGAACAATCACTTTTGGAAACATGTTTTACAAATAAACATTTAGAATGTTTTGATATTTATTATAAAAATATGTAACAACTTTATAGACAAATAAGGGTAAAATCAGTTTTATAAAGAAACAAGGGTTACATAAAATTGCGAACTGTTCAAATCAGTTTCTGACTATGCTTTTTACTTGTATTACAAGTATTACTTGTATTAAAAAAATCTTTGTGATTCAACAACTTTAAAGGTATAAAAATTATTTTTCTAAATAATTTTTTAATATTCATTTAAAATCTGCCGTTAAATAACATTGCATGCTGTTGTAGAACGCCATGCATATATTGACATTAAAATCACTTACATACATTATTAACACGTTAGAAAATCTGTTAAAATCGTATAGCAATTTTTTTATAAAAGTATATTCAACCTGAATTTTAAGTGGAATTTCAACATAATTCGATGAACAAAATTTTCTACTAGCGCATGAAGTAGAGAAAAAGGTTTATCCTAATTAAAATAGCCTTAAATTAATTTAAGGTATTTGTTAGACGTTTCAAAACTGAATTTAAAACACTTCATTTTTAAAATATTTCAGAAAATTTCAGAAGCTTCTTAGAAATGTGATCCAAGAAAACTGAAGGTACAAAATATTTGTATCATTTTGATATAGAACTAACAGTTTTTAACATAAACCTAGTTTCATGTAACTCAAAAATTCATCACTAATAAATTATAAGGGAAAATTAATTGCAGATTTTCATAAAATTGCAAGAGTAAGTTTATCCTCACTAAAAAAGATAAATAGGGTGCAGAGTTAAAAATAAATAAAGCAGTTATAATAGATAAAATTAAATGACCGACCGAAGGCTGAGTGATTAGCTTTCTTAATTACTAAATGTTTGGTCAGTGTGGTTTAAAATCCAGATCGGGCATTGATGTTCTTTTCTTTTTCTCTCTGCGTTTCTCTGTCTTTTCTGCTGAGATAATGAATGAATGTGGCCCACCCATTTATGGAGGTATGAGAGACCATTTGTGGTGGTATGAGGTGGGTAATACTATTTAAATCCATAAAGATAAATGAGTATCAGTTTCTGGCCTTGTTGGGGCTAAACGTTCGGCATCTAGTGTGTGCTATTAAAAAAAATAATAAAATGTCTAAAAATAACCTTTTAGCAATAGTACTCTCAGCTAGTGAACTTCATTTATATATAAATTGATAGTCAAAGCAAGCTTATAATATAGAATGATTTTTCAATGAATTTTGTATTTTATCCTAATTGATTTCATTAGTATGAGACATAAGAAAATAAATAAAATGTTTTATAATTATTTAAACTGAACTATTTACATTAAAAATTATTTATATTGATTGTTTGATGTATGTTATATTAAACATATAATTTTAAAAATGGTATTTATTCATATATGTATAGTAAAAACTTTATATAAGATTCTCTGTCATATTTTTGGATAACTTATATCAAAATTATATTTATTTATAGAAATAACAAAATTAAATGCATTAATAATATTATGTTATGTGAAATTATTTATTATAATTGCAATAGCGTGTTTTTCAGCTAATAATTATGCATATGTAACAAAACATTTAATGAAAATTAATTATTCTAACAAAGTAAAATTTTGGAAATAGCTTTTTGCAATTTTATTTCACCAGTTGATTTTAAACTTAGAGGAATATTTGTGTTTTTGTAATTCATATAAATGACATAGAAACACGGCATTTGAAACAAAAATGGTTTATATGTTAAAATGAAAAAAAGTGTATAGATATATTTTACTTAACATAAATTTGAATGTGCTTCAAACAAAAATCAGAGATGCGAAGCCATTTTATAAAACTATGATTGCACTATTTTTCCAAAATTTGTAACAAAATAATTTAAAATCAATTTGAAAGCAATCCGTATAGTAATATTATGGAATAATATAACTCACAAATACTTTTTTCAATATCTCTATATATTTTAATAAACTCTAAGGCAGTGATACATTGAATTATTTGATACTTTCTTATGTTATTTTATTTTCTTATTGAATTTAATAAAAACAGTGTTTACTAAACCACATCTTGTTTCGGTATTTCACAGTGAAACGTTGCTTTCTGAATACAAACTCTTGCACCATGCTTTCAGAAGCAATTCTAGTCTTTGTTTGCTTTTAAGTTCTCCTTCTGACTAAGTTTTCTTTTGTCCCTTTTGTTATCGAAAAGTTAAGTCCTTGTATAAATTCCAAAATCTTTTCAAGTTGTTTTTCATTTCTCATTGATTCTTTCACTATTTTAAAGAACACTATGCACAACATATAATTGTTTAATCGGTATCTCATTATAGTGATGTAATAATTTTATTTAACTTAATTATTTAAATAAAAAAATTTCTTTAGTTGGTATAATTTCTTGAAACACCATTAATTATTTTGTTGCAATTTAAAATAATGTTGCAATACGTTATATTGAAAATATATTACAATTATAGGTACAAGTTTTAATATAAAAATTATTATACACTTCATTAATTATAAATATCTAGAAACAAATATCGAGTTTTATGTTTCTTGTACATTAAAAATTTCTATTTATGAAGAATGAAGATATTTTTTTAAAAATAAGGAATAACTGAGTCAATTTGGAAGGATGGCAAGATGTTTGTTAAATGATATTTAAGGCAACTATATATGTTATGCATTGATTTTGATTTATTACAAAATACAGTTTTTTCTTCACACATTTCTGATTTTATACTCGACGTACAAAGACAAAATTAGGCACTAACTTACGCATGAAAATTACATATTGAATTTTAGTCATAACTAATGAAAAATAGTCTATCCTATTCTTTATGAAAAAGGTTTTAAAATATTCATTTTCTTTGAACATTAGTAACAAGTAAAATTTCTTTTTAGCAAGTTATATTAATAAGTATACATATTAAAACTATGTATTTAATGATATAAGTTTAAAATCATGCAATATTTCACATTTGTAATGTTATGCAGGGCGTAGTATTAAAACCAAATTTTTTAGATTGTGTGAAAGCCACTGTTGGTATGGAAATTGCATTTTGTTTCGCATACATGTCTGTTGTTGAGGTATTTAGAAATAGTTTTTCCAAGTCACAAGTGAATAAGGTCCATTGTTGATGTATGCCTTCTAATAGAACAATAAGTGCTGAAAGTGCAATGCTTTATATTATCTCTCTTACAGATTAAGATCTCCATCGCACGCTTTAAAATTTATTACCCATAAACCACTTTATAGGGGCGCATTGGTACCCATTTTTATTTTAAGTAATTTTTCTGCAGTAATACATCTCATCTGCTAAATATAATGATTCCTTCATTCTTTTTGAAATATTGCTTTCCAGCTTTGTATGATTCCAAACTGTCACAAGCAATACGAAGATTACATTATTAGTTTATCAGAATTCTGTGAGGATTTTCTAAGCTTGTCACATGATAACAAAGCCTACAGTGATTTTGTCATTTCAAGTGTTTCCGAATGTAACATTTTATACTCAAAAACAAATTATTACTAAATGCCGTATAAATGCAAAAGGAAAGAATATTTAATACAGCTTTATATACTCATCAGATGCAATAGTTAGAAATAAGACATTTTCGCAAGTCTCTTTTAAACATTATCATTGGATTTCTCAAGAAATTTACTATGTATATATATATATATATATATATATATATATATATATATATATATATATATATATATATATATATATATATATATATATATATATATATATATATATATATATGAATTTTTCAATTTAATCATTTCAAGAATATTTTATAAATACTTAAAATTAAAAAAACATAATTAACAACTAAAATTATAATGAAACACTATTGATATCATTAACAAACTCATTAATTACTTGAACAAATTAATTTTCTATTTAAAAAGTATCCAATATTAAATGCGTTTATTTGTATTTAAAAAATATCTTTTTCTCTATATGTCTCTCTCTTTATATATAAGTTTATATACTAAATGCTTTTAATGTGTTTGTTTTATTCTTTAATAATTTAAATATTCTGCTGAATACGAATTTAATATATTATTACCCACGCTAATTAGAATATGTGCAATTTTATCACAATTTCATAGTTTTTCTATTAGGAATCCCAAAAAAAATTCTTGAATCATACATTGAGTTTATCAAATGAATTAATATTTTTTGGATAAATTTTATTTTTAAAAGGTTAATTACAGGATTTAATTAAACTTCATTTATGAATTAACTGAAGTTTTAATTAAAGGGAAGGTGAATACATATATTTTTTTATGTATCATAAGGAAAATATTTAATCAAGATGAAATTTGAAGTAAACATAAAATAATTGTAAAATTTGGTACTATTTTTAACTTATAGTTATAAAATATTTATATTATGATTTTTAAAACACTGTAGGAAACAATGGTATGGTAAATTTGTGGAACTTTGAAATATAATAGGAATTGTTACTTTTGTGTTTGATTTATCACATCTTTAAAATTAAATTTCGAGCACGTTACTTCGAAATCTGCAATCGTAACTAAACAACAATTTAAATTTCTGAGATGTTAACATCTGCTCATAAGTAAAACTTGATAAAAATTAAAATCATTAACATCTGCTCAAAAATAGTCCATAAAACAATATATTTTTTAGTAAAGAAATAATAATTCTCTAATATAAGTAAAACCTAATAAATATTAAAATCAAACATAGTAAGTGAATTTAATCCATCAAAAATTCTTTAAATTTGCTTTCAGTTCTCTAATTTCAAGTAGATTTATTCGGAGTAACATTTGTATTTTTAGAAAGAATAGTAGAAAAATTGAAAAACATAAGATTTTTTAAGAAATTAATGTCAGTAAAAATGTTTAAAGAAAAACTGATATTCTATACTTAAAATTTAAATAACTAATTTTGATTAAAAATTTCATAATTACGTAGGCTTTATTACAATTGTAAGATATGTTTTAATCCAGTACTAGTTAAAAATTCTAAGTATTCTCAGCAAGAGAGAAAAATCATGTTTACTCATTATGTAATTACAGATTCAGTATGCAGTAATACAGTTCACAAAACTGTAAAATCAGTTACAAAATATTACAAAGAAATTAAACAATAAACTCATAACAGAACTCCGATCCAGTATGGTAATTATCTGAAAAGTTATCAAATGAAATAATTGTCATCTAGTTCCTGTAAATCAAACTTAAAAGCTAAGAACTGCTACAATTAGCAGTCAATTAAGAGAGAAGCGTGAAATTAGAAAAGTTAATTTCACTTTGAGACTAACAATTTCCAGCCCTATCTAATTTGCCGAAACTAAACCTTTTTACTCGCGCATTGTATGGCAATAGTATCTTTAGAAATAAATCTAGCTGAAATTGTCGATTTCAATTAACCTGAAGCATGAATGCGCACTGTTGCGTCTCAGAGAACAAGAGCCGGAAGAGTGCTTAACCTAATGGTATTACACAGGGTAAATTAATGTGTAATTTATCTGAAGAGTTCCCCAGGAGATCAGACAATTTATCCAGAAAATACCAAAGATATTGATCGACAGTTTAAATGTGAAGGCAATGAAGCTATTATTTGATTTTGAGATATTTATATAAGTTTCCAATAAATGATTTTCAAATTACTTATCAATAACTGAATTACGGAATGCCAAGTGGGTTTATTTATATAGAAAAAATAATTGAGGATTTAAATAAACGTCATAATATAATGCTATAGCTGTTTATTTACGGCTCTTTGATATTGGGCAATTTAACTTTAAAATATTTGACAGTAAGAAATATTGGTTAGAACTGAATTATCTGAGAGAGAGAGAGAGAAGAATTCGAAGTAAAATTAAAACATATTTTAGAGTAAAGCAAGGCTAAAAAATTGTTGAAAGTGGAAAAATGCACCTTCTCATAAAAATGTACATGATTTTAATCATATTAAAATCATTAGTATTTATAATATGACTAGTCATTAAAATAAATTGTAAAATCTCTTCGAAACAAAAAAGTATTGTTTTCTGTTTAATATAAAAATACCAAATCTTTTGATTTTATAGTGTTTCAATATTTTTTATAATGGAATAAATGTCATATAGAAGAAAGATGAAAGGAAATATAGCAAAATCAGTATATTGATATCACTTATATAATCACTTCCGAATAACTATCCTTATCGTATAGGATAATTAAAATATCTGTCCTAATAATTCTGTATACATATTTGAACACAGTGAAGACACTGTGTGTCATGCAATGCATAGTTGTTTTCCATCTATCAGTTTCAGAATTTATTCTTCATAAAAATTGTGAACATCAAAATGGAATACCTTTACAAAAATATTTTGTGAGTATAGTGTGGAGACTCACAGTATTAATGAAATATAGACAGATAGAAGAGCAATTATATAAATGTATGTCACTCGCTTATAACTAGAGATGGCTGAGTCGAGAATGTAGATGCTGATATTATATATTTACCAAAAATACTTAATATTTGCAATACTAAATGATTTTGAGAAATACAGTGTGACAAGCCATATTTTGATGTTAAAACACATTTATCAATTATCTGTAAAGATCAAAGATTTCTCGAAGTACTAATTTTATAACAATAGTGTTGAATTAGTGATTTACTAATTACAAATCAAGACAATATTTTTAAGAGTTGCTTCTGAATGTATATGTGGGTTCTTTTGCTTCATTATTGGAAATAATAACATATTTAAAGTTTAAGTTATATAATAATAGTTTTGAAGTAATAAGATAAAGCTATTTAAACATTTACAGATGAATATTAAACAGCTCAATCTAGCATCTTAGTTATAATTCGAAATTAGTCCAATATCTTTTCACGTCATCGCGCTGCTTTTCTCGTTGTTTCATCTCTTCGTCGTTCTCTCTTTCTTCTCTGTATGTCCGGCGGCGAACTTCATATAAATGACCCTCTGGTGGCACTTTCAATCCCACATATATAAAATATATGCTTGGATATAAATAATCATATTTTTTCATTTATGAATGGAATAAATTATCAAGAAAATCATAAACAAGTAAATTTGTACTCAATGTATGAAATAGTTGAAATAAAAAATTAAAATGTAAAACAGAAAGTTTTTGATATTTTGAATGAAGTGAGAATAGTTATGCAAATTAGTGTATGACGTGATTGAGACACGCAGCAGTCGAGAATAGGAATATCACTCATTATAAAAGCAGGTCCATCACGCACTTTCATCAATCGTTACTCGTTCAGCAGCAAAGAGAAATGGATGTGTCGAAAAAGTTCGTTTAGTGTTCTTTGCCTTACAACTTCATTTGGTTAATGATATTATTAAATATCTTAACTGTTTAAAAAATAATTTTAGAGCAATATTCAATTATATGCAAGGTTATAATATTAAATCTATGATTACGTGTAATTTTTATACAGAATTGTAAGTTTAACATTATAAGTATAACACTTTAGATATAAAATTTAATTTTAGTAATAAAGAAGGTAATTTGTTTATTGTACATAATCAAGAAGCAAACGTCTAGATAAAATAGGTGATATTTTATTTCTAAATGTAAAAAAAATCAGGTTTTCTTGTTTTCTTATAGTTATATTCTTTTCCCTGTGTTAAATTTAATTTCCTTTTGTCAAAGAGAGCCGCAGTACCATAAGCGTCAAAGGACTTTCTCTTATGCAACTAATATAGAATTAAAATATGATAATGAAATTTATAATGGGTATTGACGTTGATTATTACGAAATTGTGATTTATACAACTTAATGAAAACATCTGCTTCCTAGTAAAATTCCTTTTTGTTCATAGATTGAAGTAGTCAAATGTTGCTCATTGGGAATGTTGTGAAAATTTTAGCACTTTAGAGAAAAGTAATGAAAGAGTAACTTTTGATTAAGAAAAAATATTTATTAAAATTTATAAATATGTTTCATTAAAATTGTAAAATTTTTAATATATGACACTTTTTAATTGTTTTCAGAATAGAATTTCTTGTCATATTTAGGGCACATGTTAATTTTTTGGAAGATTCAAGCAACAAAAGAAGCATAAATTCGACATGCATATTAAAGTTTGAGCATGCATAAAACTAACTCTAATAAATGATATTTGCAAGCAATGAGTTTTTATTAATTTTATATAAATGAGACATTTATATATTACAATGTTCTGGTGATGATATTGTCACATAGCATAGAAATTTATTTTTGGTTTCTTCACCTATTGTTTGTAACGTTCCCTAGAAGAAAAATTGCGTTATTTATTAATTGTTATTGCCTTATTAATATTGTTCCTAAAACTGTTTTTGAGTATCTTATTTGAACTTCTCTTACGCAATCATCAATATCAGAGTGTGTCGTTCTAATAATGAATGTAATAATTTAATATTAATTAAAAAAAACTGTTACGGCATTGCTTTTATTGTTACTTTTATTACATACATCATATATTGCTGAAATATATTTATAGGATAAAATTACAATTCATAATTATGCATTGCTTTATTTATATTTTATTCACGCTTTGAAGCATTTGAAACAACTACAAAATTTATTTTAAATAATTTTCTTGTTAAATATAGGATATCAAGGAAAATAAGGAAAATTATTTACAAAATATTCATTTCATGTAAACTGCAACATAAAATCATTTACTTTACTTTCAACATGTTTTCAGTAAATCACACTTATATATATATATATATATATATATATATATATATATATATATATATATATATATATATATATATATATATATATATATATATAATGAACTATATATATTTAAATTTAGTAGTTGAAAAAATTTTTAGTTCAAAACATTCAATCTAATATGTTATATTCCGAAGATATACGGTTGAAAAGTTACTGTCGTTAATTTACTTAAAAAGAGAAAAAAATAATATATTAAAGTGTGTAAGGTGTGTAAAAGAGGGATGTAATTAATGTCATAAGCTATAATGCATGCTCATGAATTCTATGTCAAAACTTTTCGTTATACTTAATCAAAAGAATATATTCATATATGGCTTAGATTATTTGCATAATTATATAAATATATGTATATAAATGTATATGTATATGTGTACATGCTAAATGCTCATTGAACAACTGATTATTTTTGTTACTGTGTTTTTCTGTGATTTAATCCTTTTAAGTTTTTTATAATGCTGCTGTTTTGCTAATTTGCTTATATTTTATTACCTTATACGTAGTGTGTTGCTAAATCATTAGCTATTAAAAGGGAAGCTAGTTTTTCAGTTATCACTAATGTATCTTTAGGTTAAAGTAAAATTTATTGCCTTCAAAATGACAAGATTAGAAAACATTTTAAAATAAACAGATAAAATATTTGCTAAGCCAGATAGTGATAAAAAATGTCTTCCCTGCAAAATGTCCAACCTTGCTGATGGGTTTCAAAAGCTTATCTCAAATGACGCTAAACCATCTGAAGCGCATTACTTATGTTTGTTTTTATTTTCCTGATACCTATCAGAACTTTTAATACGGTTTTTAAGGGATTATGTAATTCTTAGTGTACAGGTATAGCTATTGAACAATTTTATTTTTAAATATTATTCTGACATTTTTGTAGCTAACTTTGGCATTCATTCTCTCGATATTAGTTTTCAGGATGTTTTTACATTACTCCTATCTTTTTTCTTTTCTTGTCTAGATTTGGAGAAAGTTCTTAGGAACTCAGAGGAAAATTTTCCTTTGAAAGTACCAACTTTTGATAGGCACAGTAAAACGAAATTTTCTTCCAAAAATACTCTTATTATCCAAATTTTCTTATTTCTTAAAAATAACAAATTTAAAGTCCAACCTTTTCCCGACCAACAATTTTTAAAATTCACTACAGTCTGTCTCAATTTTCTGCCATTTTAAGTAAGGTGAGTTTAATAATATTTTTTTGGGATGAATTTATAAAACGTCTTTGTAAACTGAAGGTTAACTCTTAAATGCTATCGAATGGTAAATTTTGTATTAATGTTAATGTTAGAGAAATACTAATATGTTAAGAGATTACTTGCTGTATATTTAATAGTTCTCTAAAATAATTACATATAATAGATTAAAAAATAATTTCAAATTTTAAATAAAATTAATCTGCTTGGTTTGAAACATTTTGCAGACTAATATCTTGATAAATTAGTTGTCAAACATTTGTTTGGTTATATAATTGCGTCATTAGTAAATATATAAGTAAATACGTTGTAAAAACATATGTGTTTATTAAATTATTTCTAATTGAAATGTTTTTCTTGTCCTTCTAAACAAATATGTTACTAATTCTTCTTTAGAAGTATGTAAAAAAGTTTGTAATTAAGACTATAAATTTGTTTTAACTATTTAATAAAGCATCTAGGATAATTTATTTGTTCTCTTAATTTTGTTTACAGTAAAATAAGTAATGTTAATTTTGCTAAGAATGATAAAGTTTAATTTTTATGAAATTTTCAATTCTTAAATTTTTATCATACTTTTGTCACACAAATTATAGAATGTTTTAGATAAAATGAAAATAATTTTATCAGTCTTAAAAGCCCATAATTTCAATTTATTTGCTTCTCAATGCAAAAAAAGTAAAAACAAATTTAATGAATTGAGATAATAATTACAGAAATATTTTGGCGCGTTTAGCAATACAGATTAAAAATTAATTATTATTGATTGCAATTAAGTAACTATTTAAAAAAATTTTGTTGAACATTTTAAAAATATTCAGAAAATATTTAAAAGTTGTATTTTTATTTGAAATGAACAAGCATAATAGGATTCTGTAAATGAAATTTTGTCATTTTCAATTTATAGACTATGACCAACTTCTTTTAATTTAATAAATGTTTTATTTTAGGAGATTTTTCAGAAAAATAGAAATATTCAACAAAATAATGGAAAGTTTGAATTAAAGTCATTGACATACAAATAATTTTATCGAATATTTTTTTTGTATTAAGAGTTTAATACAGAGTTTTACTGTATTTATTTTTATGTCTATTAATAACATACTTTTGTATTTTATACAGTACTCTCTTCTCTCTCTCTCTAGTCTGACGATAATACATACATTATAAAACTTATATAGTATGTATGCTTATTGATTCAATCAAATTATTTTTTAATTTATTCCGTTAAGAAAGTATACTTATTTTTAAGTAAACCGTATAACATTTTATCATGTATTTAAAAAGTTTTTTCCCATTCTTTTTAGAAATAATTGTAGATATTACATTTGTGCTACATGTACAAGAGTGATATGAGTAAAAAAGAAATGCTTTCAACATAAAAAGTTACTGTGATTCCAGTTATAAAGTATACTATGCACGTATATGTTCTTTCCACTACAAAGTCACTCCAACATCTGAACAAGGCAAAATGTATTCCCCCTAACGACCCAATTGAATCTTAATATAGCCCTGAAGCGTCACCTATACTGGCTATCAGGGTGTTCCTCTCCGAGACAACGACTTGAATTGTAAATGATCTCGCATTGCCCTTAATAACAATCACGACTCTTGACAACGCTTGTTGATTTGGTATTTCAATCTCCCGAATAGCTTTCCCACTGTAACTCCCGATTCTCTGTTGTAGATCGTAGATTCTATTTTTTGCAGTTATGTCAGTTGTGCTACACATTAGTGAGAGCGCTTCAAATTATTGTAGAATGTTCGATGTTGTAAACTGCAGCTATGTGTATCATTGGTACTTGTTTTTCTCATTCTAGTGAAGATTAATTTTTGCGTAAACATCTGTAAGAAAGAGGAGCAAATTACACATAAGATAAATAGATAAATTAAATATTTTCCTAAATTTAATTCTATAAAATTTATTTAAGTAATGGTTGTATGTCAATATCTGATTACATGTTCTCCAGTATATATTCCTTCTTTTCATAAAAATATTTCTGAGGTATAAAATTTTTTATAATTCTTTTCATGTAGAAATATTTTCACAGTTACTCTGATATTTGATATTTTAAAATTTTTCAATCCCAAATAGAAATATTACATTTGTGTTAACATTTTTATTAAATACATGTTAAAACTTGCATCATTCTTTAGAATTTCAAAATTGAGTTCCCAAAAATTTTTTTTGAGAAAATTATTTAAAAAATTGTTTTTTGAAAAATTACAAGTTTTGGTAATTGTAATAAAATGTAATTTTTATAATAAAAAAATTGAGAAAAATCATGTGAATTTTTTTTCTGAAAAACTACAAGCTTTGGTAATTGTAATAAAATGAAATCATAAATAAAATTCTAATAAAATTCAAAATTTGTTCTCTGGAGCTTGTTTAATTTTAAATAAAAATAGATATCTTCTTTAATATAAAAGTAATTCTTTTAGAGTCTTTGAAAGAGATATGTGTACTAAGATTTGATCCTAATATTCTCATGGTGAACAAATATCAAATTCCAAAATATCATTGAAGCTATTTTGAATTTCAAGCTTTATACTTTTAAATAAATATGAGGAATATGATATTCTTAAAGTAAACAGGTTTACTTCTTGATAGAAATGATAATATAAAAAAACTGGTGCAGGTTACAGACAAGTAGGGAGTATACTGTAGTTATGATATTGTTTCTACATTTTAATAAAATTGAAGCATTTTGTATGATGAACTAATATGCAAAGAAATCATCTTCTATAAAATTAAAAAAAGTTTTTTCCAAAAAGCAAAATAGAAAATTTTATTTGAACTCCTATTCAGTAATTCAATAAAAGCTTTCTAATTTGAGTGAAGAAAATAAATGAGCAAAATAAATTTACTGTAAATTAATAGCTGTAATAATGTTTCAATACAATATATGAACTAAACTTTATTTACCAATGTTTGAAGATATAAATCATCTAAAACCTCAATAGTTATGAAATTGAAGCAATGAAAGTAAGAAGTATAAAGAAAAATAAAATACTTTTGTATAAAGTCATAAAATAAAATATAATAAGCAAATGAAGCTTATGTTTTATTTGTTATAAATAATGGTGAAAATATGCTACTCAATTTGCTCAAGATTGGTTTTATTAGTTGATTTTAATGGTTTCCGGTTTCAATCATTATTTTGATATTCTTGGACTTTTAAAGAAATGAAACCTGTATTTTCGTTTATGTCAGCATTAAACTAAGCCTACAAAGTAGTTTAAACCAGCTATGATTTTTTTGTAAAAGAAAAAAATAATATTCTTCCTTAAGATTATGTTTAAAAGATATTCGGGAATATCACGAAAATATAATTTTGGTTTAAAATTAATCCTGTAAAACATTTTACTAAAGTATATGAAACTCTACATTTATATTATTGGACAGAATCCATTATTTGTTCTAACATGAGTTCTGAAACTTTCAGAACGGATATGTATATGTTATATGTATGCACCTATATCAGATGTAATTTTAGTAAGAGTTTAATAGTTTATAAAATCACTTAGTAATTTAAAATAGTTTAATAGCGATTATTATTAATTTCACTGAGATTATTCAAATTGCTTTTTTTATCTTGAATAGAAAAGCATAAAAAGTTACATAATATATAATTATTTTCTGTCTAAAACTTATTTACTTATTTTATTATATATTTCTTTAAAAATTTTTCTATAGTAATTCAACATCTATTTGCTTGCAATACATACTGTTTAATTTTTAACTGCAGAAAAAATGAAAAACACTCATTGCTTAATATCTTTTGATAATTACATTTAAAACCATAATGAAATTTTACTTAAAATAAAAAATGTGTTACTGAAGTTACATTCTATTAGAACATTTTTGAGTGTAGTTGACAAGTAGGAAATTCTTTGAAGAATATATTGAAATACCTTTAAAGAATTTAGGTAATTTTTTTTTCAAATGAAATTACACGTAAAGACTAATTTTTTTACAAAAATAAAGCATTATATTTGTTAAAATGTAATGAAAATGATTTAATTCAAAAATATTTTATTATTTGATAAAATGGTTGACATATTAAATGTATTATTTAATAGATTTTTATTATAATCCTAAATTTGTGTATTATATAAATTAAAATTTACTACAAAATAGTAGACTTGATTAGTTACATTTAAAATCATATTGAAATATTAAGCACTTGAGAAATTAAAGGAATGAAATAATTCACGCATAATGAAAATGTTTTAAAATTCAATTAGCATTTCATTTTTGCTATAACGCTCTCATTTTTTTCATATTATATTTTTTTCTGAATTGATATCGATAGAAACCAATTAAATTATTTTTTTTATCAAATTGGGATTTACTTTAAAATTAATCTAAGTCATCACCAAGCAAAATTAGATAGCAGGAAATTTCCTTCATTTTAAGTATTTATTAATATAATTTAGAAATAAATACAATTATAAAATTACAGTTGTGACGGGAATCAAGTCACATAAATCTTTTATTGTTTTATGTGACATAAATAATATTGTTATGTCACATAAATATTTACATATATGAAATAACATTTATAAAATTTATTTTAAAGTCACATAAATATTTTATTGCTTACATGACTCAGTTTCCCTCTGTTCATACATATATTTTTTCATTCAATTTTCCCTTGATACATGCGTTGATTATTATAATTCAAGTTTATAAATGGAAATCAGTCTTATCGTAAGAATGTGTGTGAAATTGATTTTGATTATTTATTGAAACAAACAACGTTTTTATAAGGGAAAATGTCAAACAAAATAACAAAATTATAAAACTTCTAAGTACAAGGGTCACTCTGAAATTTTTGAGATACAACTAGGTTTTTAAAGTTATACTTACAAAATTTTAGGGTATTCATAGTAGTCTCCTCCAGCATCAATGCACTTTTGTAGACGAATTTTCCACAGATTAAATGCCTCAAGCCATTCATTTCTTCGAATAGATGAAAAAATGAATTTATAGCCACATCAATCTCTTCTTCTGAATGAAAATGACGTGCACGTAAGTTCATTTTTAGATTAAAGAATAACCAAAAGTCACACATAGCTAGATCAGGTGAATACGGCCGATATTCGATCACTTTAATTTGTTTTTGTATAAGAAACTCAATTGTTAATCCGGCTGTATATGAAGATGCATTGTCATGGTGGAGCATTAGTACCCTAACATTCAGTTCTTGTAGAATTTCTGGAAGGCAATTAGTGGCATACCAGTTTGCTGTTACTGTCTTCTGTCCTTCCAACTTGATGGCTTTGACCAATCCCGTACTTCTGAAGAAAACGGCATACTGATCATACTTTTTTCAGTGCGCGTTGTTTTTTCACCATTGTCGGCGTGGGATCATCTTCAAAGGCCCATACTTTGCTTTCTTGACACAAATGAACGTCAAAAAACGGTATGTACGTCTCATCACGTGTTAAAATTTTAGAAATGATGCGGTGGCGACCATCATTCAGCATATTAAGAGTTTCTTTACTGATTGTGACACGCTCCTCTTTTTGATGCTCAGTTAGATTATGGGGAACGCAACGGCAAACTACTTTTTTCAAATGTAATTCTTCATGAATGATTTTGTGTATGGCTGCGAATCCAATGTTAAGCTCCTTCTGTATCATTTGAGAGGTACACCGATTATCATCTATTAACATTTTTCGTATGGCAGACACATTATCCGGGATTACTGCCGACGGCGGCCTTCCTGTGTGTTCTTCATCCTGAAAAAAATTGCGACCTCTTCTAAATTCTCTAAACAATCTGAATATAGTAACACGAGCTGGAGATTCAGCACCAAATGCTAATTACAACCGTTGAACGCATTCTTCTTGATTTAATTTTGCTTTGAAATCGTGGAAAATCATAGCGCGAAAAAGTTCTCGCGTCAACTCCATTTTCTCTTCTGTTTAAAATTTATTCCACGCTAAGCAAGTTGAAGTAAGTCAGTAAAAAATCGTCTTCTGTGTTAAAATACTTTGTACTTCAAAATTAAACCGTTATTTTTATTTTGTAAATTCTCGTCTGCGCGTATCTCAAAAATTTCAGAGTAACCCTCGTATAATAATTTGACAAAGTTACTCAAAGAAATATCTTACAAAGTGAAGTAATGCATATAATATTAATTAGAGAAGAAATTAAAAAAATATTTTGCCAATTAAATTCTTTATTTTAGAAAAAAGCTAAAAAAAGTGTAAATTAATTTAAAATAAAATTAATTTATAGTATTATTCCAATTTGTATTGGAATCTGTATTGTATCTAATATTAAAAGTTGAATTATATTTTTTATTTGTAGATATGACTATTAAAATGTTTTCGAAGATTAGCCTTATCAGGTTGAATAAATGTGGAAAATAAATATTTTTTTGATATTTTTCTATGGACAGTGGACAGTCATTTTTAAAATCCTATTTTACAAAATGTATTATTTAACAGTTATTTTTTGAAATTGTGAGATTTTAACATTATATATATATATATATATATATATATATATATATATATATATATATATATATATATATATATATATATATATATATATATATATATATATATATATATATATATATATATATATATATATATATATATATATATATATATATATATATATATATATATATATATATATATATATATATATATATATATATACATATATATATATATATATATATTATATATATATATATCTTTATATATATATATATATATATATATATATATCATCCATTAACATATATATATTATATATTTATATATATATATATATATATATATATATATATATATATGTATATATATATATATATATATATATATATATATATATATATATATATATATATATATATATATATATATATGTATATATATATATATATATATATATATATATAACTGACTTTTAGTTAAATTTAATTCTATGAGACTTTGGTAATTTTGAGATCTTGAAGCACGAGAAATACGAAAATATTTCTACATTTTTCAAAAAAATGGAGATAAGAAAATATTTTAACTTTTAAATTTAATGAAAGCTTGGAATTTTACAAAAATAAATTCATGATTAGAAAATATAAAAAATATATATAGTTATACATTTTTTAAATAAACTAAGTTAATATAGTTCAATTGTAAAAAAAAATCTTAGTAATTCCATTTTGAAGAATTTCAAAATAATTTTTATTTTTATTTTGAGAAGATAGAAAATTGAAACCTATCACGAACATCAAAAGATTCAAAATGACGCGAGCATATTCTTCCAATATAGTGGTATATACATTTCGTTTAATCATGGTTGTGGGTGCAAGGAAACCTTTCAATACTACATTTTTGTCAAATACAAAGCAGTGTTTATTGAAAAGATCCTTTTACTTCATTTCCAATATTTCCTTTAAATATGCTCACCTAGGATTTCATTTGATGACACAAATATTTGAACAATTTTTTTTTACATTGCAGAAAATATATCTATGGAAAATTCAATTTTAAAATATAAATCTGTGATATGAGTAAAATGTACAACATTTATTTTTAAGTACTTTTAAAAAATATTTGTGTTATAATTTGTATTGTACATAATCAGAATTTCATAAAACTGCTTGAAGAAAATTTTTATATAATTTGTGTGAAATATCAAAGATAAATTTAAGAAAACCAATGTTCTTGGATTTTATAATTTTTTGTATTTAAGAAGTTGAAAAAATTATCTCTTTATTGAAAGCTAAGTTTGCAAGAAATAATCATGTTACATTATTGCCATATAAATTGGTGCCAATTGTTTTAACCATATGCGATCTTCATTTCCTTGCGACAACATTTCAATGAAATCATATGTAAAGACACAGTGATACAGAAATATAAAAAATTATATACGTACAACTGTTACAGAATGTTAAAACCCCTTTTAGTAAATGCAAAAAATTAAAAAATGTATTAAAAATGGCTTTTAATTTATTTTTAAATGGATCGAGTGCACAAATCTTAAACTTTATGTAAACAAAATCAAATATATTCTACATAAAACAAATGAATGTTAAGTCCTCATTATGATGAGGCTTAATTGATTATATTGCATAAATTATTACAATCTTGTATGAAGTGTTGCTAATGTGAATAATCATTTTCAGATCAATTTCTCAAGCAGCAACGATTAAAGTTCACATAGCTTTAGATATTACTTAAGATAAGCAAAAATATATATTGATATATTGTACAGAAAAATTATTTGTTTGTTTGAAAATATTTTTACTCTGAACTGAGCTACCATGGAAATAAGTATAATATTAGTGAAAAATCACTATTTATTACAAAATCCAAATAAAAAATTTGGTCAAATGCTTTAATTTAGTGAGGGATATAATATTTGATGTTGACTGCATAAACAGTGAACGAAACAGGACTAGCACTTTAAAATTAAACATAACCAGAATTTTAACATTACGAGTATTGCAGACGAGAAATGTTTAAATTAGCTGTGCTATATCAAAGAATTAAAACAGTCTAATATAATAAAGATTTTGGTAATATTTCCAAAAAATAAAGTAGTGGGGTTATAATGGATTTTAAAATGGTATGCATTTTTACAAATGTGCTATAATATACTATGTTTTCATCGAATTTATCATTAATAAATTTTTAAAATATGTGGTAATTTCAGCAAAATTATTTTAATTTTCTATCTTAATTTAATAGAAATTATGTAATATACATGATTTCAGGCTGTTTGTATATTTCAGATGAAGGAAATAAAAAAAATTAAACCAGGGAAAAGCAATTCAGTCTGTTTTACAAGTATTCGATGTTGGATTCTTCTTAAATATGCATAAAATATTTCTCTTAACATATGTTTGGAAGATTTTTCTGAGAATATGCAAAATCATACTTATAAAAATATTGCATGCACAGTTCAGTTAAATCTAATGAAATTCATTCACTACATGGGGGTTCAAAAGAGTGGTGAAATAAAAATTAATAGTATATTGCACTTTTGCTGGGGCAAATATTTACAGATCAAATATTGCGAAATTTAAACGTTTTAACGTAATTTACAGTTAATTTTAAGTTAATTTCATTTAAGTAACAAGTTCTTATGAATGGTTTGCAACAGTATGAATAATACTAAGTACTTTAAGAGTAAAATATTGTTTTAGAGCATTGTTGTTATAAAATGTTTAATCAAAAATAAAGTTCAATCAATATCTTGAATAAATATCTGACCACGATTATATTTTTTTAAATCCTTACCTCCAACTTTATTCAAAAATTTAGTAATAATTTGGTCCTTTTTAAATTTTCATTTCTTAAAAAATAAAGATAATAAATCTAAAATATACGGACTTGAATTAATGACTACTTTACTATATGATAAGAGTAGAAAAAGTAATAAGCTAAATGCTACATTCTCCTCATCGGAGTGAGAAAGCTACTGGATAGCAAATTCATTTTACAAGATTCATTCCAAGTCGTTTCCCAAGGTACTTATCTCATATTAAGGTGTACTATCAAGATTCATATTGTACTATTAAGACTTCGTAATACTTCCCGTTATGAGAAAAGTGTAGGGTTTTCTATTTGTATTAATATTTACATACTACTGTATAAAATTATTGCTGTCGTTGTTGTTGTTGTGGCTTATCCTCCTTTTGTCTGACTTCGTCAGACAAGGTCCACAAGACCACTGACCCGAAGAAAATCTGATACAAAAAGGGGGAAAGAATAAAGGTCCTTCTTGGTGAACCCCATGCAGTCAAGAACATGTTCAGGGGAGGCATGTTGGGCTCGGCATTTTGTGCATAATGAGTAGGTCTTCTTCCCTCTAAAAATGAGAGACTTTTGGTGTGGCCGCTTTCCAGTCTTGTTATTGCAGTTCGGGTGGCTCCGTCACAGTTGAGACTGATTGATGATCCAGGTTCGCTGTTCCCATACAAGTGGTGCCTGGGTGGGTTTCTCCATTCCTCCGAAATATCACAAACGACTTTGGAATGAAGTTCTGCAAAGGTTAGTGCTTTGTGAGAAGGTGCAGCCCTGCTTGGCTAAGTGATCTGCTCGCTCATTGCCATAGATGTCAATGTGGGAAAATTATTGCAAACGTATGTATTAATGTAGTATCACCATGAGGAAAAGTATTCAAAAATAAAATGTCATTTTTTGAATGATTTCCTTCTTTAGAAATATACAGGATAATTGGAAGATTTTTAGATGATTTTGATTTGAGAGGATTTTTTTAGGAGGATTGGATGGTCAAACCTGTAAATACAAAGCTTTAATTCAAGCTGAATTATTCGACACTGTTGTATTGTTCCATCTAGTTTCTACTTAAAATTTTGGGGATGGTTGAGTTTTAATTTTGAAATCTTGCTATTGTAATTAAATTCTACTTTTTATAAGGTGCTATACTGTTTAATTCAGAAAATATTTATTTGAAAAAATCTATGTTTGACATCTGTGGATGAATTAATTTGAAAGAAACATGATTTCAGTAATATGAAGAAGAAAAACCATTTTGCCACCTGTCATGTTAGATGTCGTGATATAATCTTTAAAAAATTAAAAAAAAATCAAATGTAATCGAAAATAAGAGAATCGCATCATTAATCTAGACTACAAACTGAGAACTTCCTTTAACCTTCATGATAATTTGATTTCTTCAAAGTAGTTTCTGGTACATAAAATGAAACATATATATTTGGTTGCTCTAAAAATCTTTTTTAAATAATAGTTTAATTGATAGGTTTCAATAAATTTCTCAGATTTTTTATAAGTATAGGGAAAGAGCTTAAGTACAGGATTCTATTTTGTTATGCCTCTTTATCAACAATCATGGTCTCTTTTTCTAATATCTTTTAATATGTCAAAAAGAGATACTCAGCATGTGCACGCACACAAAACCATGTTAAAATAACTGGAATTTGTATTTAAAAAATCAAATTAAATGAGCAAATTATCATTCTTATAAATCATTTTAGAAGTGGTATTCCCAACCATTTATGAAAGTTTATTACTCAAAGTAATTTTTATTATTTTGTTTTATTTAAGAAATAAAAAAATGAAATTTTCATGTTTAGTAATAAAATATATTTATTTTTGCTTAAAATGTTTCGTAAAAAATGAATGCGCAATGCATAAAACAACCTTAGTTGAAGTTTTATTACTCACATTTGATGGAGAATTTTTCAAATAAACTTTTAACTTACAACAGATATTTGGTAATTTTTTCAAAAGGTGTTTTTTATGTTTGTAAAGCATTCAAAGGCATTTCTTCTCCTTGTAAGGTTTTTACGACCTATTATAATAAAGAGTTTATGGCTCTGTTTCATATTTTCGGTTTCAAGTCATACCATTTACTGAGAAGTGCTTTTTAGAAATTTATTATAATTTCATTTAAGCGAAAAATGTTAAACTATTTTGATTTTACTTCATTGGGCCATATATTTAAGTAAAATAGGATCTTTTGATTGTTCTGCTTAAAAACTCTTCTTTAAATCTCAATTTTTCAAAAAAAAAACATTTTAATTGAATATAGAATTTCATTACAAATTTCCTTATGGTTTCTCTACTGTTTCCCATGTTTTTTATGTCTAAAAGAATTAATGAAAAGGACTTTTGTATCTCATTGATATATTATATTAATTTATAATATTATAGATTTCTAATACTTAATTATTTTATATATAATTTTTTGTGCATTATTTTTTCTATTTTATGCATTTATAATTTTCTGTGAGGACCATGGTGAATAACTGCAGTTTTTTTGAAAATTTTGAATTTTTTTTGATTATTTGGCTTATAAATTAGTTCCAGTAATTTGATTAAAATTTCTCTTCTCATTTCATTTTGAATGATTTTCGTTGATCATTTCACAATAGCTTTTATTTATTTATTTTTTGGAAAAGAAATTTTATTTGAGCATGGGATTCCCTTTGAATCGTTTGCTTTACCCTTGAATTTGATAATCGAGAGGAATTATTTCCTTAAACATTTTTAGAAACGTATTTATATCTTTTAAACATGTCTTAAGCAATATAAATTAATGTTAAATCTCTCTAAAAAAATTAGATCATCATTAGTTTTCAGTTCAGTTACAGTTTAAAGGGTTTGTTAACTTTCCTACAGGCAAACAGTAATCAAACCAATAACTTCCAATGAAAGTTTTGTGAGTTTATTAATAATTATGACTGCTCAAAATTTCAAATTTGCTTTATGTAAAACTTTGTTATCATATGATGCTGGGAAAATGGATTTAATTTATTCTTTATCGAAAAAAATTTTCCGTTGGTCCACCGTTTTTTTATTTAGTTTTCATCAATTGTTTTTGTTTTCAATTGTCTTAATTGCTTTTTTTAACTTTTAATGAATTTTTTCCACTTTTTTGTAGATATTTCATTGATTTTAGTTTCTTCTTTTCATTAATAAAAGGCCATGCTCCTTTTAAAAAGAACATTTCATATAACACATGACTTAACTTTAAAGTATTTAAATAATTTGATTTCTGTAGTTCCTGAATTTTTATAGCTTAAGTGTTATAAGTTTTATATAAACGTTTTGTATGTCTCTAGAAATGTTTAACTGTTTTTCATCAGAAAGTTTGTGGTTCTCCATATGATTCTTGATTATTAAGCAGTTATTTAAAATAAACCTATTTCTATTAAACATAACTGAAAATTAATATTTTGAATAATTAGAAATGACACTCTCAGAGACTTAACGTGTCTTAAAATATTATTAATTGTATGCTAATATTTATAATAAATAATATTTATTATAAATATTAGCATACAAATTTTAGTGATTAAAAGATAATTTTTAGTGTTATAAAAGAAAAACATTTGTGGGTAAAATTAAATTCAACTTCCTATGTTGCAAACTTTCATTAATAGTTTAACCACTTATTTATGAATTAATTTAATTGCTATTAATGAACTAAATTAATGAAGAATATTTAAATATATAAAGTTTCATCGTTTAATCATCCTTTTGCGCCAAATATTTAGATAAAAAACAACAAATTCTCTTTTATCGGTTGTGTAAAACTTCAGTCATTGCAGCTTTGATGTTGAAGATTTTTTATAATAAAAATACCAAATGTCAATCAGATATTTTTCAGATTACTGTTGCTATAAAATATTATAAATTAACTTAACATCATATTGAAAAACATTTTTATAAAAAATGCGTACATGTAAATATGAATATGTTGTGAAAAAGTAAATAAGTATTATTTTACTATATATCTAGCAAAAATTTTCAAATGGAAATTTTTCTGACTAAGGCAATTAATGTTAATAAGAATTTTACGAATAAACGTATAAAAAGTATGTTACATACGAATATACTAAATGGTTTGAGGTAGTGTTTTATGCTGTTGAAGATTATTTAAAAAATATATAAGTCCATTATGTAAACCATTTTAATAGTCGTATAAAACAATCAAACAAAGTTATTACGGAAATGGTGAGTATAAGAATAAATCCATAAATTAAATAACCAGTCTCAAAGGTGCAGCGTAAATCTTCAAAGTGAATCATCGCTTTTAAATTGATTTGAAAAAGTAAAATCCATTTGGTATTATTTATAAAATGTTTTCTCATGACATTCATAAAATTGAAGCATTAAAGTTTTTATATTTTATCTATCGTAATAACAGAAAAATATCATGAAAATTCTTAAATTTTCTTTTTATTTAAAAAAAAAAGAATTATTTATATTATGCAGTAAAATTTCAGAAATATAAATTTTTATTAGTGGTCTTACGACTCTTTATAATGATTTGGTTAAAGATGCCTTTGTATAGGGGAAAATATTATTAAAACAATATGAATATTTTTGAAATTAAATAAAAGTAATTTCTTCACAAAAAGGAATATATTATTGATAATGATTATAATAAATTGATAATAAATACTTTAAATGTAAAAATGTTTTGAATTAATTGATCCTATTTAAGGACAGAAAAAAATACTTCAAGTTTTAAGTGTATACACTTATTTTCTAATAATTTATTCATTATTGCATACTATCAAACGCTTCAAATCTTCTCTGATAAATGTTTTTTAAACATACTTTTATTTTAAAATATTTTAAGATTTTCAGTTTGTGATATATTTGGTACACATCTAATATTTGCCAAAATTGGATGTGTTTACTTTTAAAATCAAATATAAATTTTTACGTACTTTTCTAGAACTAAAGCGTAGTCTCTTTATAATCATTAAATCAAATATTTCTCTTTTTAATCTTATTTTTTATTCAGAGGTTTCTAGATAAATTTATTTTCAACCATTTATGATTTTTGATCAATCTTTTATTTCAATTTCGTTATTTAATTATAAGGAGAGTTTAACTACTTTTAGAATTTCAAAAACAAAAAGTAAGTCGAAATTATAGTATTCACTATTTTCAGTTTTCATAGATAAATTATTATAAAATTTATAAGTGAATCCAAAAAAGTAGATATGCGCTTACACATTTAAAAATAAAATATGTAAATTATTCAAATAAAATGATTCTTCTATTTTTCTCTATCTAACACAAAACATGAAGTCAAAGGTAAATTCATTTCAGTCTAATGTACAGTAAAATTTAATCTATGTATAATATATTAATATAAATTATATGAATTGTTATTATCAAAATATATTGCTTTATTGTTATTAGTAATCAACTGTAACAAAGGAACAATTTATTCTTTGTGTGTCTAATTTATAAATATTTTTAAAATTATACCATTAAAATATAAAATAGTTAAAATTAATTTTTTCCTGTCATGTTTTAAAAGAAGTATTGTTGATTTTGTAAGATTTGATATTTTTAGTTACTAGCAAATAAAAATATTTATTAAATCCTTTATTATTTTCCAATAACACTGAAACATTCTATATTAAGTCAAAAAATCAAGATCTAATTTATTTATTAAAGAATATTTAACAGCAAGAAAAACCTCCTATTTTAAAATTTCTTAATATTATACTTATTTCAATGGCATTGAAATTACTCAATTTAAAGGAAATGTTTTGTAAGTTAATGAAATATTCCTAATAAAAGAATTTTAGGAAGATTCAATGACTATACGTATCTTATTATATAGTTAGAGACACATCGTTCTCAATGCTTTATGTAATTAATAAAATAAGATTAAATTTTGACCTTTCTTATTAATTTTATAGCTTTAAATCATATCGCAGTTTATGTTATAGAAATATTACATGAAAACTACATTAGAGTAAAGAAATGTAAGTAATGTAAAATCGTTGTTAGAGCAAAATGTGTTGCATGACATGGACTTTTTTTTAAAAAAAATTTCTATATATATCTGAATCTTTCGTAACTCAGCTTGATAGAGAAAAATAATATAAGTTTTCAATTTTCTCAATTTAAAGTTATAAATTTATTTTATAATTAAAAAAATACATACATTTAAACAATTTAAAGCTTTATAAAATTTAATCATTTATTTGGAATAAAATTAGTTAATAAAACTGAAATTCAAATCCATTGAATACGCCAATTATTAAATAAATAAGAATATTTAACAGGATTAAATAATTTCAGCTACTTATTATTAAAGCAATAAACTATATTTGTAAAATATTGGGCAAATAACGATGAAAAATATCTCTTTCTCATAAATAATATCTCGATTAATCTTTACTTAAGTCAAAGACATTATAATAATGTGGTTTTTTATTTGATTATAAAACTTTTTTTCCACATATTACAGCTTATAAATATTATTTGTATTTACTGTAAAATATATCAAACAGATGGCAAAGACTCAGATTTTGGGGGAAAATCGCG